>PVIJ01000323.1:0-211718 GCA_004024925.1 Scalopus aquaticus
AACCCAGATGTCCAAAAATAGATGATTGGATCAAGAAGATGTGGTACATATACACAATGGAATACTATTCATCATGGAAAGAAGATAAACACATGCAATTTGCAGCGACATGGATGGAATTAGAGGGGATCATACTCAGTGAAATAAGCCAGAAAGAAAGAGAAAAATATTGAATGGTTTCACTTATAACAGGACTATAGGGAGGCCGGGTGGGAGAGAGACACTCAGCGGTGGGGAGGTGGGTCGGGGAGGATAAGGGCACAAAATGGAAGAGAGGAGAATACAGGGGACCATGGAGATGGATCACGGGTGAATTGGTGGTGGGCTGCCCAAGGGGAATACAAAATGTAAAAGACATAAATAACAATAAAAAAAAGAAAAAAAAAAAGAAAATCCCTAATACAGTTTAGATTTATAAATTAAAAAAAATAAAATAAAATAAATTTTAAAAATTACTGTGTTGGGCCTCCCTGCTGGTGCAGCAGTCAGCCGCTGCGCTGTGGAGCTGTCAGCAGCAGTGACCCAAGTTCGACACCATGCTGGGGAGAGTCCCACATGGCATGGCAGACCTCTCCTGCCCTGCCTGCTGCTTCCCTCAGCAGTGTATTTCTGTCAATCTGCCTGTGTTGCTCCCCATTCTGTCTCTGGTGAATCCTCTCACCGCCCCATGCCTCTGGCCTGTACCCCAACTTGTATGCATAAATTAAAAAAAAAAAATCTTTAAATTAAAAAAATCTTTAAATAAAAAAAATTACTGTGTCTAGTGTATTCAGGTTTCAATTTCATGGAACTACTTGTGCAAGTTATAGGAAAAATTTATAGAAACAGTTATCACTGAACGTTGAAGAAGTCAACAAAGGCTTGATAGAAAAGACTAAAACCTAATCCTTAAAGGACTAGATAGGTAAGAAGCAGAGATAACATCATTGCATTCTAAGTGGGGATAATAACAAGAGCAAAGGCATGACCACAGACGTAAAAGAGACCAATCGGACTGTAATTCTTTAGTATGAAAGAATGCAGCAAGAGAAAGAAAATAATGTAGTTATGTCTAGTCTTTTTCATTTCTCACAACATCTAAAAACTATTCAGCCTTTGCTTGTTTGGATCTAGATTCTATGATATATATCAGGACAGTGGAAAGAAAAAGCTACAAACCACACAAAAAGATAAGGATTTTTTACACTGGAGCGAAAGAGCAGTCAAGAAGAAAAAGAACAGATCCAGAGAATCCAAGAAGTAGAAAAGGAGTTAATAACTATGTGATATTGCTTTAGGGAAGAAGTGCTTTGTTTGATAACAAATCTAGAGACACTATTTTGAAGAACAGCACCTTTGCAGAAAGCTGAGATGATGACAGAAATAGGGAGAGAAGAATTTGAGGCGTACTGCGTATTCAGGATCTACATCTATTCTTAGGTTACAGTTGCAATCTAAAACAATTAAAGTTGGGTCACCAAGATATTGACAAAGGAGGTTTTTTACCTTGCTTCCAAGAGGAACATCTAATAGTAACTGATAAGGACACTGTAAAGAGAGAGTCAAACAGCTTAGCGTGAAAGTGAAGTGCCCCTTGGCAACACAATTGCAGAGAGGAGACTCTGAAGAGACCCTGCTTCACTGAACAGGAAATGGGTAGAGATGCCTAGAGGAAGCTGTCTGAGGAGAACACGAAAGACAGAGCTGCCAACTGAGAAAAAAACCTCAGGGAGGGGAGAGCTGAAACAATGCAGAGGCACACACTCTTGAAAATGGGGAGATATTACTGAGGAGTTTGGGTACCCCAGCAGGCTGTCCCAGGTATGGAAACAAAGAACAGAAAGTACTTCACTACATAATTCCTTCCCCAAACCTTGGAGCTAGTACTGACCTCATAAGTGTATTGCACTTATGAGTCTTGCATTGCTGACTCTAAGATCTGGAACCTCAGAGAAGAGGGATAGCAGAGGTGCCACAAACACTAACCAGTCACCACCTCACCCTGACTCCAAGCACATTACCAACTGTGGTTAGAGCCCTCTAGACCACTCCTCCACTCTGCTGACTCGGCAACTGTCAAAAAAAAAAAAAAAGACCAACAACAATTCAATCAAACTACAATACTACCTAAGGAAAAGCAGTTCAACACTCTGAATGTACTGGTTCTCTAAATGCAATGAGATCTACACCGAAACACACAGACAAGAAACTACCAAAAGGTCAAGACAAAGAGAATATACTGAAGGTGGTTAGGGGCAAAAAACAGTTAACTTATAAAGGTACTCCCAACAGGTTTTCATCAGAAGGAGATTGCAAATAACAAACCTATCCTACAAGAAATGTGGATAGGAGGTCTCCTATCTAAATCAGAGAAGAAAAGCCACAAAAATTCAACAAGGAAATAGAACCAGAAAACTAAAGATAAAATGGCAGTATCAAGCTCTCATATATTAATTATCACGATTAATGTAAATGGACTGAATTCATCAATCAAAAAGGCACAGAGTGGATGGTTGGATCAGAAAAGAAACCCAACTTTCTGCTGTCTCCAGCAATCTGAGCTATACAAATAAACATAGGCTCAAAGTAAAAGGTTAGAAAACAAACCTATAAGCAAATGGTACCCTAAAAAAACCGCAGAAACAGCCCTATTTATACTAAATAAAATAGACTTGCAGCTAAAAAAGATTAACAAGAGACAGAAATGGACACTATTTCATAATTAAGGGATATATATCAGAAGGATATAACACTCATCAATGTATATGTACCAAATCAAGGAGCATCAAAATATGTAAGACAACTTTAAATCTAAAAACACACATAGGCAACAACATAAAAATAGTAAGGGATTTCATCCAACCTTTATCAATGGAGAGAGCAACCAGACAGAAAATCAACATAGAAACAACAGTTTTAAATGAGGAATCAGATTAGGTGGTCTTAATAATAGGCACTACACCTCCAAAAAAGTTGAGTACACATTCTTCACAAATGCACATGGAATATCCTCAAGGATACACCGAACGGGGTCACAAAACAAGTGTCAATAAATTCAGAAAGGTTGAAATTATATCAAATACCTTCTCTGATTACAATGGTATCAAACTAGAAATGAATCACAAAAAGAAAGTAAAAAAACACTCAAATATGTAGAGACTAAACAATGTGCTACTGAAGGACTACTCAATTCATGAGGAAATCAAAGGACAAATTTAAAAATAGCAGATGAAATGAAGACAGACTACCAACACCTATGGACACAGCAAAAGCAGAGATGCAAGGATAGCTCAACATTCAAAAATTGATCAATGTAACTTACACCAACAAAAGAAAAAATAAAAATCATATGGAGCCTATCACAGATGTAGAGAAGACATTTGACAAGTTTAAGCATTCATTTTTTTAAAAGATTAATTTATTTATGCATAGAAGCTGGGGTACAGGCCAGAGGCGTGGGGCAGCGAGAAGGTTCACCAGAGACAGAGTGGGGAGCAGAACAGGCAGACTGACGGAAACACACTGCTGAGGGGAGCAGCGGGCGAGGCAGGAGAGGTCTGTTGCACCATGTGGGAATCTCCCCAGCCGGGCCATCAAACTCGCATCTGCCAACAGCTCCACAGTGCAGCGCTTAACTGCTGCGCCACCAGGGAAGCGCTGAGCATTCATTTATAACAAAAACTTGAAAGAAAATGAGATAGAAGGAGCACAGCTAACATACTCAAAGGTGACAAATGAAAGCTTCTGCTCTAAGATCAGGTGTAGAGAAGGATATCTATTTGCACCACTACCGTTAAATGTAATATTGGAAGTCCTGGTTAGAGCAACTAGGCAAGAAAAAGATACAAAAGGACTCCAAATTGAAAAACAGAAGTAAAACTATCACTATTTATAGATGACATAATAGACATGAAAAGGCCTGAAAATTCCACCAGAAAACTATTAGAAACAATAAATCAGTAGAGTGAAGTGACAGGATACAAAACCAATACACATATTTGCTGCATTCCTATACACAAACAACAAACTAGAAGAGAAAGAAATCAAGAAAATGATCCCATAATGAATCAGAATGAATTAAATATCTAGGAATAATCCTACCAAAGGAACTAAAAGACCTCTACAACAAATAATGTAATACATTAAAAGAAATAGAAGATTGAAAGAAATAGAAGACACACATAAATGGAAAGATACTCCTTGCTAATGGACTGGAAGAATTAACATTGTTAAAATGGCCATCTTGCCCAAAGTTATATAAGAGACAATGCAGTCTCAATCAAAGACATTCTTCAAATAGAGCAAACATCACTGAACCACAAAACTGTACGGAACCACAAAAGACCCTGAATTATCAAAGCAATTCTGATAAGAAAAGAAAAAGAACAGAGGTTATTACACACCCAGCCTTCAAGCTATACTAGGAAGCTATAGTAATCAAAACAATACAGCATTGTAATAAAAATAGACACATAGACCAATGAAATCAAATTGAGAGCCCAGAAATATACCCAATTCAATATGGACAGTTAATCTACAAGAAAGAGTCAATTGTATACAATGGAGAGAGGAAAGTTCTCTTCAATAACACTGGTCAACAAATTTTTACAAAAGTCATGTTACTGAAATAAAATTAGTAAATTGCCTATCAATTTGTATGTGCTCAACACAAATATGACAGTCAAATTCTAATTTTGGCTCTAGCTTCTTTTGTAATCTGCAATAAACTGATGTTTACATCACAAAATGCATGCCAATAGTAATAGGTCTATGGTTAATACCAGTACAAAATCAAGTCATAGATTACTTCTTAGATTTCTTCACTTGTCTCTTGTACAGCTGTTTAGGAATAGAATATAGATGGAAGACGATTTCCATTGTGCAAAAGCACAGCCTTAAGACTCAGTTTCGAAGAGTCTAGAAATAGTCTCCATTCTTATGGGTCATGAGTGATTTCTAAGGCATTCATGAGGCCCTCAATATCAGAACAGAATACCAGAGTAATTTCCTTTCTGAAGAAAGGCTCCATTTGCTAGTGGTGCTTTTGATATGAAGTAATCATGACATCTTCTTCTAGAAGATTCCATTGTTGGGAGTCTTGATCCTAGCAATTCTGCCTTGATCTTGGATGAGTCCAAATCATGAACCAGGTCATCTAGTTCTTCCTGTGTTAGTCTGTGTGGGGTTGATGATGCACCACAGTGAAAATCTGGATCACTGCATGCTGATGGAACAGGAGAACAGGTCGGCTCACCCTTGTCCTCATCAGATGAATCAAGAGAATATTCTGCTGGAGGTTCTGGAATAGGAAGTCCCTCACCATGTGTAACTGGTCTCAATGGAGATGGAATGTTTGGGTAGACTATTCTCGACTTCTTTTGCTTCGTTATTCTGCCGGAAAGAGGAGGAACCAAACAGAAGTAACAGTCTTTTATGTGATTGCTTGGCTCTCTCCACACCATGGGGACTGCAAACGGCATTGATGGTCTTTTGCCATTTAACCACTGTGAAAGCTGTGTTGTCCATGTAACACAGCATATACGCGGGGCCCAAGGCTTGTCTCGGTCACTAACCTTGCATCCTAAGTAAAGACGATAAGACTTCTTCACTTGAGAAGCGATACTTTTCTTCTGGTTGGCAAATGTCACTTCCCCACAAATAGAGCAGAAATTGTCCATGCTATTAAAGCACTTTCGAGGCATTACTGTTCTATATTGTGCCTAAATGGATAAAATAAGAACAGTTCTATGGGACAGTAGCTTCAACTGTCTCGCACAAAGTCTGAAATATTTTCAGTGCTCAACCTTTCCGACAGGGCTTTATATAGTACACTGCTGACATCAGCTTACTTCAGCAACGGCCTGGCAGTGGTATTGTGCTACATCAGAAAATGATGCAATCCACTCTGGATGATGTGTGCATGATGGTATTATGCAATGCGATGCAATATTACATCATTCTAGGCTAATTTAGGATGTTGTTGGAGTCCTACTGGATAAATTTACACGGTGAAACATATAAAATGAATTATATGAAATATCTTCAAACGAGAACTAATAAAAAATTTCCAGGGTTATATTCATATTCAGCACACCAAGATACTACAGATTAGGGCCTTTTTAAGTCAGTAACGATCTCACTGTTGACCATTGTAAGTGATTTTGGCAAGGGACTGTGGTGATGAATCACGGGTGCTAAGATTTTGAGAGAGCTACAGGGACTACACCTGTGTGAAAAAATCAAATACTGTTCAAAAATTAACAACAATGTAAGAAAACAAATATTGGAAAAAAAAGTGGTGCTGGGAAAACTAGAGAGCAACAAGCAAAACAATGAAACTAGACCAATACCACATCACACTAAAAGATTAACTCAAAATAGGTTAAAGACTTGGGTGCAAAGACCTAAAACCATAAAATACAGAGAAGACACTTTGGCTTCAGGGATGTATTCATGAATTCAACTTCAATGGCAAGGAAAACAAAAGCAAAAAAAATAAATGTGACTACATTAAATTCTGCACAGTGAAAGAATTTTTCTTTTTTTTGTTTTTTTTTTTATTTATTTATGCATACAAGAACTGGGGTGTAGATCAGAGGTGTGGGGAGTGAGAGGATTTATCAGAGACAGAATGGGGAGCAGAACAGGCAGATCTACTGAAATACACCGCTGAGGGGAGGAGCCGGAGAGACAGGAGAGGTCGGCTGTGCCATGTGGGTTACCTCCCTGGACAGAGATCAAATTCATGCTGCAGTAGCTGGCTATAGCTTGACAGCACTGAGACTTTAACCCCTGCACCACCAGGAAGGCCCAGAAACTATCATTTAAACAAAAAGACAATTTATGAATGGGAAAATATATTTGCACATCATAAATCCAACAAGGAGCTAATATCCAAGATCTATAAAGAACTCATACAATTCAACAAAAAAGAAAACAAATTACCTAATCAAATAATGGGCAGAAATGCTAAAAAGACACCCTATAAAGAAGACAAACAGATGGCCAACAGACATCTGAAATAAAAGCCCATCACCACTTACCATCAGGGAAATGCAAATCAAAAACATAATGAAATAACACCTCACACTTGAGAGAATAGCCTATAAAAAAATCAGGAACAACAAAGGTTGGCCAGGGTGTGGAGAAAGAGGAACCCTTATACAGTGTGAGAGTTTAGACTAACCCAGCATCTATGGTAAACAGTGTGGAGGTTTCTCAAAATATTAAAAGTGGATCTACCATAGGATATAGCGGCTCCATTCCTAGGTATCTAGGCAAAAAATGCAAAAACACTAATTTTAAGGAATATATATATACTCCTATGTTCACTGCAGCACTATTTACAATAACTTAGTTATGAAAACAACCTAAATGCCCAACAATGAAGGAGCAGATTAAGAAGATATGGTATATTTACACAATAGAATATTACTTAGCTATTTTAAAAAGAGGAAATCTTGCCATTTGGGATGACATGGATGAAACTGGGGAGGCTTATGCAAAACAAAATAAGTCTGGAGAATGACAAGTTACCCAGGACTCACTCATTTAGAATATAAAGAAACAAAACAAAGTAACAGACAAAATGAAACCAAAACAAATACTAGAAGTCTGACAGTAGAACTGGGGCTACCTGAAGGGGAGAGACAGGAGTGGGGGATAAAAAGAGTAAAGGGGCCCAGTGGACTATGGTAGAGAGTTATGGGTACTCTGGTGATGTGTGACAATATATATCTGAAGAAGTGTGAACCTATACCTCTAAATCACATATGGTGCAAACTATTATTACCTCATAAAAAAGATACAATTTTTAAAAATACAATCTACTCTTAATAATAATAAGCTAACTGGTTAACAATTGGTAGTTAACACAGCATAAAAGGCAAGGACAAATAGATTTTAAGAACATACTAAATGTCAAGAAAAGAAAAGTAATTGCCCTATCATGTTAAAATAAAGCAGAGGAGGGTTGAAATAGTAACTGATATAAAAACCAAGCTTTAATATTTCATACATTGTTTCAGAGACTTCTGGAAAATATGCATAATGCTTGAATATCAATAATATAGTCTTCCATAATAGTTTTAGGATATATGACAGGAATTTAACTTTTTTATAATAAACCAATTTCTTTATCTAATTTCTTGATCTCTTATGTGACATAATAAACATAATTAAACTTAAATTTAATATATAAACAGTGTGCCTGAAGATCACTAGAGCACTTACGATGGTCGATCCTCAAGTATCAGGGCAGTAGTAGAAAGAGGCTCAAATTCAAAATTCTTACGTCTTGAAGACTGAGGTGGTGGTTTACAGGTCCTCCCTGTGCGTGCTTCATATTCCTAGAATAGGTAAAAAAATACCTTATGTAGTTATTTCTCAATTTGATGTTTGTATTATTAAATCTGTATCACTAAGGGTATACTATTATAAGAGACACATCCAATTCACACATTAATTTGGTAAAAATATGAGGAAGACAAAAAGAAACTCACTTTTTTTTCCCCCTGAAGCAGCCTAAATTACGAATTTATATTATCAAAGTATGCTGAGGCAGACTATGTTCTTGATGCTTTTAATAATGGTATCGGCTAGGCAAATGCAGTTTTGAATAATCTATAAGCAGGTAAACATACTTTATAAATTTTCAACCAGATCACTGATGAATATGTTGACACAAGTTACATGTTACCATTGCAGTACTTTGAAGACCTCTCTCAAGGCTGACATCAAACCTCTGATCAAAACTTGGTATCAGATTTCAATCTATTTTGACTCCACTACAAATCTATCTTCTTACTCTCAATTTAAACAACTCACTAACATAGCATTCAAATGGCAAAAATAAGTCAAGTACTTTCCTAAAATTAGAAACTGTTATACTACTTTTCCACTTACTCTAAACCAATACCTCCACTAGATAGAAATGAAGTTAGTTTGATACATGTTCTTAGTAGATACAAATTTCTAAATTTGAGCATTTTTTCACAACTATTCACAAGCTTCTGAAATTTGCTGATAGTTACTTCTAGAAATATTGCAAAGATCAGTAATAAGGGCCTCTCTGGTGGCGCAGCGGTTAAGCGCTGCACTGTGGAGCTGTTGGCAGCGCGACGCCGGTTCGACGCCCAGTCGGGGAGATTCCCACATGGCGTGGCAGGCCTCTCCTGCCTTGGCCGCTGCTCCCCTCAGCAGTGTATTTCCATCAATCTGCCTGTTCTGCACCCCACTCTGTCTCTGGTAAACCCTCTCACCGCCCCACGCCTCTGGCCTGTGCCCCAGCTCATATGCATAAATAAATAAATCTTAAAAAAAAAAAGATCAGTAATAAAGTTACTGACTTGTAATTACCAGAAGCTCATTTTTCCCTTAAAAAAAGTAAATAAAGCCAGCTTGATCACCTCCAATAAACAAACATTTTTTCATGAAGTTCTCAAAGATTAGTCTATGATTTCATGAGGGGATCTACAAGTACTATGGCAGGTACAGAAGAAATTAATTTAAATGAAGAAAATTAAATATACCTAAAGTCGCCAAGCATTTCAACTTACTGTTTTTCCAATCACGGCTATAATTCTTTTTATATTATCATCTTTTCCAACTCAAAAACTATTTCTTCCTACTGCATCACACATTTGCAAAATTCATATATCCATTTCTCTTAAAATGTGATGATCATATTGAAGCGTAGTATCATTTGAGATATTAGTTAAAATAATTTATGTTGTCTAAGCATTTTCTCTAAACTTCAACTTTATGATCCTTGCCACTGTTTATTAAGGTTTATACTATTGTTTTTATAACTGACTTTAGCATCTCCCCCCATCTACTAAACCTATAAGGTATTAGTCTAAGAGTTTTCTGTATAACTGCATTGGATATTGAGAGTCTTCTTTCTCTAATTATTTTGGCCTGTATATGTTCTTTTTTTTTATTAACTGCCATCCTAAAAAAGTAGACAGTCTTTCAGAAACAAGTCATGGGGTTCACTCATTTCTTTTTGTCTTTTACAATTTTCTTTACCTAATATCTAATACCTAATATCTAATACCTAATATTTAATTATGATCAATGTTTCGTCTCTTCACTACAAAATCAAGTGTAACATCCCTTTTTCTGCTGTTTTTATTCAAAATTATATATAAAGAAACCCCCACACACGTGTAATCATTTAAATGGCACTTTGTTTTTCTACAATGTGGCCTGGTCTTAGTGGCAGACAGAACACAATAAGTATCGATCACCCAATAATGTATTTCCCGTGCAGACAAATGTAAGTGGATATACAGCAAAATAAATTTATAAATCAATATATTAATAATAGCAACTAGCATTTACAATGCACCATGAATTGTTTTAAGTACTTAACACATTAATCCTTAAAACAACCTCATGAGACACCTAACTCAATGTAGAGGAAGTTGAGGCACAAAGATGTGTAGTCGCTTGCCCATGATCACAAATGACAGGTAGTATAGCTCTAGAGCCTGGCATTTTTAAGTCTATTATCTTATTATATTAACAAAGAGTCAAGTAGTCATCTATAACAATTTAAAGGAATGAGATAATCATTCAGTGAAAGGCAGATGAGGAACTTTAAAATGAGTAAACATTTTAAAAATAATCTTGCTAAAAAAAAATCCAAACTCAAATATGCATTATGCTCAACAACTGTGTTAATATGGTAATGAAAAGAAGTGATGACCAAGTAAATCATATATGCTTAAATATACATAGAAAAATAACAAGGAATCTTAACTATTAAGAGATTCTCCTTTGGAGGGTTGGACTAGGAACAAAGAATAGTAATTTTACATTATTCAGTATGACCTTTCTTTTACGAAGAAAAAGAGTAGTTTGTGAGAGAGATCATAGTGGATAACTGACAGATTTTAGTGAACAAATTGGGGCAAAAATCATGGGTATTAATTAGATAGACAGTAAGGACTAGAAAGAACAAGTCAGGGAGAAAGCAAAGGTATGGGTCAGGGAAACATTAATCTCAGTCAAGATAAAAATCTTAAAAATGAGCTTTATACAGAATTTTCAAATATTTTTCACAAGAAAGAAATTATAGTCTACCTTTCCATCAAAGATTCTCAACATAAAAATGCTGTAAATTTTTAGAGAACTAAAAGCTTAAAAACATACCAATCCATTCTTATCTGAAAATAGGATTTACATATCCTGAATGATTCAAGTATTTGCTGTATAAATTAAAGATGCTATTCTTATGTGATTAAAATTGCAAATTAGAAACAGTAAAATCGTATATCAGTACCTTCAAAATTGATTACAAGGTGGTAAACTATTAGTTATGTTTTTTGTTACAAATTAAAAAAAAACAACTCAAAACAGGTTTAGATGAATTTATCAGACTACAGGACAAAATATTCCATATGCTTAGCTAACATCGCACTGTTTGACCAAGAGGTTCACATCACTGTGAGACTCCTCTACAGCTGCAGCTATGCCCTCCTCCCATGTGGGCTTCATCTGAAGACTGCCTGCTACTCAGAAATGACTGTAACGCTAGTTGGCATATCCTTATAGCAGTTTTCAAAGATTGTCCCGCTGGTCTTCTAGTAACTTTCACAAAAGGGAATCATTCTTGGAAATTCCCAGTGTATATCTCTCATTCTATATGCAATCATAATGACCTGCAAAGCAAGGTCATTTATTAATGTGATGAGTTAAAGTCAAAAGGGCCTATCCCTGTAGCAAGTTCAAATAACTCAAGTTAAAAACAATGGAGTGCTCAAGTTACTGAGAGACAGCTAAGTATGTAAGACTTCATTTAAAAAATATAACCAAATACAATCTCATAGGTGAAATTCCTGAAGTCATTTTCACAATAAATTCAGGTCTATCACCCCATAAAGAATCCCCATATATTTTTTTATAGATGCTTAAAGAAACCTTATAACACTAAAGAAGAATTGCAAATATCATAGTCCAAGGAAATGAGTAAATGCTTTCATTACCTGAAAATACTGAATCAGGCTGCCTCAATTTTTGTAAACAAAATCCAGTTTTGACTGACTTGTGAGTAGTGAGGAGATACCTATCAAATGTAACACAGGCTTTTATTCTTTCTTTTAACATATGAAACATTTCCATAGGATGCTGTAATGAAGTCTACATTTTTAATTTAACTTTCATTTCCCACTCAAAAGGTTCTACATTTGAAATGGAAATGTTTAATTTAACTGGGGTAACTAGAACAGTAGATAAAATCAATGCTGGGGCAGGCTGGCAAATATCAGTAAGAGAATTAATTTTAGCTCTTGTAAGAAAATTTGGGTCAAAAAGGCTATGTATTCTAAGCTTGGTCAAGAGATGGTAGGAGATTTTTTATGATCTCTATCAGCACAAAGTAGGAAAAAATACTTATAATTCCCAGCCAAAGAAATACTATATACACATAGAAAAGTTGTTTTTCAAAATGAGAGGAAGAAATTGAACACAAAGTAAAGAAGGATTACTGATCACATAACCAACCAAATGTAATTTTAAACATTATTGTAAAAAAACAATAATGTTGTAGAGATCATAATTTTATACCTATAGAATCAAAGAAAAATATAATGCACTTGGGCATTTGTGGCTTTGGACAAATTTTCCAGTATTGAAATAATACATAGGCTTTAAAAAGCACTATATCTCCTACAACTTGAGTAAAAGTGAAAATGATGTGCTCTGGGGTCAAAAACTTCAATCTGGGCATAGTGAGGATGAATATATTGACATCAAGTATGAATACAAACACTTTTAAGTAAAAAGGCACTATTAATATATTTTTAAATAAATGATTTAAATAAGTAATTCTAAGTTTAAGTAACTATTGTGATTTCATCAATATTCCTAAAAGTAACATGCATACATGTTGGCCAAAAAAATTTTTCAGAAAATAGAGTGTACTCCCAGTTGATGGGTAGTTCACACCAACTTTCTTGATGAAAATAAGTTTTGTGATACCTGTCAATGGGAAAACAAGCAAGGTGAATCTAGCAATCACCTCCTTGCTGAGCATGAGGCAATTCTGGAGATCTGTGTAGCTGGAAACTCGATGAAATCCTCTGGCCTGTACCCCAACTTGTATGTATAAATAAATAAAGCTTGAAGTGACCAAGCTTCTAAAATGACAGAAACTGTGGTTTAGAGTAGGAAGAAAAGAGCACTCCATTGAGAAAGAGCTCCAAGTCCTCTGAATCTTTAGCTGAATACGAGTCTGCACATGTATACAGTGAAATACCACGATGGGCAAAAACAAAGTCTGGGCAGAGAACAGTTATGAGAAGCAGCAAGCTTAACAGTTTTCAGAACTCATCTAGACTTCAGAAGTATTCCTATTCCACTAACAAAAAGTGAAAGTCTGAACATATAAGACAGTCAGGAGAGGCATGTCTGTTCAGACTCACCTTAAACTCTGCAAGTCAGATGACAATAAAACCAATTTTATAATGCTCAAAGAAAAATACTAACAAAGGAAGGGCAGCGGGAGACTGTTAGATTCCTATACTGAAAAAAACCCACTTTCAATATTTAAAGTATAATAAAAATGTTTACACACAAGGGCCTCCCCAGTGGCGCAACGTGTTAAGTCAGCCTATGAAGCTATCTGCATCCATAGTAGCACAAGTTCTATCCCGGGCCGGCTAGATTCCCACATGGCGCAGCAGACCTCTCCTGCCTCACCGGCTGCTCCCATAAGCAGTGTATTTCAGTCAACCTGCCTGTTCTGCTCCCGGATCTGTCTCTGGTGAATCCTCTCACCACCCCACACCTATGGCCTCCACCCCAGTTCTTGTATGCATAAATAAATAAATCTAAAAAAAAAATGTTTACACACAAATGAAAGTTGAGAATAGGCCTCCCCGGTGGCGTAGCGGTTGAGCGCTGCGCTGTGGAGCTGTTTGCAGGGCGCACGACGCAAGTTCGACGCCCAGCTGGGGAGAATCCCACATGGCGCAGCGGACCTCTCCTGCCTCGCCTGCTGATCCCCTCAGCAGTGTATTTCTGATCTGCCTGTTCTGCTCCCCGCTCTGTCTCTGGTGAACCCTCTCGCCGCCCCACGCCTCTGGCCTGTACCCCAACTTGTATGTATAAATAAATAAATCTTTAAAAATAATAAAGAAAGTTGAGAACAGCTTGTCAGCAAACTTCTGTGAGATATTTCAAAGGAAATTTCTCAGGAGGAAAAAAATATATACTATGAAAACATGAATCCATACAAAGAAATAAAAGGCACCAAAACAGTAAATATGGATAAACATAGAACAAACAAAAGACAAAATATAGACAAAAATATTGTCAATATTTAATTTTTGAGGGTTATCTGACTACTTAATGCAAAAATTATACCAATACATTGAGGGGTTTACAACACAAAATCCAGAGGAGAAAGAAAGGGTTTTTTTTTTAAATATTAAAAAAAATTTTTTTTTAATTACATTGCACTCAAAATGACATAACACTATTTGAGGGTAGACTGTGATAAATTAAAAATAAATAAATCCTACTGCAGGATACTCAATGGTATCCCAGAGATGCTTTCATGGAGCCTGCAAAGTCAAAATCATATTTATAATAGTGCTAATGTAGTTTGTCTTTGTCAACTTGTTGACATTTGCTCTAATAGTGCTAAAACAATCTTGAATGAAACTGTTATGGGCTAGCACAAAACAAGGCAATGACAACAAACTATAGAACTGTTCATTATATTCTTCATGACAAGCACTTAGTTTAAAAAGGGAGGAGGGCAAGATTTACTTAGTATCTATGATGAAACAGTAAGCATTATTAATTTGATTAAATCTTGACTTATGAGTAAATATCTCTAATGCCCTATATGATAAAAGAAGTATACAGAAGGAACCTGTGCTGCACACCAAAGTACAGTGGTTACATATACATGCAATTATCTGAGAGGTAAACTTTTTCATCATGAACATTATTTTTACTTAAAAGAAAAACTGACACCAAACTATAGTGTTTCAGAATTGAGTATCTGACAGACATTTTCTCAAAATAAGATAAATTGGGTACTTCATGACATTGGTATTTCTCCTTCCATAAAACATAACCCCAATCAAATCACAGAAGAAATAAAAATTGAAAATATGGCATAAAAATATAAATATGGCATTCACACACACACACACACACACACACACACACACACACACACACACAATTTGGTCTCTGACTCATTTCCTAGCACACAGTTCCTAAAACCCTTTGAATTCTTGGAGTGGTAAGCACTACTTTGTGAACTAACAAATGACTGTTAGCTAAAGGTTCTTAGACACTAAGGCTGTTTGCTAGGGAGAGCAAACAAGTAATTAGATGGCTAGAACTTTCAGCCCTATTCTGGCTACTGGAAAGGGAGAGGGAATGGAGGTTGAACCAGTCACTAATACTAATATTTAACCAATAATTTGTACATAATAAAGTCTCCATAAAAAACTGAACAAGGAAGGGCATTCTTGCAGAAGAAAGCCCTTAACCTGGGAGATCTGATGCTAACTCCAGGTAAACAGTGTCAGGACTGAACTGAACTGTAGGACCCCAGCAGGTGTCAAAGAATTGGGGGAGGGGGGGAGGTCCAGATGGTGTCCAAAATACACAGCAGAGAATAGTAGTTTTTCTTTTATAGGACATTATAAAAAATACCTTGCCAGTACTCCTCAAGTGTCAAGATCATAAAAAGAAAGACTGAGAAACTGTCCAAGGCCGCAGAGACAAAAAAAACCAAAAAACCCATGGTAACAAAATACAATATAATGAAATTCAACCCTGGATTAGATCCTGAAACAGAAAAGGACTATTAACAGATAAAGTAGCAAATTCCAGTGAAGTCTTAAGTTTACTAAAATATACCAATGTTGATTTCTTTGTTTGAAGAAACTCCATAGTAATACAAGATGTTAACACTGGGGAAAACTGAGTTTACTTACTCTGTACTTTTTCAACCTTTCTGTAACCCTAAAGCTATTCCAACTTAAGAAGTTGATTAAAATAGTGGCCTCCCTGGTGGCACATCGGGTTAAGTCGCAGCACAAAGAAGCTATCCAGAGCCACTGCAGCACAAGTTGGATACCCAGACAGGGAGCTTCCCACATGGTGAGGCAGACCTCTCCTTTCTCACCTGCTGCTCCCCTCAGCAGTATATTTCAGTCAATCTGCCTGTTTTGCTCCCCATTCTGTCTCAGGTGAATCATCTTACCCCCCATACCTCTGGCTTACACCCCAGCTTGTATGCATAAATAAATAAATCTTTTTTTAAAAAGCTGATTAAAATAAACACAAAAGAGATAAAGTAATCCAGTGACCTCAAGGAAAGCAACTGAAAGTAAATGTTGCAACAAGAGTCAACCTTTCAAATGAAAACTGACATTCTGCAAAGTCTATAAATGCCACCATGTTTCAAGTTTCCAATACTTAAATTTTACATGAGAGGTTAAGCGGTGATATAATTGTAATTTTTGGATATTATACAATGAAATTTTACCACATTTGAATTATCTGTATAATTTCCTGAGCCAGTATTTGTTAAGCATGTTACAAAATCCCATATAGGTAAAAACACTCAATTAAAATGCAAGAAAGACCAGGGGGGTTTAATACAGCAAAATTACATGGTTTCATATTCTACAATATAACTTACCTTTGAGAAACTACCACCTGTTGAGTATTAGAGTAGTATTCAAGAAGAATACTCACCATTATCTGAAAAGGTTATTAAAGTCCTGTTCCCTTTACTATCTACATATCTGTGTGAGGTAAGATTTTCTTCATACTTAAAGTAAAACTACATACAACAAGAAATTCAATACAGTAGGTAAACACGATTATACAGCCTTCTATTAAACTAGACACGGAAGAGAATTACAGAAATGTAAATCAATGATCCCCTCCTTCCCATCACTTGTATTTTTAATATTTTACTAGAATTAACATAAATAATAGTATTTGCTAATACAATTCTTAAATTATTTTAAAATGAATAAATATTTCAACTTTTCAGCTTTAATTCTGGATACAGTAATCGCTGATAATCTCCATAAACAAAAACTCTTTGAGATCCTTAACAACTATGAATCCAAAGGAGTTGTGAAACTAAAATACTTGAGAACTGTTGACTAAGAGCAATACTGAAAAAATTAAGACAATATTACATCTAATAGTATAAACTATTCATTTCATCACACACACACACACACACACACACACACACACACACACACACACCCGGGAGCAGGGAAAAAAGACCAGATACAATAACTTGAAACGAAATATCAAGATAATAAATTTGAACCAATAATGACATTGTTTAAGAAGCAGATGGAATTAGAGTATATAACAGACTCAAATATGTGTTGTACAAAATATATAAATATAAAGACAGATAAAAAGTAAAAGGAGAGAAAAACAAATATCATACAACACTAAAAGCAAACTGCAGAGCCTAAATTAATAACACCAGACAAACCATCACAGTAAGAATTATTACCAGGACAAAAAAAAAGTTTGATACGAAACTAAACCTGAAAGATTACGGTGATGGTGTTCAAAAGATTAATAAAAAATGAGTATTTCCTTCCATTCCCTGCCTCCCAAAGGGCAAGCACCAAGAGGTTAATTCAAGACATTAAAACAAAGTTTCAAAACATATGGAGCAAAATGAGAAATAGTCAAGTAGACTATAATGAAGATTTTATTATTCTTCTCTCAGTAACAGAACTGGACAGAAAATTAAAAAATTATACAAGATTTGAACAGCACTATCATCTAACACAACCAAATCAATATTTATAACAACATTCACCTAACATTTGCAGAATATATATTTTCTTTAAGAGAATATGCCATACCTGGGCATACAACAATTCTCAATAAATTGAAAAAAAACCCAGAAATTACAATGTATAATATATGACCATAACGAAAAAATTAGAAATCATTTACAGGAATATATCAGAAAAATTCTGAAATATTTGAAAATTAAAACAACACAATTCTGGGCCTCCCTGGTGGCGCAGGGGTTAAGTGCTGTGCTGTGGAGCTGTCGGCAGCTGCAACACAAGTTCAACACCCAGCCTGAGAGAGTCCCACATGCATGGCAGACCTCTCCTACCTCGCCCGCTGCTCCCCTCAGCAGTGTATTTCCGTCACTCTCCCTGATCTGCTCCCTACTCTGTCTCTGGTGAAACCTTTCGCTGCCCCATGCCTCTGGCCTGTACCCCAGCTTGTATGTATAAATAAATAAATATTTTTTAAAAAACCACATACAATTCTAAATAATCATTAGCAAAAGAAATAACACAGAAAAAGAGAAAACATTTTGAATTGAGTGAAAATGAAAATCTGAAACTAAAGCATGATTACAGGGAAATTTATAGCTTACACTGGTCACCAGTGAGATCATTACTGACTTAAAAGGGCCCTAATCTGTAGTATCTTGGTGTGCTGAACATGAATATAACGCTGAAAATTTTTTATTAGCTCTCGTTTTGAAGCTATTTCTTATAATACATTTTATATGTTTCACCGTGTAAATTTATCCAGTAGGACTGCAAAATCCTAAATGAGCCTAGAATGATGTAATATTGCATCGCATTGCATAATACCATCATGCACACATCATCTAGAGTGGATTGCATCATTTTCTGATGTAGTGCAATACCACTGCCAGGCAGCTGCTGAAGTAAGTTGACGTCAGCAATTCACTATATAAAGCCCTGTTGGAAAAGCTGAGCATTGAAAATATTTCAGACTTTGTCTGAGACAGATTAAGCTACTGTTCCATAAAACTGTTATTATTTTATCCATTTAGGCACTATAAAGAACAGTAATGCCTCGAAAGTGCGTTAATAGCGTGGACAATTTTTGCTCTATTTGTGGGGAAGTGACATCTGCTACCCAGAAGAAAAGTATCGCTTCTCAAGTGAAGAAGGCTTATCATCTTTACTTCGGATGCAAGGCTGGTGACCAAGACAAGCCTTGGGCCCCCCATATATGCTGTGCTACATGGACAACACAGCTTTCACAGTGGCAAAAGACCATCAGTGCTGTTTGCAGTCCCCATGGTGTGGAGAGAGTCAAGCAACCACATGAAAGACTGCTACTTCTGCTTGGTTCCTCCTCTTTCCGGCAGAATAACGAAGCAACACAAGTCGAGAATAGTCTACCCAAACATTCCCTCTGCATTGAGATGACCGGTTCAACAACTTGCTGCAGGGTGATGCGAAACAAGCATGGAATGCTTTTCGCCTGGTGTCTACAAACTTTCTTGGGAATGTTAGCGCAGAAAACTACAAGGAACTAGTAGAAGACATGCTGATGCAGCATCAGAAACTTGGCTGTAATATGTCTCTAAAGATCTACTTCCTTCATTCCTATCTGGACTTCCCTGAAAACTGTGGTGTGGTTAGTGAAGAACATGGGAGAACATTTTCATCAAGATATCGCATCAATGGAACAAAGATACCGGGGAAAATGGTCCACTACAATGCTGGCTGACTACTGCTGGACACTCCCCAGAGATGCTCCTGAACAGCTGTGTAAGAGACAAGTGAAGAAATCTAAGAAGTAGTCTATGACTTGATTTTTTACAGGTATTTACCGTACCTATTACTACTGGCATGCATTTTGTGATGTAAACATCAGTTTATTGCAGATTACAAAAAAAAAAACTAGAGCCAAAATTAGAATTTGACTGTCATATTCGTGTTGAACACATACAAACTGATAGGAAATGACTAATTTTATTTCGGTAACATGACTTTTGTAAAAATTTGTTGCCCAGTGATTGGCATGCATTTCGTGATATAAACATCAATTTATTGCAGATTACAAAGAAAACTAGAGCCAAAATTAGAATCTGACTGTCATATTTGTGTTGAGGATATACAAATCGACAGGAAATGACTAATTTTATTTCAGTGATACACTTACATTAAAAAGATGAATGGTATAAAGTCAATGAGGCACCTTTAAAAAAAGTGGGAAAAAAAGGGCAAAACAAATCCAAAGCAGAGGAAAGGAATAAAGAAAAAAAATAAATGAAACAGAAAACAGAAAGTAAAAATCACTAGAGGACCTCCCCGGTGGCACAGCGGTTGAGTGCTGCGCTGTGGAGCAGTCAGCGGCGGCGCATGATGTGAGTTTGACGCCCAGCCCAGCCCGGGAGAATCCCACATGGTGCAGAGCAGACCTCTCCTGCCTCACCCGCTGCTCC
Organism: Scalopus aquaticus; assembly: GCA_004024925.1. Lineage (NCBI taxonomy): Eukaryota > Metazoa > Chordata > Mammalia > Eulipotyphla > Talpidae > Scalopus > Scalopus aquaticus. Next base: position 20,228 of record PVIJ01000323.1, read on the forward strand.
CCTCAGCAGTGTATTTCTGATCTGCCTGTTCTGCTCCCCACTCTGTCTCTGGTGAACCCTCCCGCCGCCCCACGCCTCTGGCCTGTACCCCAGCTTGTATGTATAAATAAATAAATCTTAAAAAAAAAAATCACTGGGAAAAAAAAGAATTTGTAAAGATGAGTAAAACTGATAAACTTCTGGTAAAATTGATCAAGAAAAAGAGAAGGGGTCTCCCTGGTGGCACAATGGGTTAAGTCTGAGGCTATCCAGAGCCACTGCACCAAGAGTTCGACCCCAGCCAGGGAGCTTACCACATGGTGCAGCAGACCTCTCCTGCCTTGCCCGCTGCTCTCCTCAGCAGTGTACTTCAGTCGCTCTGCCTGTTCCACTCCCATTCTGTCTCTGATGAATCCTCTCACCCCCGGGATCTCAGGCCTACACCCAGCTTGTATGCATAAATAAATAAATAAATCTTTTTTAAAAGAAAAGAAAAGAAAAAGAGAAGACCCATTTAGTTAGACATTTTTAGTTGCCAGAACTCAGAGGAGGTACTACTAATATCTAATGGGTAGAGACCAGAAGACCAGGGATGCTGCTCACTATTTCACATTGAACAGGAAAGAACCCCCAATAATAATTATAAGACCTAAAATAGCAATAGCTGAGATTGAGAAAACTTGGTTTACATAATTCCATTGGTGAAGTCTCTCAAACACTTAAGGTAGAAATAAATACTAATTCTAGACAAATTCTTTCAGAATACAGCAAAAAAATAATTCCCAATTCATTCAAAATAAACACTAACCTGATACCAAAATCAGGCAAAGATATTAAAAAAAAATTACAAATAAACTTTCCATAAAACTTAAAAAAAATAAAATTATAGAGCGATGTCACAAATGAATGTGGAAGTAAAAAGCAATTAACAAAATATTAGTAAAAAGACTACTGGTTTCTGGTCCAGCATGCAAGAGAGTTTAGAAGTTGCCACTTCATTGTGACAAGTAAGAAGCCGAAAAAACTAAAAAAACATTAAATCTTCTTAGATCCTTGAGAGAAGTGAAGTCACAGAGCACCCGTTGTCCAATTGATTAGATCGATTGATAAAGACAAGAGAATCACAATTTACCACTTGTGAGAACCAATGCCAGAGCTGGAAACCTGAACTGTAATTGACAAATTGCTAGTGAGTCAATGTGGATAGGTCTGAGAGCAAAAACTCCAAGACTCAGTTCTACACATTCTTAGGAGTTTTATCTCAGGAACTCTTCCAGGTTCTCACAGTGAGTATCAGGAGAAAAGTATCTCTCCTGCTTGCAGCAGTGTAAGGAAAAAGGAACAATTTTGAAATATCTTAGAACATTCTGTTCCTCTTAACAAGGCCTGCTCTCAGGGGAAATTATTTTACCATAAGCTAACATGTAGAGATTTTATCAGAGTCAAACCCACATGCCTCTAACTATCCATATGGAGCTTTAAAAAAAATCCACCCAACTCTCTCTCATCTGAGAAACACTGGTAAAATTCATGGTCATGGGGCACAGGACCACCAAAAGACTGAGAACTAATCAGTGAGGTATATATAGAACTAGTATAATCAAACTACTCAGCACTACAAAGAAAAGGGCTATAAAGACAGAAAGGAAACTTAAATGCATATCACTCAGAGAAAGGATTAATTTGAAAAGGCAGAAAACAGCATGACTCCAACTATATGACATTCTGGAAACGGCAGCATTATGCAGACATAAAATATATAATTGAATGCCAGGGCTCAGTGAGGTAGGGAGGAATTAAAAGACAGAGTAGAAAGGAATTTTAGGGTAGTGAAATTATTGTGTATACTACTATAATGGTAGATACATCTCTACACATTTGTCAAAATCCATATAATGTATAATACTGAGAGTGAACCCTAATGTAAATTATGATTTTAGAGTGATATTGATGTGCCAATGTGAGTTTACTGATTGTAACAAATATACCACACTGTGATGAGGGATATGTCAATAGTGGAAAAAGTTGTGAATATGCTGGGGAAGGGAGTATGTATAGAAACCTCCATATTTTCTGCTCAGTTTTGTTGTGAAACTGAAACTACTCTAAAAACTAAAATTCATCCATTTAAAATATATGTTATATATATACACACACACACATATTTGTATATATACACACATACATATATGCAAATTGAATCCAAATATATATTAAATGGATAATTTGTAACTCATCAGAGTTTATCCCAGGAATACAAACTTAGCTTAACAATCAGAAATCTTTTACAATTTAATAAGAAAAATGGCCAAAACAGATTGCATGTGAGTTTTGCCTCATCTGGATTGATGACAAAACTAGACAGGTGGGTATCACGAGATACCTGAGACAAAAGTTCAAATCTCTGAATGATGGTTATCACTCGCACCTTTAAAGTGTTTTCTACATACGATGTTTCAAATATTATACCAGGCACACAGAGAGATAAAATATATCTGCTAACAAAACTAACAGCAACAATATTCAATATAGACAGACCTACATTATTTCCAGACATTGGAATTATACACAGGCTAGGAAACAACTATACTTACTATGTTTAAGGAGATAAAGGCCAAGCTTGAAATTTCAGCAGGGAACTGTAAACTGTAAAAAGTGATATAGCAGATTTGAAAAAGAATCAACTAGAACACAAGAATAGAAAAACAAAATCGACATTAAGAAATCAATGTATAAGGACAAGGGATTTGTATTCACAAGGTAATTCACTCTGTCTGGGAACCAGAAGCATAGGGTACAATAAATATTAATGTTTTCATTTGTAAACCCACCCTTTTCTAATTTAATTTTTACAATGACTATATAATTCTTTTTCTAATATATGCATTTGATGTCTTAGTCTCTTACTAAAAAGTATTTTGGATAGAACGCAACTTTCTAATACAGTTATTAATGACCTTTCACCCTCTACCCTAAATCCCTGATATATAGCCTACTAACTAAACAAGTCTGCACATTCCTATTTGCTCATGGAATTTCCTCTAAGTGAAATGGCTTTCCCCATGTCTTATCTACCTGGTGAACTCCTACTAATAAACTTCCAAACACAATTTACATGTCACTTCTGAACAGAATCACTTTCACCTGTAGCCTCATACTTTGCCCACAATTCTACTTCTCTACTCATCACACTATGTTAAAATTGTGTATCACCCCCTCACACATTATAAAATTGTGTATCTCCTCCTCCTAGAATACTGCAAAGAATAGGACTCATGTCTTTTTATACTAAGAAACTGAATCATATATTATATATAGGCAATATATGTTGAATAAATTATACAACTACTGAAGTTGAAAGTCAGACAATCTTAGAGAAAAATCTAGGACCAGTTCAAAAATTTTATCCCTCAAGTTTTGCTTAGAGTTTGCTAATGTGAGGTCACCTAGTGAGTTGGTAGCAAGTGTATTCTACCACAATCTAATGCCTTACGCTCTTTATAAGGGATCCACAGAAAGAAGGTGTAGCAGGAGGGAAATGTGAGAAAAGGTCAGACTATAGGTTCAAAGGGAGGGAAGGCAAGAGTTAAAAGCTTCTTTAGGAAATAAATACAGGAATTGGGAAAAGGAAAGAACAGAAGCTTCTCTTCCAAAAACAATGTCAAAGTCAAAATAACCTGATATATATACATGGACTCAATCTTGAGTTTCAGTAGACAGTGAAACCACTCCTCCTAACGTGGTTAGTTAACCCATATCAGTAAGTAAATCCTCATGTTGTAAACAGTTTATAGACAGAATAGTATTTCAGAAATGGAATAAATTTCCCCATGTGGACACTTCTACAACCTCAAAATCATCTGCCCAAGATAAATGGGCTCTTCTCCACAACTTGATCTAAGAGCCAGGGAAATAATCGAGTTTGGAGTACAGAGGGTTTAACCAATTCTGATACCTTTATTGGCATCAGAATTTTATTCCACAATCTGTGAATTAGGTACAAAAAAACCCATCCCATAAGTCAAGCTTAAAGGAAAACCTGAAGTGAAATATGTCATCTCTCTCTGGCACACAGGAGTGCCTTAATAAACTTCATTTTGCAAAGGTATTTGCACAATTTTGTTTCTTTAATCTAATTTGAAGCCTAATATAAAATATTCCTGACGTAAAGACAAAGTTTTAATATAACTTTTGATACTCAAACTATATTTATGAAAACAACAGGTAGAATTTTCAAATTGCAACCCCTTTCCAAGGCTCTGTCTCTAATAGGGAAAAAATTCCCTCCAATATTACCCTGCCCAACTTGTGAAAACTTACTATTTTGTTCTTTTCCCTTTTTAAAAACTAATTTAAGCTCTTTCTCTTCTGCCTGATACTTCTCCCCTCTCCCAGAAGCAGACCCCGAAAAGTTAGGAATTACTTTCTCAAACTTCTAACCACACAAACTAACTTTTATGAAACCCATCTAGTCACACATAGGAAAGATACAGTAATTTATCATTAACTATAAATAAAGAACACACATGCAGCTGGAAAGGTAGTTATTCACACTAGCTTTTCAAGGTCAAAATAAAACATGCAAGGGTGTAACAATTTTCAGGACTTTCCAAAAATAAATTCTGAACATAGTTCAGTTGCCCCACAATTTAACAATGAAAAAAATAGTTAAAGCCTCAGTCTAATTTTATACGAAAGGTCTCTCTATATAATTAAAGCCGCCAAACTATTTCAAATGTTCTAATGCTATACCAACAAAGCTAATAAACAGAAAAGTCATCTCTAAAACTTTCAAAATATATATTTAACTAATGCTCACCAAGCAAATGTATTCTTGTACTTTCCATAGTATTGTTACTGCGATACAAAATTTCAAAGACAAATGCTTAACTGAGGACAGTGACTTATGTTACTTTTAGAAAATTTGAAGTGCTCAGATTAAAAAAATCAAGTATCTTAAAACTTTTTTTGTGCTGTCAAAAGTTAAGCCAGAAAAAAGATAAATGATGAAAAACTTGAAAGATCTTTTAAGTACTGTAATCTCATCTTCTCATTAAAGATGTCAATAAAAAAACAGTGCCTAGCAAAAAAGATCATTTTCTAGTGAAAGATTGTCAGTTTGACATAAAGAGGGTATATTTAATATAGAATGCAATCATGACATGACATGGCTCATTTGAAATCTTTCTCACTTGCAATTTAAAAGTCCTAAGATAAAACATGTGGGTGCATTCTAACTTCAGCCTATTAATTTAGAAAAAATAAAAACTTAGGTCAACTGAGTTACAATGTAACTGAAATGTATTTATAATTAATAGATGCAATTTTTAACATGGCTCACCAACTGGTTCAAAAGGGCACAAGCAGGAATTTCACACCTGCAAGAAAACACATGTAATAATCCTCATAAAATAATATTATGAATATTCGTGACTTGGGAATTGACTGTCAAATTAAATGCCAAGTTGAGTCAGTTTGACTTTGCTAATGCCTAAAATGTTTTTTATATTTCCTTACTGTTAACGTGGAATTGTTAATACTAAAACTGATGAGAACTTTAGTAAACTTTTCTGCCAGAACTGGATTTTTAAAAAAATTTACCCTAAAAGTAGCTTTTACTTCATATAAAGCTAAAAGCTATAGGTGCAAAATGCATAAAATTAAATTAAAAAATACATATGCATATCCAGTGAGACTTTATTCTTGCAATATATCTGTATTGTATATGTAAAAATATAGACACATAAAAAAAGTATATATGACTTCTGTACAAAACATGAGTTTAAAGGGTTAAAAATATGAAGGAAAGTGGTATGATACATATCTTCCTATAATATTACATTTTAAATAAAAAATGTAACTGTCACTTGTGTAATTAACAATAGAGAAGAAAGCTTATAAATCAAATCTAACTTTCCTACACAGTTTATAATCTTTTATTTTTCCACTTAAAAAAATCTGGCCCTAATACATAACTAATACCCATACTTAAGAATATTACGACTCCTTCCTGAATATGTTTTTATAAATTATCTTATGAAACAATGTAACTACTAAAATCTGCCAATACCTCTCACTATTTTGCCATTCAAAAACCAAAAACTTAGGTCAATTGAAAGCTCAAGGGAATTTACTTTTTCTTAGTGCTTTTAGCATTACCTCACTTTTTCAAGCAGTTTTACATTGCAATTACTAGCTACCTTCATTTTCTACATTCGTAATAGCTAAGATGCTGCCCTAAAACATAACAGATGTGTCCTAACACTTTTCATGGCTTTTCTGGAATATCTTAATTTTTTATTTCTGATTCCACAATTATAATGTATTTGAAAGTATCTCAAACATAGTTTTATATTCATGTCTTAGAGTTAAAAAACCAGGGTTGTAAAAAACAGTTTTCAGGTGAAAGAGGCACTAAATTCTAAGTTTTCCTTTACTATAAACAGAAAATCATGCCCACCTTGAAAATGAAAATTGCAGAGAAGAAAAGAGCAAAGTATGATAAACAGGGAATAGAGGAGCCACACAGAAGTAGGGGAAGGGAGAGGTAAAAACATAGTGAAAAAGACAATTATTTTAAGGGCAGAAAAGGGTCAGAGTAACAGTGACTTCACTACCCATCATACCTCCCCAAAAAACAAACATAATCATGAAAAGACACCAAAATGCACACTAATATCTACACAAGAATGGAAAGCTCAAAAATTAAAAGTAGCTGGGAGAAATGACCATCTGTATAAAGGCTAGAGAAGAGGCCTTTGAGGACTGCAACTGCTTTTCCACTTCACTCCTCTTCCATATAAAGTAACAGGTGTTCTTTTCCCGACCACTCTTCAAATTTTCACAAAATACATATAAAAAAGAGAGAATGTAAGGCCTTGGCTTTTCAAAATGAAAATAGCATATTAAGAACACAGGATATGAGTAAACAGCTAATTATCCAACCAGTAATTTATATAGAAACCTACATATCACAGTTAGTTCACATAATGATATAAAAGTCTATGCACATGCATATTTAAAGTAAACTACCATAAAGAATACAAACCTTCAATAGCAAGACCACTGTTTTGCCTTTAGAGGGCGAACTTGGTCTTCCGGAAAACTCTAGACAAGAGAAGTTATTTTAAGACTTTACCAAAAGAGATAAATTAAAACTTAAGATGCTGAGATAGCAAAGGTTGCCAACATTTCCTAGTTAACAATGACCTTAGTGTCTCAGTATTTCTTTATGATGTCCCCTAAGCCAACAGAAATTATCTAATCACTCTGTTAAATAAGTAGTTATGGCCAATAAAATAAGGATCTAGGTCCTAATACTTAGTAGCCACTTGAAACTTAATACATAAAAATAGAAAGGGAAAAAAGTTTTGGTTCAACTCTAAATAACCACAGTTACTAACTGGGTGTGTATATCTGATATGCCTTATAATTTCACAAGCCTTGAAATCAGATTCAATGCCATTTTGCCCTCCTTTCCTATTCCACACTGACATTTGCACAATACTAGTAGTTATCACAGCAACCTCAGGAAAAATTAGGCTCACAAAGATACGATGCCACAGAAAATACTATAGTGCCATTTAATGCTGAAACTGTATACTACCTCAAGCTAACAATATATACTTATCCAAAGTAGGTGAGGCATCACTGAATTTTTCCTGCGCATTAGCTGCAGTATATCATGTGCATGTGCTTGCGCACACAGCTTGAGAATCACAGCACTGCAGTTTTAAATTCCATAGTCACATAAACTAGTTAATATTTTAATTACTTGGTAAATAAAATTATAACAAATGGTTTTAAAAATCTAAAAAATATCTTCTTATATATATTTTTAATTAAAAGAATACTATTAAATCCTTAAAGAACTTCTATAATTTGAATGATGATTACTGACTCAGTATGATTATTTTTATAAATGTTGGTTGTGTTCAATCTGTCTACTACAATTGAGAAGAGAAATAGTTTATAAAACATTCCCTCTGAACAACTTCTCTGAACATAAATATGCTACAAACTGATTCATTCCAACTGCTTTTCAGTCTCACTGATCTCCTAGGACTGAGGGACAGGTTAGGAGCAAGTAAGACTGAAATCCTTAAGAACTCAAGAACAGAAATATCAATAAAACGATTAAAAGCACTGACTCCTAAATTACTAGAGAGAGATTTATATACTCACCCATCTCACAAAGACATTGGTTTAGGCAAAACACCAGAAAAGTGACCAAGAGAAGAGTTCAGCCTCATAAGCTATTACTCAGTTTATGCTTACTACTGTTTAATCAGTTTACAACTACCTACACTCATAAAATCTGTGTCAGTGGCAAATGCTACCATGTTCAGTTGGAATTTTCACTACCACAAAAGATAACTGAAAATGTGTCCTGTTTATTTAAAGAAAAAGACCTTAAGGATACCACAAATATTATAGTCTAAAATTGTGCATGTAGAAAACATGAATGAAAATTACCAAGAAAAGCTAAGATAAACCATATGGCTATATTAGTACTTACCTGCTGAATGATTCTGGAAGTTTTCTGAAGATTTTCTCTGGGAGGGACTTTACCAAATAATTTCCAACCAGGAGCACTATGGACAACTGATTTGAGTTCCTTTGTCCTTTTTGAAAAAAGGTTTCTGAAACACAGAAAAGTTTTATGAATTTTGTTTTTGGTAACCAGGGAACTACTTAATTTTTAAAGTATGTTTATTCCCATGACAAATGCAAAAGTTTTAAATAATTTTTAGTACTTACAGTGACTGTTAAATTAATAAGGCTCTGGCTTATACTTCTGGCTAGTATCTCTGGCTTATACAGAAATATTAGTAAAATCAGCAGTAAAGGCATTAAAGAAATAAGCAAATATGAGAGAAAAATAACAGCCACAAATAAAACAGACCTATTAGCTTTGATCAGCTATATAGTTTACTAGGAATTGACTATACATCTACTTGACAATAAAAGTCAAGAATTTAAAAACAAAAAAGTTAGAGAACCTATGCATCCATGCATCTATTGAATGTTCATGGTTTTAATATATGTATATAAAGTGTTTTTCTTAGGATAAGCATGTACAAGGAAGTTTATTTCAAAAGAGTAATAACCAAGGCTCTTCTTGCTTCTGTGTCTTCATACAGTTTGTTAACAGAATGGATGGTTTTTGACCACTTGTTGGCCAATTAATTTCCCTCTCCATAGTTGCCTTTGTAAATAACTTTTTATTTCACATTAAAAAAAAAAAAAAAACCAGTAACCAAGGAACACAGTACCTCTCACTGAAAATTTTTAAAAACCTGTACAAGATTAAGGATTTTTTTACCTATTATTTTTATGCCTTCACAAACTAGGTATCTATTGAACATGTAAACAAAGATGATATTCAAAATACATATTCATCAACACACAATGGACCAATCAGAAAAGTACTGATGAATCATCTAAAAATCAACCCCTCACATTAAGCTGTGATATAAATGATCACTAAGAAAATTTTTATTTGTACAAACAGCTCCAAACTGTTTGAAGTCCCAAATAAATTGGCTTATTACACTCAAAATATCATATTAATATATTTATTCCTGGAAATACAGTGATAAGGTAAACTTTTAGCACAAAATGTTAAGGCTTTTCTTTCTATTTAGAAAGACATCAGTGGACTTCTACAAAATAATGTAGGTTAATAAAGAAACACTCATTTCCTTGGGGAGCAATGGAAGAGAATAGACGACAAAGTAGAGTAGTTTCACTTACAACACTCAAGAGATATCATCTCAAGAGACCATATATAGTAACTTAATTGTCTATGAAATCTGTAGGTTGGAGGTTTTCAACACTTCCACTAAAAACTGGTATAACAAACAATTTCAAGTCTCAAAGGATGACCTATAAATTTAAACAATGTATGATATCTTGCATGCTGTTTATCAATTTATTACCCTGGAGCTCTACAGTCACCCTGCAATATATGCTCTGTAATACAGAGAGAATTCCTATGAGTATTTCCTTTAATATAAACATAAAATTGTTAAGCTTTCTCAATAGAGGGCACTGAAGGGACATTAGAGAAGTAAAGGGCTCTCCTGCGGTTTCCAGATGCTACAGATTAGGTTAGTAGTACGGGTGTGAGGATATAGATTGGCACCCAAAGTTTTCTTGCCAGCATCAATGCATAAGCCCTGTCAGCCCCATCAGCCCACCTGTATTCCCAGAGATCTCTCTCCAAGTCTCATTCCCTCTATAAGCCCTTATGTGGCCTGCCTACACTCCAAATATGCTATCTAGTCATGCTAAAGACAGGAAAAAATGTCTGCCACCATGGTTTATGCAAAGAATTCTTGAATATGACATCAAAAACATGATCTGTAAAAATAAAAAAAGACTGACGAGGAGGAGTGGAGCTGTACTCCTAAAACTCAATGTTGTAAGTCAATGTTTACATAACAAAGTAAGAAATTTTTTAAAGAGAAAAAAATTGATACTGAACTCAATCAAATTCAAAACATTTATACTTCAGAAGTCATCACTAACACAAAATGGATGAATAGGAACATGTAGGGTATTCCTTCTACCGAACTAAAAATTGAGCCAGAAAAACTGAGCACCTGAAATTAACCATTTTAGAACTCTAGAATCTTAGCAGGTACCTATAACAACCAAGAAGGTGCATGAAGGCAGAGGCTACTGATCTCTCATAAGGGAACAGGATGTATGAACCAACTACTATCTCATTCATTTCCCCCTCTTGTAACAGTGGTTCCCAGAAAGACTGACCCTGCCTGAAAGGAACAGTTGGTACTATGTCTTTCTAAAATTGGTTGGACATTTTAGTTGCTCTGGCAGTGCCCTGAGGGACCAGCAGACACCGTTTTGTTTCAGTCCTTTTTGCAGCAGCAACTTCCACTGGTGGAATCTATCAAAACTTTGAAAGGAGATAATATTTTTTTTTTAATTTTTTTTTTTAAAGAATGGTGTATTTTATTTTTTTATTTTTTTTTAAAGATTTATTTTTTTATTTACACATACAAGCTGGGGTACAGGCCAGAGACGTGGGGCGGCGAGAGGGTTCACCAGAGACAGAGTGGGGAGCAGAACAGGCAGATCAGAAATACACTGCTGAGGGGAGCAGCGGGCAAGGCAGGAGAGGTCTGCCGCGCCATGTGGGATTCTCCCTGGCCGGGCATCAAACTCGCGTCGCCGCTGCCGACAGCTCCACAGCGCAGCACTTAACCGCTGCGCCACCAGGGAGGCCCCAGGAGATAATATTTTTGTCCATCTGTTTGGAACCACCCATTTAAGGAAATCTTTGTCAGACCATGAACCAGTTGCATAAATAATAGAAGAAACTTGTGACCCAATTAGAAACTATTACACACTTTTGCAGTATATACTAACTTTGAATCACTGTGCTGTACAAATGAAACTAAAATAATGTATGTAGAGTATACTTTAATAAAAAATGTAATAAAGAATCACCTCATTATCAATAACCCACTGCACACCTTAAAGAACTAGAAAAAAAGCAAACTAAACCCAAAGCTAGAAGCAAACAATAAAGATTAGAATGAATAAATGAGATAGAGAATAGTAAGGTAACATAGAAAACTTTAAAAAACAAAGGTTGACTCTGAAAAATCAACAAAGTTGACAAATTTTAACTAAACAGAAGATTCAAATTGCTAAAAGCAAAAATTAAAGTACATTACTATCTATTATCACCACTACTATGTAAGCAAATACTACAATTATTTACAATCAAATCAGATAAGTAAAATGGGAAAAGGTCTAGAAATACACATACACCAAAACGGTAGTATGATCCAAGAAGGCAAAATCTGAACAGATTTACAAGGACATTATCAGTAATCAAAAATCCCCCAACAAAGAAAAGCTGAGGACCAGATGACTTCTCGGTGAAATTTATCTAACATTTGAAGAATACCACCAAATCTTTCTCATCTGAAAAACTCATTTTAGGAGACAAGCATCACAATGATGCAAAGCCAGATAAAGACACAACAAGAAAACTACACACCAGGGCCTCCCTGGTGGCGCAACAGGTTAAGTCTCAGCACTATGAAGCTATCCAGAGCCACTGTAGCCCAAGTTCGAGCCAGGCCAGGGAGTTTCCCATAAGGTGCAGCAGACCTCTCCTGCCTCGCACGCTGCTCCCCTCAGCAGTGTACTTCAGTAGATCTGCCTGCTCTGCTCCCCACTCTGTCTCTGGTGAATCTTCTCATCCCCACACCTCTGTCCTACACCCCAGCTTTTGGATGCATAAATAAATAAATCCATAAAAGAATAATAGAAAGAAAATAAAAACCACAGTAACTACTGTTGTAAAGATGCAGAAACACCAGAACCCTGGTGAACACGTTAAATGGCGCAGTTATCATGAAGACCTTTTGCTGGTTACTCAAAATATGAAATGTAAAATACCTGTATGACCTACAATTCCGTTCCTACATATAGACCTGAAAGAAAAACAGGTGTTCAAATAAAAATGTGTACACCAATGTTCTTAACAGCATGATTAACAATAGCAAAGAGGTAGAAACAAACCACTAACAGATGGTCTGCTAAACAAAATACGGTATGAACTGAACTGTGCCTCCTCAAAATTTCTATGTTGAAATTCTCTCATTCCCTTATAATATGACTGTATTTTGACAAGAGTGCCTTTAAGGAAGTAGTTAAGGTTAAATCAGATCTATTGGTTGGAACTAATCCAATCTGACTGGAATACTTAAGCGGAAGAGACATCAAAGAGGCACTGCATGAAAAGAAATCAAATGAGGACACACAGGGAAGGCAGCCATCTGCAAGTCAAGTAGAGAGGCCTCAGAGGAAACTGAACCCTCAGACAGCTTCCAGAGTGAGCAAATAAAGTTCTGATGTGTAAGTAAGCTAGTCTGTGGTATTTTGTTATGATAGTCCAAGCAATGTTAATACAGCATACAATGGAATATTAGTCATAAAAAAAGGATTAAGTTCTGATACATGAGACAGTATAGATGAACTTTAAAAATATTATGCTAAATGATGTAAACCAGGTAAGAGGAGAGAAAGCATTAGTAAACAGAATCAGAAATGGGGAAGAAATCACCAAAGATGGCACAGAAATATAAAGGATCATAACAGATTACAATGAACAATTATACAACAATAAATATGATAACCTTGAAACAAAGGGACACATTTCTAAAACAATTTAGTTTATCAAGACTATACCATGAAAAAACAAGAGTTAAATAAACTTATCACAGGGGCCCTGGTGGCGCAGAGGTTAAGCACTGGGCTGTGGAGCTGTCTGCAGTGCACAATGCGAGTTCGACGCCCAGCCAGGGAGAAACCCACATGGCGCGGCAGACCTCTCCTGCCTTGCCCACTGCTCCCCTCAGCAGTGTATTTCTGATCTGCCTGTTCTGCTCCCCACTCTGTCTCTGGTGAACCCTCTCGCCGCCCCACGCCTCTGGCCTGTACCCCAGCTTGTATGTATAAATAAATAAATCTTTAAAAAAAAACAGTTAATAAGGCAATAAGTGCAAAAGTGCTAAAAAAAATTAAAATTAAAAAATATATAAAAAATAAACTTATCACAGCATGATTTTGAAACAGCAATTTAAAAAAAAATCTCCTCCAAAACAAAAGTCAAAGGTCCGAAGACATTACAAATTTGATCAAATCTTCAGAGAAAAATGAATCCCCATCTTGCTCAAAGTATTTCTAAACATCCAAGCAAGAATGCACCCCAATTATGATGCCAACATCACCTTAATACCTAAACCAGATAAAGACAGATGGCACAAGTCTATCCCTAATGAACACTAATACAAAAATCTTCAACAGAATTATAGCAAATTGAATTCAGTAATATATCACAAGGATAATATGATTATACATCATTATCAATTGGCATTTATCCCAAGGAAGCAAGAATGGTTTAATATATGTAAACCAATGTAATACATTATCAACAGAAGGGGGAAAAATTGTATGATATTATCAATAGACATAGAGAAAGTGATCTGGCAAATTTCAATAAACACCCATTTTTGATAAAAAAACATTACACAAGATGGAAACAGAAGGCCATATATTACAAACCAAAAGCCAATACTCAATGGTAAAAACTGAAAACTTTCCCCATAAGATCTGACACAAGACAAGGATGCCAATTTCACTGCTTCCATTTAATTCAGTACTAGAAGTTTTGGTCAGAGCTATCAGACAAATACAGGAAATAAAGGTAATCCAAACAGAAAAAGGAGTGAAATTATCACTATTTACAGACAACATATTATTTCTAGAAAATCCTAAAAACTTCATCAAAAAGTTATTAGAAACAATAATTGAATACAACAAAGTGGCAGATTACAAAATCAACACACCAAAATTCATAGCTTTTTTATATACAAACAACAAACAAGAAGCAAAAGAAATTAGTAACTCCATTTATAATCACTTAAAAAAGATTTAAATACCTTGGTATCAACCTGACAAATGAGGTAAAGACCTAGACAACAAGAATTACAAGATATTATTATTAAGCAAATGGCCAACAGGTATATGAAAAAATGTTCAACATCACTTATAATCAGGGAAATGCAAATCAAAACCACAATGAGATACCACCTCACGCCAGTGAAAATGGCTCACATTAAAAAAACGGGCAACAACAAATGCTGGCAAGGATGTGGAGAAAAAGGAACTCTCCTACACTGCTGGTGGGAACGCAAACTGGTCCAACCACTGTGGAAAGCTGTATGGCGGTTTCTCAAACTGCTAAAAATGGAGCTTCCATACAACCCTGTAATACCATTTCTGGGAATCTACCCAAAGGACATAAAAACATTAATCCAAAAAGATATATGCACCCCTATGTTTATCGCAGCACTGTTCACAATAGCTAAGACATGGAAACAACCCAGATGCCCAAAAATAGATGACTGGATCAAGAAGATGTGGTACATACACACAATGGAATACTATTCAGCATTCAAAAAGGATAAACACATGCAATTCACAGCAACATGGATGGAGCTAGAAGGTATTATGCTCAGTGAAATAAGCCAGAAAGTAAGAGAAAAATATCAAATGGTTTCATTTATAACAAGAATATAGGGGAACCAAATAAGAAAGTGACATTCAGCAAGGGAGGGGGAGGATAAGGGCTCAAAAAGGGGGAGAAAAGAGCACAAGGGACTATGGTGATGGTTCACAGGTGACTTGGTGGTGGGTAACCTACGGGGAATATAAAATAATGTAAAAGATATGAATAACAAAAATATTAAATTAAAAAAATAAATAAAAATAATTTTTTTTTATTCTAAAAATATCCCAACTGCCTACGATAGCTCTGTTTCTCTAGTTAGCCCCCAAGAAGTATAGTCGCTGCTCAATAAATGCCTGTACATGAACAGGTAGCTGTAGAATTTAATAACACTGGCTTCTTGGGTCCAAATTCTGATTCACTCTTTCCTGTGTGACCTTGGGTAAATCACTTAACCTTTCTGTGCTATCCTTAACCTCTCTGAAAAAAAAAAAGATTATTATTACAGGACTTAGTAACATAAGAGGATGGGAGGACAGTCTGTGCTTATAGATGGGGGCAATCAATATAATCAAAAGTACTGCTTTGGGGCCTCCCTGGTGGCGCAGCAGTTAAGCACTGGGCTGTGGAGCTGTCAGCAGCAGCGATGCGAGTTCGACGCCCATCCGGGGAGAATCCCACCTGGCGAGGCAGACCTCTCCTGCCTCGCCCGCTGCTCCCCTTAGCAGTGTATTTCTGATCTGCCTGTTCTGTTCCCCACTCTGTCTCTGGTGAAGCCTCTCACCACTCCACACCTCTGGCCTGTACCCCAGCTGTATGTATAAATAAATAAATCTTTTATTTAAAAAAAAAATACTGCTTTGCCTAAAATGATATAAAAATTTAACACAATCCCTATGAAAATCCCACCAATGTTTTACAAAAAAACTAAAATATATTGAAATTTTGGTGTTGGTTGAAATATGGTAGTAATACCTGATGGAAGTTTCCAAATATTACCTCAATTAAAAATTAATTGATTCTAAAAATATATTGAAATTTATATGGAACTACAAAAGGCCTTCAGTTGCAAAAGTAACCTTAAGAAAAAAGGAAAGAAATGGAGGTATTACATTACCTGACTTCAAACTTTATCATAAAGCAACAGTATTAAAAACAACAAATAGCCAAAAGTCCAGAAATAAAACCATGCATACACAGCAACTAATTTATGATAAAACACTATGACCATTAAAGTATAGTAAAGAGAGTTTCTTAAACAAAAGGTACAGGGAAAATTGGAAAGTCACACATAAAAGAATGAAGTTGGATTACTCACTAACACCATAAACAAAAATAAATTTCAACTGGATTAAAGATTTAGAACAAGACCTGCACAAAAAATACACAGAAGAAAACTGTCAGACACTGGGCTACATTCCATGATACAATCAATAAAGGTATCTTTGGTGAAAACTTTGGCAAGAGAATTAAAAACAATTTAGGATTACTTCAAGTTAAAAAGCTTCTAAACAGCAAAATAAATAAGTACAAGAAAAACAGGCACCCAAATGAATGGGAAGAATTAGTTATACAATCTATAACTGATAAAGGATTAATATCCAAGATACATAAAAAACTCATACAATTTAAGAACAAAAAAATAAATAACCCAACTAACAAATGGGCAGCAGACATGAACAATAATTCACCAAAGATGATATCCAGATGGCCAAAAGACAAATGAAGAAATGTTCATCATCGCTCCAATAAGAGTCATGCAAATTAAAACATAACGAAATACCACATCACACATATGAGAACAGCACATACTAAAAAGGCCCCCAACAACATGTTCTGGAGAAAATTCAGAGAAAAAGAAACTGTTACACAGTTGGTGGGAACATGAACTGGTAAAACTATTATGAAAAGCAAGTGGATCTACCTTCAGAAATCAAAAACAAAAATAACAATAAGACCCAGCGATCTCACACCTGGGCACATTTTCACGTAAGATGAAACCATCAACAAAAAAAACCTTATGTTCTACCTTATTCACAGTATCATTATTTACAAAAGTTAGGAGATGGAAGCAGCTTATATCCCCTTCAGTGGATCAAAAAGCTGTGGTACATACATACCACGGGATATTGTACAGCCACAAGAAAGACTGAAATGCACCCATTTTCAACAAAATGGAGGGAATTTCAAAGAATTATAAGCAGCAAACAAGTCAGAATGATAACAACAAATATGGACATTCATATAAACAATTTGACAATGTAAAACAATTTCAAAAAGAACTGGACATCGACAAATAACCTGAAGTCTCTGAGGTTAAGGAGGAGGAGGGATGGAAAGGGTGAAAGGGACACAAGGGGCGGTGGTGGGGAGAAAATGTTACTATAAATACATGAAATTGTATTAAAACTATTACAGGTCAAATGAACTTCTACTGGTTAGCCCAAGAAGAGAATTACTACT
Organism: Scalopus aquaticus; assembly: GCA_004024925.1. Classification (NCBI taxonomy): domain Eukaryota; kingdom Metazoa; phylum Chordata; class Mammalia; order Eulipotyphla; family Talpidae; genus Scalopus; species Scalopus aquaticus. Next base: position 37,725 of record PVIJ01000323.1, read on the forward strand.
TTATTAAATCTTAAAGGGAAACACAATGAAAGGTAAATAAACAGGCCCAAAATGTATGCCATTCTTCTCATGTTCCATTCCTTGTCTCCCTGTTCATAGTCAGAGCTGGTTAATTGAGGTCCCAATGCAAGTAAGATTCCTTCTCATCACCTCTTTAAGCCAAAAGAGACACTCTCTACCCGCCTTCTTTTATTCCTATGCACTACAATAACAATGGTCAACAGTGAGATCGTAACTGACTTAAAAAGGCCCTAATCTGTAGTATCTTCATGTGCTGAACATGAATATAACCCTGAAAATTTTTTGTTAGCTCTCGTTTTGAAGATATTTCTTATAATACATTTTATATGTTTCACCATGTAAATTTATCCAGTAAGACTGCAACAACATCCTAAATCAGCCTAGAATAATGTAACATTGCATTGCACTGCACAATACCATCATGCACACATCATCCAGAGTGGATTGCATCATTTTCTGATGTAGTGCAATACCACTGCCAGGCAGCTGCTGAAGTAAGTTGACGTCAGCAATTCACTATATAAAGCCCTGTTGGAAAAGCTGAGCATTGAAAATATTTCAGACTTTGTGCGAGACAGATTAAGCTACTGTTCCATAGAACTGTTACTATTTTATCCATTTAAGCACTATACAGAATAGTAATGCTCGAAAGTGCATTAATAGTGTGGACAATTTCTGCTCTATTTGTGGGGAAGTGACATCTGCTACCCAGAAGAAAAGTATCGCTTCTCAAGTGAAGAAGGCTTATCATCTTTACTTCGGATGCAAGGTTGGTGACCCAAGACAAGCCTTGGGCCCCCCATATATGCTGTGCTACATGGACAACACAGCTTTCACAGTGGCAAAAGACCATCAGTGCTGTTTGCAGTCCCCATGGTGTGGAGAGAGTCAAGCAACCACATGAAAGACTGCTACTTCTGCTTGGTTCCTCCTCTTTCCGGCAGAATAACGAAGCAACACAAGTCGAGAATAGTCTACCCAAACATTCCCTCTGCATTGAGATGACCGGTTCAACAACTTGCTGCAGGGTGAAGCGAAACAAGCATGGAATGCTTTTCGCCTGGTGTCTACAAACTTTCTTGGGAATGTTAGCGCAGAAAACTACAAGGAACTAGTAGAAGACATGCTGATGCAGCATCAGAAACTTGGCTGTAATATGTCTCTAAAGATCTACTTCCTTCATTCCCATCTGGACTTCCCTGAAAACTGTGGTGTGGTTAGAGATGAACATGGGCAACATTTTCATCAAGATACCGCATCAATGGAACAAAGATACCGGGGAAAATGGTCCACTACAATGCTGGCTGACTACTGCTGGACACTCCCCAGAGATGCTCCTGAACAGCTGTACAAGAGACAAGTGAAGAAATCTAAGTAGTGGTCTATGACTTGATTTTTCACAGGTATTAACCGTAGGCCTATTACTACTGGCATGCATTTTGTGATGTAAACATCAGTTTATTGCAGATTACAGAAAAAACTAGAGCCAAAATTAGAATTTGACTGTCATATTCGTGTTGAACACATACAAATTGATAGGAAATGACTAATTTTATTTCAGTAACATGACTTTTCTAAAAATTTGTTGACCAGTGTAACCAATTTCTTAATTTTAAATCAAAACTAAAGGACTTTAGGAAAATAGACAACTGTGTTCAAGAACTCACAAACAGGGCCTCCCTGGTGGCACAACGGGTTAAAAGTTGCAGCACTATGAAGCTATCCAGAGCCACTGCAGCATGAGTTCGATACCCTCCAGGGAGCTTCCCACATGGCACAGGAGACTCTCCTGACTCGTCCGCTCCTCCCCCTCAGCAGTGTATTTCAGATGATCTCTCTGTTCTGCTCCCCACTCTGTCTCTGGTGAATCTTCTCACCCCCCCACCCCCCTCCTCTGGCCTACACCTCAGCTTGTATGCATAAATAAATCAATCTTTAAAAAAAAACAAGAACTCACAAACAATTCTTTATGAATTCTAGAGGCAGAGTTTGACTACATAAATAGAATCTATACATAAGTGTTGGGGTAAGGGTTGTTCTTACTCTGTATCCTCACAGAGAGAGACACCTTCTCTCTGCCCCCTTATTAATCTCCACTTGAGGGTTTAATTTTGCTGACAGACAATGCTGCCTAACAGTTCTGTTTCCTCTTAGCCTCTGTCCTCCACCCCCACAGGAAGGGCTTGCTATGATAGTGACTCGTTGGATAAACTTAATTCAGGTGAAGTATTAGGAGGTCCACCGAAGCCAAAAGCATGTCTTTCAATCCAGATGTCATTGGTTGTTTTTTTTTTTCTTCTTCATTAGATTTCATTAGTATTAATGCTGGTATTTTGAGGTCCCATTTGTCTGTGTCCTATGTCTTTTTTTTTTCTCTATTGATTCCAAACTTAGATGGGCTGGAAAGGAATGTTATTTACTAGTTCTCCTGAAATCCCAACAAATTTTCATAAGATGAAAAGTGTCCTAGTCCTGTAGACAACTAAAGATATTTAAAACTGTGTTTTCCTAGGTTTGTTTGTTTTTTTTTCATTTTTTCATTCTGTGACATATCTTGTCAGTATATATAGAGAGCAGGGAATGGTAGTGATAATCCACCTTTCTGCCATTAAATTCATTCTTTACCCAATCAATACTATGTTCACATATACATCTATCTACACACAGAGACACAAAAACACACCATTTTCCATCCTCTCCACTAATTTGTAACCACTCCTTTTACAAAAAGAAATTGAGAAAATTTACTGCCATTAAGAACAGCATCACCTAAAAAAATGACAGTTCAATGTTTCTATTACTGAAACATAAAACAAAAAAAGGAGGCACACTAGAAAAAACTGATGTGGGGATTAGAAGGGACCGGAAAGGTATGAATCTCTTAATGGCTTCTGATAAAAAAGGCTGACAAATGCCTCTTGCTTGTTAGTACTTGTTAATACATGTTTCACATGCCTATGTTTAGGTTTTCCAAAATTTCTTCATTTCTTTTATTACATATGATATGAGTCAGACCACTTGCCTACTATGTGTTCAAGGTGCGGTGCTGACGGTGCCCTGTAGCCCTATTTCCAACAAGTGTGTGGGTTCTGAGAATTTCCCACACCAACAAACAATTCTTGGACTCCAGCAGGGTGCGCCCAAGAACTCAACTCAATTCTGACATTATCTACCTAGGATGGCATCAGGTGCCACAGGATAAGGGCACAGTCTCCCAAGGCCACCCTCCACTTCAGACACTGAACACAAGCCCCAGGCAATTACCCACTTCTGACAAAAGGCTATAGTCCTAAGCCCCACATCATCCATGCTTCTAACAAAGTGACTATGAACCAGAGGTTCCCAAGACACCCACCTTAGGCTCAATTAATTTGCCGGAAGGGCACAAAGAACTCAAAAATCCATTTACTCACTAGATCACCAATTTATTACAAAAGACATTAAAGGATAGGAAACAAAAGTCAGACGGACGAGATGCATAGGGGAAGGTAAAGGAAGAAAGCAGAGATTACTTGCCCTCTCCAAGTCATTCCCCCCCCCAAATCTTCACCAACCTGGAAGGTCTCCAAAGGCCCTTCCTTTTGGGCCTTCATGGAGGTTTTATTACACAGGCACGAGGTTATTCACCTCTAGCTACTCTCCCACAAGAAACCAGGGAATGGGACTTAAAAAGTTCTATACTCTGCTCAAGTCAACAACCAGTCCCCCTCCAGGTGTTTCACAAAAGTTATCTTCATTAAAAACAACAGACACCATGGGCCTTCCTGGTGACGCAAGTGATTTAAGTCTCAGCACTAGGCCAGGAAATTAACCCACATATGGCGCAGCAGATCTCTTCTTCTGACTTGTCCGCTGCTTCCCCCAGCAGTGTATTTCAGTAGATCCGCCTGTTCTACTCCCCACTCTGTCTTTGGTGAATCATCCCACAAACATCCCTCTGGCCTACACTCCAGCTCTTGTATGCATAAAATAAATTTTTTTTAAATCTTTTTTTAAAAAAAAGACACCTTTTCACACATTCAACACTAAAACACCTAGGAAAGATGTGAACCAGCAACTGTAGCTGAAAAATATATTTTGGTTATCTGAATGATCAAATGTATATTTTTCTTTAAAAATCACATTATCATAATATTATTAAAGGATACAGCTAATCAAAAAGGAGCAAAACTTAATTTATACCATGAGAGTGTCTGATGATAATTTATAAGGTGGCAGAATATACAGTGCTTGGGTCGTTTACAAATCAGCAAACCCACTTATATATGAGAGACAAAGTCATGTAAATTCCATATTTTCTCAGAATATGCAATCTGATACTACAGAAAATTGTGCCTGTCTAATCCTGAATCTTACTGTCAACAATGTCAGTTCTAGGGAAAAAAATTCACTTTTTTTACCTAATGTTTACATCTGTAGGACAATTTTAACTTTTTAGATTCATTAGTTAATTCCCAATCATCACTTAAATGGAGTTGTACATTAAAAAGGTGTTATAGTATTCTTTCACACAGGAAAGAAGCCAACTTCAATCAAGAGTAAAATCAGTTTAAAAAATTAGAAGTCATGACCTGATCTTCAAAACTGTCTCAGTAGAAGTCAGACTGCGGAAAACATATCGACTTCCTGGATTTTATGTTTCCCCAAAGTTTAATAGAGGTCCAAAAAGAAAACATTATCCAGTGATCATGGAATGCCACAGTTGACTATATAATTAATTCAAGGAAGTATAAGTAATGTCTATTTAAAATTCAGTACTCTGACTACCCTTGAGTATTTTGGATTAAAGATCTGGCATGAAGATTACTTACATTCTTTCCAAACCTCAATCATTTTTCACTTGAAAAAGACTTTCAGCTGACTATATAAAAAAAATACTTTTTTCGGCCAGAAAAATTCCAAGAATTTTCTTTTTTAAGCTGGATCTTGTCTGTGTCATTATTGCAAATCTTAAAAATTAAAAAAAAAATTTAAATACTTAATTATTATTTAATAAACACAGCTTAACAAAGCTAAGTATTTTTAGAGATCAGAACTATCAAAAAAGGACAATTCGCATTACTCTTGACAAAAAAAAAAAACCAGAATTTCAAGACTGAAAGTTAAGGCTGTAATTTCTTTAAAACATTTTAAGCTTAAAGATGCAAGGACCACAGAGGTAAAACAGGTCAGAGGTTCTTCACCACAGATCAATGAACCCACTGAATGGGCTGGGGTGGGGTGTGGGGGAAGAATGGAAGGCAGGGAGTGGGGAGAGGGGGTGGGATGCGTTCTAGCAGTCTCTTTAAATTGTATGCACAATCTGAAGTAAAAGCCGTGGTTACAAACATTTTTCTTGGGTCTACAGTTTTTATCAAATTCTCCAAGGATTCAATGTACCACCCTCCAGGAATGGTTTCTGAATCCATAAAATCACCTGCCAAGTTCACATTGCTAATCAGTGTTTGAGCCCAGTCTCCTGCATCATTCTAACCAAACATATCTTATTCACATCTTTCATAGAATAGCCAAGATCTAAGAGTTTCACAACTCTTTCATCCTGCACAGTGCCAAAATAACTCTTGATGTTCATTTAAACAGTTCAGAAACAGAAATTATTTTCTTCTCCCTCCTTTATTCATGCCAGCAAGTCACCTTGTAGTATGTCTTATTTCTTATAGTAAATGAGTTTCAGGCAATATTCTGCTGACAGGTCTTTTATTACCGTTGTTACCAAAAGAAGAAAGAATACAGTTAAGGGGAAAAGAAGAAAAAAATAACTCTGTAAAATATTCTTGCTCTTGTGCTGCAGTTATCATACCATGTATGGAATGCTCAATGAAGAGAATTTCCACTGCTTAAAACCCAATGTAGCAGCTAAAATATTTAGAAGGAAAACAGAAACCACTGTAATATAAAAAGGATGTTGAAAAGAACATTTAGGATAAGCACAAAAGCATTAACAATGAACAATATCTGCAGAATACGAGAAAAATATTTCAGTCACCATAAAATAAGCTATCTTTTAATCTAAGAGAAACTAGGTTAGAGAAACTAACAATATGTATGAATCTTTTCCACTTATTCCTCTTATATACACAAAACAGAAACTGTTTCTGTTTACAGTAAAATAGCTTCACAGATATTTAATTTTCATAATGGGTATAGAGGTTCTTTGGGGGAGGATAAAAAGGTTCTAAAACTGACTGTGTTGATGGTACACAATTTTGTGAATATACTAAAACCCACCAAAATGTACACTTTAAGCAGATGAATTGTATGATATGTGAATTACAGGTCAACAAAGCTATTTTTTTTTCAAAGTAAAAAAAGAAATCAAGTGTTAATATGAAAACAAAAACAAGACCAAATTGGATTTATCAAGGAATAGAAGGCCCATTCAATACTCAAGTCAATACAATCCACAATATTAAAAGTCTAAGAAGAAAAACTAATAATCATATTGTTACAGGGCAACCCCGATATACAATGGGGTGCCTTACTGTGGGTTCTCACCGTGCGCTTAAAAAGGACTTATAATAAGAACAATTGCAGGTACTCACAAAAAGGTTAATAAAAGGGTTTATTTACAAAAGGAAGGGAAATTAAAAAATGAATAACTCGGGGACAAAAGAGAAAGTGAGGGAGAGAGATAAATCTCCAAATGCGTCCTACCAGATCCGAAGAGCTGGAAACCCCAATGGCATGCTGTAGCCCGGCGAGAAGCAAGAGACCCCCAAGGTCAAAAGCCCTTGTTATATAGCCAACATGTCTGCTTAAGTCCACCCCTCAGTTTCCGGTAATCCTCTCTTCTGGATGATGATGGAATTCTGGGATTCGTAGCCCTAGGGGTCTTGGATCTCTCTGGCTTGAGGTGGGGGTCCATAAACCTTCCTGTAGAGTTTGTTGCAGACGTCCTTTTCCCCCCCAACAATATCAAGTAATACATTTGACAATATCTTAATCCACTCTTGATTTAAAGATAGAAAACTGGAAATAAAATGAAAGTTCTTAACAAGCATCTATGAAAAAATGTTAGTTAAGATGATACTTAAATGTGAAAGACCAAATGTTTTGGAAATTGGAAACAAGGTAAGGCTATTTGCTCTCATCATTTCCATTTGAAATCATATTCAAAACTGTATCAGTGCAGTGAGACAAGAAAAATCAGTCTCACAGATTTGAAAGGAAAAACCAACATTTTCCATATTTTCAGGTATTATCTACATAAACAACCACTACAGAATTCACAACAAAGTTCCTAAAACTACTGCTTAGCAGACTTTCATGATAAAAAAGGCAAACAAAAATCAATCATATTTCTATATACTACCAATGAATAACTGAAAACTAAAATTTTTTAAAAATATTATTTATAATATTTTCAAAAATATGAAATATTTAAGTATAAATCTAAGAAAATGTGAACAACATGCATGCTGAAAACCACAAAGCACTGAAGGAAATCTAGAAAGAACAAAATAAATATGTTCAAGGAAACCATGATCCTTGATCATAACCATGTTCAAAGAAAAGAAGATTCAACATAGCGAAGGTGTCACGTTTCTCCAAGTTAATTAACAAGGATTATCTGTAAATAAAGACAAGCTGTAAAACTGATATGGAAAGCAAATGTAGTAGAATAATAGTCAACACAGTTTTGAAAATGTAATTAGCTGTTATCTTCTATAACAGGATGGGCACTCTAGGACATTAACACTGCATCAGATTATGTCCTCTGTGTTTACTACTGTATGTTATTGCTGTGCTTATACACTCATAAATGAAAGTGTGCTAATTTAGACAGCTACAAAGACAAAAATAAATTCTGTCTTCAAACTTAGTTGCCTTAGTTCAGGCTACTATAACAAAATACCACAGATTCTAGTAGCTTCTGAATAACAAAATTTTATTCATTTCAATTCTAGAGGCAGAAACTTGGTGGTGATAAATTCAGCGTCTAGTGAAAGTCCTCTTCCAAGTTCACAGTTTTTTCACTGTGTCCTTACATGGAGAGTGGGAGAGGGAGCTCTCTGGGGGCTCTTTAATTCCATTCCTGAAGGCTCCACCCTCATGACCCAAGCACCTCCTAAAAGCTCCTCCTCCAATTACGATCACATTGGGGATTACATTTTAGCATATGAATCTGGGAGGTTAACAGTCAATGTATAGCATTTATCTAATGGAGGACTGCAATCTTAGTGAGTCTTTATTTCCATGAATCTTTCTTCTTGACAAGTCATTTCTCTTATGAGTTACTCTTTTCTGATACTTCTCACTTTTCACCTTACACACTGACCTGACTGCTACTTTTAAACTATAAGTGCATTGAGAACACTATTTGTGTAACCTTCACAATACCATGCAAATGACATATTTAAAACAGTAAAACTTGTTTAAAACTAAAAGAATAAAAATGACTTTTTTTTTCTTTTGGTGTACAGTTCTTAAAAGTTTTACTCCATGTAAATATTTGTGTGACTACTACCACAATCAAAATATAGAATAGTTTCACCATCCAAAAAACTCAGTGACCCCTTTCCCTTGCCCTGTAAAACAGCTCTGAAATAAGCTGGAAGATGGACTTACAAGTCAGATTCAGAGCCAGAGAAGTAAATCTTGCTTCCTATACTCCCTGTAGCAGCGTATCATAACATTTCAATCTATGTTTGCATGTGAACATCACCTGCTTTACCAGAAAGACCTTATTTTATCTCCTTTTCCTGAAATATTTTTGGTGCTCAAATATGCTTGCTGAATGAATAAGCGATGATTCAGATAAACAAAATTAGAGAAGGAGAAAGTCAGAAGATTCATTCTGGCCAGAATAAATTGCCAAGTATAAGCAGTTAAGTCTACAGCATTTCATTTCCTTGCCCCAAACCTACAGCACTTCACAAACATCTATGGGGAAATTTCAATTCCTTATCCCAGCATTAAGGACTTTTCACAATTTAAATCCAAATTATCTTTCCTAATTTCATTTCTACTATTCTTTCTATAACTTGGAAAAACATGTGGCAACAGCACACCTGCAATCAACTCCTCCCACTTCTTTGACAGTGCCTTTGCCTCAACCCCTTCTGAAAACACTTGCCCAAAATTGCCATATCTGTATATTACAGTCTTGACCCTCAGCCAGTGATTAGAGACTACATTTCTGATAAAACCATCAAACAGGCTGAGACAATCAGATTCCCTGATATCTGTATATTACAGTCTTGACCCTCAGCCAGTGATTAGAGACTACATTTCTGATAAAACCATCAAACAGGCTGAGACAATCAGATTCCCAGGATTTTAAAAGAGAGACTCAAGAGATTGCATCACAGGACAGTAGATGTTTGAACCAGTAAATCATGTAAAGTTGGGAAAGCCTTTATAGGACTTTGCAGGCAATAACCATGCACTCAACAACCAGGAGACAGAAAAGAAATAAGAAAAACCAATCATCTCTTGAAAAGCAGAGAAATCATTGTTCCAGGTACTATCTTCAAAATGCCAAGATGCCTATTACATGCCTACAACTAACAATCCTTCAGATAAGGTAGTAGTAGATTTCTGTGTCTTAAAACTACATGAATTCTATCACTTCCATCAAATTACTCTCACACATTGCATATTTTACCACTTCTGTGCTCTGAACAGCTACACACACACACACACACACACACACACACACACCCCTTACTTCCCCTATTAAAGTGCTAACTACTTAAAATATAACACACCAAATTTAAAAGGCCACTACTTCTGTAAATCAAATGATACTATCAATAAAGTATTCATGTCATACATCAGGGATTTTACCAGGATCGATATAAATAAGCTCTTCAATGAACTGCTTTGCAAACTCACTGGTAATGAGAGCGTTTTAGGCTCCACCAAAATTAAATTGATAAAGTTAGATCTATCCAAAAACCACCAAGTTTAAGGGTGGTAGACTCCAAGTATATGACTTGATTTAATCTTTCAAAAGAGTACCCAAAGTCAAATCACTTATGCCTGTGATTCAAGCCTCAACTATTTACATATTATGTCTAATTGTTTGTCTGAGGATGAATCTATTATACTTAGTACATTATTTAGTGTACTTATTACAATTAACATACAAGTGTGTTGTATGCCTATACTTTCCTCAGTCTCATTCCAACCCAAACCTTCCTCATTAGTGAAAACCAAGCATTAATGTTTTATCTACTGTGAAGAGTTCCCTACCTTCCTACCCCAAAGTCAATCACTTTCTTTGGTGCTACTGCTGCATTTTTTTATCTTCTTTTATAATACTAATCAGTAAGATTGCAAGTACAAATTTATATGTTCCCCCATCTTATATTTATTAATGAATTATTCTGTTTAACTAATTTTCTTAGTACTGCATATATAATGAGGATCGATATGGTATATCCATATTCATTCATTTGTTGACCATTCAACAAATGGATAAATGGAAAGAAAACTGCAAACTCACAATTACTGCAAATGTTTAGCTAGGAGGGTCCAAAGACAAACATACAAAAAGATTCAGTAGCAATCTTTAAACTTCTGAAGAACGGTTAACATAAAAGACTGTTTGCTTTCTGTGGCTCTAAAGGGCAAATTAGAATCAAGACCATTGCAAAAAGAGACTATGCTCTAATATAGAGAACTTGTTAACAAATAATAGCCTGCCTTGAGGAAACAGAACTCCTTATTAATGAAAGAATTAAAAAGGCTAAACAATATCCATCATGTACCTAAACTCAAGAATGAAGAAGCAGACCTTAGGCCTAAGGTTACTGTTGTTTTGTTTTGTGGACATTTTGCTCTACCTGACCTACTAGTACTTCCTGAATCAAAGGTATGCAAAATATGCATGACAGAACCTGGTTTCCAGTAGCACAATGAAATCCTTCCCTGATGCAGGTAATCACCTTTTTCTCCCACGTGGTATTATGCTTTATCCATTATGGACAACTAACCCAAAAGATTATATTTTCTAGTCACATATCAGAGCAAAACACTTATGTCCTCATTAAAATAAATGGCTAGTTACTATTTTACTCAATAATTTTGTAGTGATTTTCTTCTAAATTTCTGCCTTCAGTTATTTACTGTAGACCTACATTAGAAAGTCAGTCTCTAGTCTAGTATTCTTGACAGTAGTTACATGCTTCTGGGAGTATATTACAAAGATGGACATCACCCTTTTATTTGCCCAATTACTGTGCTGGTTACTTTATGTAATAATTATCTAGCAAAAGCTTTAGCTTATTCTCTAGATAACAAATTTTGGTGTTCAACACTTAATTCTGAATAACAACAAATCCTTTGTTTTCCAAACAGCACCCAAGAATTAACAATCTCTTTAATTTTAGGTAGTACCAATGAATTTTGAAAAGCAATGCAACAGGGATAGGGTAAGGAGTATGAAGGACCATGTATGCAAAAGAAAGCAACTTTTATTTTATCATTCTTCAAAAACAAAGAAATTACTTACTTAGGTGAGACTTTTTACTCATTTAAAACTCAATGGGGCCTCCCAGGTGGCCCAGGGGTTAAATCTCAGCACTGTCACCACTATGGCCTGAGTTCAATCCCTGGCCAGGGAGCTAACCTACATAAGTCACAGCAGATTCTCCTGTCTCGTCCACTGCTCCCCGCCCTTAGCAGTGTATTTCAGTAGATCCACCTGTTCTGCTCCCCACTCTGTCTCTGGTGAACCCTCTTACCCCCCTCCCCACCTCTGGCCTATACCCCAGCTCTTCTACGCATAAATAATTTTTTTTTTTAATAACACTTCAATAACTTACTTTGGAACTTAAATTTCTACGCAATATAGCCTCCTGGTAATTAACAATACATTTTCTCCTCATGAGTGAGAAAGATTTTAATTCTGTTAGATTTACCATAGCACGTATAAAAATTTTCCATTTCTTTTAGCACTTGAACCAAAGTAAGAATACATTGTGTAAAACTATATGTTGTGTTTACTTTATTCTTTGATTCATGTACATTTTAATACCTGAAGCTATCACACTAACAACCTAAATTTAAAAGCCTAGGGCCTCCCTGGTGGTGCAAGGGGTTACGTAAGTTTCAGCCTATGAAGCTATCCACAGTCACTGCAGCACAAGTTCGATCCTCGGCCAGGGAGATTGCAACATGGCGCAGCAGACCTCTCCTGCCTTGCCCACTGCTCCCCTCAACAGTGTACTTCAGTCAGTCTGCCTTTTCTGCTCCCCACTCTGTCTCTAGTGAATCCTCTCACCCCCACACCTCTAGCCTACACCCCAGTTCTTATGTGCATAAATAAATAAATCTTTTAAAAAAAATAAATAAATTTTAAAGCCTAAATTAAATCATATACAAACAACCTTTCATTAAAAATACGTCAGGCCTCCCTGGTAGCACAGCAGGTTAAGCGCAACACTATGAAAGTATCCAGAGTCACTGAAGCACTAGTTTGATCCCAGGCCAGGGAGATTCCCACATGGCACAGCAGACCTCTCCTGCCTCGCCAGCTGCTCCCCTCAGCAGTGTATTTCAGTCTGCCTGTTTCTGCTCCTCACTCTGTCTCTGGTGAATCCTCTCACCCCCCACATCTCTGGCCTACACCCCAGCTTGTATGCATAAATAAATAAATCTTTAAAAATACTTCAGCAGCCAAGGTCTGGGTTTAAAAGGTCATAAGGGGTAGGAATATCAAAGAAGGAGAGGGAAGCAAATATCTTTAGGAAAGAAGTTGTCAGAAACATCTATGAAGACACTGAGGTAAGCAGAGTTTAAAAAAAGGGGGGGGGGATACTTTATGGTAATACTCTGAAGCCCACAGGCTAAAGTTTTGACTACAGGGCTAATTTTTAGCTAACTCATACTTTCCAGCTATTTTACTCTCTACAACCTCTTTAAAATCATTCTTTAATAGATTCTCTGGTCTCTAACCAGGCCTCTACATTCTTCAATTTTCTCTCACTGCCTTAACTAGAATGGTATGAAAAAAAAACAAACTTATCTTTAGTTTTATTTTATACTCCCTGTTCTACTTTTCAAAAGCAGATATTGTGTCCATTTTATGTTTTCTAATAAAGAATCAAACTGTTATAATCCATAAATAACTTTTTCCTGGGACTACAAGGAAGTAGTATTTCCCCTACCTTCTCCTACCTCATCAATTACATTGTACTTAAATTTATGACCCAATTGTAAGTGAAATCAACAATGTGAGCTATGAATCTAAGTTACACCTTCTTTTGGTTATTACCTGAGGAGACCTTGCTACAAACAACTATTTCAGTTGTTTGTAGATAACTACTAACAATGGAGATAAAAACCAGATTTGGAAATTCTTTGTAATGCTTAGTGTGTATGATGGGAGTTATAAATTACAATATTTGAGAAAATGGCACAAATTTTTATTTCAAAACTATCACGTTCAGTACCAAACTAAAAATGTTTTATTTAATCTCTATGGGGCTAGAGACAGCAGATGGAAACATCTTCTAATCAAGAAATGTATACAAAATAAAATTCAAATTAAGAAGAAAATGAAAAGTCTAATTCAAATTTAAATACATGTGTATTTAAACTATCTCGAACTATCTCTAAATACAAGTGTAACTTGTAGCTTGGTTTCATAAGGTAAACTTCTCTTAAATGCAGGAAAAAGCCTGCTGAAAACCCAGACAGTCATATGGGTTTTCCTCTCTTTTCTTCCTTTGGTCACAGAAATAAGAAGTGCAAGAAAGGCTGAAGCAGCAAATTCTGAAGGGGAATAAACCATGTGCAGGATTTCTCCTTAAAGGCATGGAAAAGAGGAACACCTAGCAGCAGAAGAAAAATAACACCATTTTTGGTAAAACTTCAATAAGGAGAGGTAAAGTCATGATTCCATATTGAAGACATCTGAGTAAAGTTTTGGGGGACTTAAAGTTTCTCATAAAATAGGCAAGCATGGGCCTCCCTGGTGGCGCAGCGGTTGAGCGCTGCGCTGTGGAGCTGTCGGCTGTGCGTGATGCGAGTTCGAAGCCCAGCCAGGGAGAATCCCACGTGGTGCGGCAGACCTCTCCTGCCTCGCCCGCTGCTCCCCTCAGCGGTGTATTTCTGATCTGGCTGTTCTGCTCCCTGCTCTGTCTCTGGTGAACCCTCTCACCGCCCCACACCTCTGGCCTGTACCCCAGCTTGTATGTATAAATAAATAAATCTTAAAAAAAAAAATAGGCAAGCATGTCTATCTAAACACCATAAAACTCAAAGTAGAATATTTGTCTCACAAACAGAAAGGAATATAAGATTTAATTAGGCAGAGATAATTAGCAACCTAGACAAAGTTAGCAAAATAATTCTACATTTGTATTCACATATAGTCTCTGCTGTACCTCTGTTCACACTCATCAATTACATTGTACTTAAATTTATGACCCAATTGTAAGTGAATACAACCTGAGCTATGAATGTAAGTTACACCTTCTTTTGGTTATTACCTGAGGAGACCTTGCTACAAACAACTATTTCAGTAATTGTTGTCTGGGAACCACTCATCGCAATTCCTTGGAAGTCACTGGTGAAACACTGTATGTGGATTCCTGTTTGGGCCCACTCACGATCTACTGAGGGTTGGAGGGTGGGGATGAGTCGGCTTACGGAAACTCTATTCTTAATAATTTCTCCAGGTTATTTTACTTTATTTTGGAAAGATTTATTTATTTATGCATACAAGAACTGGGGTGTAGGCCAGAGGTGTGGGGTGGTGAGAGGGTGTGGGGTGGTGAGAGGATTCATCAGAGACAGAGTGGGGAGCAGAACAAGCAGATGTACTGAAATACACTGCTGAGGGGAGCAGTGGGCCAGACAGGAGAGGTCTGCTGCACCATGTGGGAAGCTCCCTGGCTGGGGATCGAACTTGTGGTGCAGTGGCTGTGGACAGCTTCATAATGCTGAGACTTAACCCGCTGTGCCACCAGGGAGGCCCTCCAGGTTATTTTAAATGCTAAAGTTTCAGACTTACTGTAGGGTCCAAGCAACTATCAACCATACGTCCCAGGGACAATTATTAGCGCAGCTAACAGTGTTCCTAGGAAGAAATAAGATTCAAAAAGAACTGTTGCCTTTCCCTTTCTGAATACATTTAGAGATGGGTAACAGATGTATCACCTCAAAATTTCCAAATGTTTCCATTCATTCCAAGCTTTCCTACCACAACATCCCAACTATGAAATGTATGAAGGAGCCAAGTTAAACATTTCATGAATTTAAACTAAAAAATTGGCTTTGCCGCTCTATAAAATTCCTTAAAACAATAAAAGATACAAATATTTAAAAATCTTTCTCAATATTATCTCCTCCTGATTCCTTCTCAGATTTGTTTCAAGACTTTTGGAAATGCAGTATCACTACACCAGAATCTACTTTAACATATATCCAATCCCAAATGTAAACTGTGTTTAAAAATATACTTCACAAATTACATAATGTTTCTTCAGGTGGTACACAAAAAAATTCATTCCAGTCTTTTTCTTTCTTTAAACCAGTGGATTTCAGTGATGGAGTTGGGGAAGAGATTATTGTGGTCTTGTTGTAGCTGAATAACAACATCCAAATCCTGACTATATATAGCACATAATAAATGCAAGGCACTTAGAACGTTCTCTCATTCATCCCACATGAAAATCCCATGAAGAAGGTGTCACTATTGTCCCTATTTTATGAATAGTTGCCAAAGGTTCAGAGAGGTAAAGCTTATCCAGAATTATACAACTGATAAACTGACTCAAATCCAGACAGTCAAACTCTAGAACCAGCACCACACTATTCTATAGTTTGAAGATGCCACCTGTCAAAAACAAGTCCTCTGAATCTGACTAGATACCGGTTGTAGATCTTAGAGACTAATTTTTTTATAGTGTACTTTTTAAGGTGATTTTGAGGTATAACAAAAACTAACTATTGCACTAGGCTATAGTTTATCAAAGTGGAACATGGACAACCTCTGAAAAATAACTCATCATCTAGAAGCTAAAGTCTCAAATTTCAGTTAACTGATTTAACTAGAATTTACTTAATACCCTGGGTTCTCATTCCACCAGCCCCCAGGACATAGGGGGAAAAAAATCTAGAATCTGCTAAGGAAAAAAAAACTAGAACTGCTGGCCTGGACTGTCTACATATGAGACACTAAACAAAGATCAAAGAGGTTTAGCATGATCATTCTGAGGCACATTTAGACCTTTACTGGAAAAAAAATGTTGAAGGTAGAATTTAGAATTGAATGGGAGACTTCCATCCCTGACAACCTTCTAATTTTACAGATAAAAGCACATCATAATTTTTTAAGCATCCTCTTTAATTCAGTTCATATGTGTAATATATAGCCAGAGAATATTTGAGGTCTTCTGTAATGTGTACAAGAATCCTGTGATAAAATATCACAGTATACTGTAGCTGAAAGGATCTCTCAATGGCCTAATTTCACAGATGAGGAAACTAGTCTAGAAAGTTAGTGATGTGCCCAACGTCACACAATTACTGAATGGCAGAAGAAGCTACCCAAGAGAAAAGCCAAGTTTCATATCTCTCAAGCCAATAGTATTTCTACTACACCAAAAGCTATGTTTTCATCCACAAACTCCTTATAATTAAAAGAAAGTAGCACATTAGTTTCAAACCCTATACCTATAGTGTAGCTCTTATTCTTCTATTAATTAATTATTTCACTTTGGGCAAATAACTGTAAAGTGAAAATAAGCCCTACCCTTACCAGATCACAGGAATGTTTCAGGAATCAAAAAGAAAACTTATAAAGGAATTACACATGAAAATAATTTTGGGAAAATGTGAAATTATGAAGAATTAAAATATATTTCCACAAGTTTTTCTGGAGGCAAATAAGCCTGGTTTCTTAATTATAATAAATGTACCACAGTAATGTGATGTTAACAGTGGGAAACTAGATGAGAGGTATAGAAGAACTCTGTACTACCTCTGCAAGTTTTATTTCTATGGATCTAAAACTATTCTAAAATGAAAAATATTTTAAAATATAAAAGGCAAAACTTTTAAAAATACAAAAAGTAAATCTGAGTAATTCAGAAAATTCTAACAAGTGACTCCACATAACATCAGAGTTAACAGTATGCTTTGTTTATGGGTATAGTGTTAAAATGTTAGTTTAGCACTTCAAAATAATATGCTTCAGCACTTAAAGTTATCTCAGTCCCACAAAAAATTGCAGCTTCCCAATACCTTCTATATCATTTATATTTAGATGTATTTATATTTACACGTGTTTATATTCTCTAAATATCCACCATAACAAGGATTTCTAAAGTAAAGTTCTTGAACCAATGCTATATTTCCAAAGGTTTAATGTAGATATCTCTATTTTTCTGACTTGTTTTTAAAGAAGATAACTAAACTGAGGGAGGAAAGAGTAAAACACAGGGAAAATATATAAAAGCCTCTTGAGCCATTAAGTACCTAACCTAATACCAGAAAGGATAGGTTCACAACACTCTAAAACCATAGTAGACATTTTTAATCAAAAGCAACTAATTATACATTTTTTTCATTTTTATGAAACTTTCAACATATTAATTATATATTACTATGTAAGTAATGTCGAAAGAAGTTTCATTTGTGACATACGAGTATTTCCATATTTACCGTTATAATCTCTTAAAAATTTAATATTTAAAACAAGATTACCTTTATTCTCTTTATAATTATACTACACCTGTTAAAGAACTGCTTGCCTTGGAGAGCTATAAATATCTCTTAAAATATCTCTCCTTATCAAGTAGCTTGATATTTTTCTTTTTCTTTATTGAGATGTTAAGGAAGGAATTGTTTTCAGAAACTGGTTTTGAAACTAGTAGTTTTAATTGGCTGGAAGGAATACATACTGGAACAAATAAGGGAACTCTACTTGACAGAGGTCTATGACATCCCACTCAGGTAAATTATGATTCTGTCAAGGCTAGTACAAATCTGGATGGAAAAAAAAGAATGTGGTGGATTCTGTTGTTTCTGAGGACCTTTAAATGAACAAAAACTATAGCTGTAGGAATTTTAAATTTTCAACATCATATTTCTTAAGAGAATATGTTTTCTCAACTTTTAATATTAGGAAAAATAGAGAACCTTCAGATGTGAAAAGAAATCACTAAAAAAGTCTTTAGTTTCCCCTACTCAGCCAAAATGTAATAAAAAGAGCTCTGTGAAAAAGATTTTAGCCACAACATATAGAAAGGTTCAGAAGTCAATAATTACAAGGAAAGTTACATTAATCTACATACTCCAGAATCTATAGCTAATTTTCTTTTCATATAGAAGGGAAAAGAAATCCTCAATACTTCCTTCCCTACCTTAGCTATGCCCTATAAGGCCACAAAATTCATATGGTTCATCATGAAAAATGTGTTTAAAAAAAAAAAAATCAGAGACACAGATAGATACTTGTGTATTTCTAATTAACAGTAACTATGACACTGGAATTTGCAGAAGTCTCAAAAGTATTAAATGGCGTTAAAAATGTATTTATAGAGTGTAGCTATCTGAAAAATGAATCATTCTAGCCTGAAAACAATTAAGACAAAAATTTGCTTGAAGGACCCATAGAAAGTTTTAAACTTAGTTTATTGTTAAAAGAATAAACAGATCTTTAAAGAATAAAGGCTAGCCTGGAAACACAAGAGATTTTTTTCTTAAGTTTACATCTTCTCAATGCTGAGTTGGTGACAGCGGGGGGCAGTGGTATCCACCTAGCACTTCAAAACATTTACAGGTGAAAAAGGGCAAAGGTGTCTATAAACACACAGAAACCCCAAAGTAAAGCTAAGGCAAGAAGACCCCCCAACAAGGACTGAAACAGAACTTACTTCATCCGGAAGGGAAGAATGCAGTCCCACCTAGGACCAAATTCCTTTGTCACCTACAAGATTTCTACCCTACCTATGAAGCTCCTGTCAAAGAACGCACCTGAACTTAAATTTACAGTAGTAGATAAACTGCTGTAAAACATTTCCCTAGCTTACTGTTCAAGGCGGAATTTAAAACAAGTGAACTATTTTTAAAGAGTATTTCTGTTATGGATTTTTGCCCAATTAAGGGGAAGAGGGAAGTGGGAAGAAGAGAAAGATGGAGGAAAATCGGGTAGGAGAGAAAAGAGCCACAGGTGAATGGAAATATCAAATGGAAACCTGGACTGGAAACCAGGAATCCTACTTTCTAAACCTAGCTCTGCCATCAGCTAACCAAACTGCCTTCTTTAGACAGTAAATTTCTGCATCAAAAAATGAAATGGAGTTAAGGGGTGTACCCATGAATAAGAATAGATCCCGTAACAAGATATCCCCAAAGGAAGTTCTCAGAGCTTGAAAATAACAACCACACACAGAACGGGGAAAAAAAACTCTTAAAGAGGGTGCAGGGGCAAGGTAAATTTCTAATAATTCTGCCGGAGGATGGAAGAGATGTTCAAACTTGCAATACCTAGAGAACAGTAAGAGGGTGAAGCCCACACACTGCCAATTCAACACCAGTCCTGACTGGGGTTCTTCGTATCTGCCCTAGGTATGGTATCATAGATTCAGACAGATGGAAGTCTCCACCTTCAAGGTGTTCAGGACCCAATTAAGTGTTTGGCTGAATGTTAATGTGCCTCTGCCTGACTCTGCCGTTTCTCAATAATGACATATATAAAGAAAGCAATGACACCAAGAATCTGGATATTCAATCTCAATTTAAAAAAAATGAAACTTAAAGTAACTTCAAGACACCTGAGTTTTCTGACTTCAAATCCAGTACTGATATGCAGGATTGTCCAAATGAATGTCAACTAGCTGAATTAATTTAAAGTTAGTCCTATTAATGTAAAGTTTAAAAAAAAGGATTTTCATTATATCAAAAAAATTTTAAATATATCAAAATTCCTGCTTACTGTTAATACCAAAATCACTTAATATAGGTTTGCCTAGTTACTACTGATAAATTGCAATGCACATATTGGTATTCATCTTCAAACATACTACTATATTCACTTCACCTCCAAGCCAGATACCATTGTCCAAATCACCTCTATTCCTAGTGGGTGGCACAGTAAGTACAAGCACTCTGGGTGTACTGGTTGAATTAGTGATCTCCAAAGGACCCTCCTAGGTCTAATACTGCCTGACACTGCCATCAAAACAGGACCACAAGAGACAGAATGACCAATAAACACTCAAAGGCCAGCCACACAGGGTCACAAATATATAAACTTAACTCAAATACATAAACTTAACTTGACAGCTTTTAAAATATTGTCACTGTAACCTTTAAGGATATTTTTGCAACTACAGGCTTACAGATCTCACTAGTACAAATTTTGCTCTATGAGTAACACAAAATTAATATGATTTGATCTTTTATTTTACTTGTAAACTTTTAATTTACTTGTAAAGTTTCACATGAGAGAAAAGCAAAGGGTAAAAAATTATAATAAGAAATATTAATAACTGTAATATTGTGCTGTGTGTCTAGTATGTCCACTATTAGTATAATCCTCTAAAATTTAAGTTTTGTCTTGTTTTTTTTCTGGTATTTGTCAGGATCCCTAAAAAGGAAACAAAAAAACAGGACAGAGAACTCCCTAAGGAAGGGTTTTACAAGTTGAGAATCCTTTTCTATTTGCCTAGAGATTTTTTAAAGGGGGGAGGGTGTCAAAATTAGGCTTAAGGAAAACTGCTTTTTCATTAGTGTGCATTAAGGTTAATATTTTGACTATTGCTACTAAACCAACAAAACCCACTTCTGAAATCTACAATGTACACTACCATAATTAATTTTAATTACAGCAAATCAAACACAAATACAAACCATAAAAAATTTAAAAGAAGTTGCTAGGAAAAGTAAATGCTTAGTTGGCAGAAATAGAGAAAAGGAAATTTTCCAGATAAAGCACCATAGCGATTTGACTTAAAACTCTGGGATCAAATTCTAAAGACCAAAGGGACTGCATTATAATGAAGGTCCAAGAAACAAATATTTAACACTATGAAACGCAACCACTTCTAATTTCAAAAATTCCCAAACTACTTGAATGCATTTATACTCCACGCAAATAGACAGCTCTGCAAAATGACTTCCCTTTCTCTTTCACAACCACACCCGTACATGCCGCCCCCCTCCCCCGCAATCCTAATCCCCACAGTACAGTAAGAAAAAATTGGGGACGGAGAAGCTTGTCCGCTTTGCCGGGAGAGGCCAAGCTGTAGATTTGGCAACAGCAGGTTCGCAGAGCCCAGATACACAAGAAACCAGGTGTGGAAGGCAGGTAGAGCCTTCAGCCAACAGAGGAACCGTAAATTATCGCTCCCCACAAAGCTCACAACTTCTCAACAGAGCACAATGCAGTCCCAGTTCCTCTTCCCCCGGTGACAAATCAAAGCTATGCCCAGACACCGGCGGCCTCCGGCCAGCTCCCCACCTCGGCCCAGAACCCTCCCCGAATCCCGGCGCAGCCGGCGCTGTACCTGGCGAAGAAGTCGGCGAAGCCACCGCTCCGTCGAGTCCGGGCCGAGGTGCCCGCGGGGCCCTGCTCCGCAGTCGGGGACGGTTCCGGCGGCCCCCCGCTGGGTAGGTGGTCGCCGGCGTTCTGGCGGCGGCTCACCTCGAACGTGTTCCGAGAGTTCAAGTGGATGTCGGAGAAGCCGAGCTGTGGTTCGGCGCCCGCACCCCCACTAGTCCTCTCGGCCGAAGTGGAGGGGGACGCGCCCTCCTCGGAAGCCCCGGCGCCGGGTGGGGGCCGCTGCAAGTCCTCGCTGCTGCCGCTGCCGCTGCTGGCCGGGCTGCCCCCCGAGCCGCTGGCTGCGCATTCGGGGTCCTCGGCGGCCGCCAGGCAGCAGCTCCGCAGCGGGTCCTCCAGCGGCGCGGCCCAGTCGGACGGTCTGCCCACGCCGTCTGCGCCCTCGTCGCCAGGCCCCTCCTGGCAGAGGCGGCGGTGGCGCGGCTCCCGGCCGCCAGCGCGGGTCAGCCCGCGAGCCTCCTCCAGGTCCCGACCGTCCTGGTCCGGCAGGAAGCCCGAGTCCCCGTTGGTCATGCCTCGGTGCCGTGGCGCGCGGGCATCCGCCACCTCCGCGCCGCGGAGCTTGGAACCCGAGCCCGGCTGGCAGGCGTCCGAGCGCGGGGCAGCCGACGGTGGCGGAGTGAGGGTCTGGCCGGCGGGGAGCCGACAGGAGCACAGCCCCGACTCTAGCTGCCCCCCGGCCGCCGCGAGGTAACGCCGAAGAAGCTGCTGAGGCGGCGTCTCGTCCTCCTCCTCCTCCTCCGGCAGCTCCACAGCGCCGACGCCTCCGCCGCAGCCGCCAGTGGCCCGGATCATCTTCCCGTCCTGGCCCACGGGCTCGGGCGCAGGCACAGGGAGCAACTTGGGGTTTCTTCCCGAGCCGGCGCCGGCATCCTCCGGACCCACCATCTGAGGCCGGGTGAGCGCCGGCCGAGGAGGCGGCGGACAACTGCCGGGTGCAGGCTGGGCCCGGGAATAGCCCTGGGTGCCGGGGCCGCGGCGGCCGCCGCCGCAACCTTCCCAGACCCACCCCTCCCACCCCGGCGTTTCGGCAATTGCGGGAGGGCGGGCACGCGCCTGGGTTCGCGCACGCGCAAAAGTCGAACTGGTCTATCGCTGAACTGGCGATTCCGCGAACCATAGAGACGGTAGCTAGAGAGACCCGCTCTTGAGCGCTCCGGCGGCCTATCTGGGATCAGCCATCTGGATGTTGGAGGTTGGCTGGCCGGCTCCCAGCATTACACTTCTTACAGAAGCACGATTAGGACTCCCTTAGCAAAATTCACTTAAGACATGGTAGTAGTACACAGAATGTTAAAAGTAAGTCCTTCCAACTCTAGTTGGTAATCGGTCTACTTTACTGTCTGATATTCATCTTCAACATCACTATCGCCACAATTTAGGGCTTCATTGCCTCATGCTCACACCTTGCCTTTGCCAAGTCATCTTTCTTGTCTAGTACCATGTTTCATCACAAGGCTCTTAAATTTTTCCATTGGCACTCAATGAGGGAGAAGAAGGGGAATCAGACAAAGAGGGACCACTGAAATAATTCCAGTACCCTATGATAATGGATTAAAATGGGGTGATCATCACTGAGTGAAATGAGTGTGTTTAAAGTAGAAATCACAAGATGTGATAACTGATCTGATCTGGGGAGTGACAGAAGGAGGAAGAACCAGCAATTACTACAAAACTTTTGAGACTGAAATTAATGTGGTTTGAAAAATCAGGGGGAGTGGGTACTTGATTATATCTAGTAAAATAAAAAGATGGGGAATATACAAAATATAGAAATCTGGAACTTGGGATAGGGTTAGGTTTGCAGATGCAAATCGAAGAGTCAGCTGAATAATTATTGCAAGGAGATGAGTCATGAGTGACATGCCCAGGAAGAAAGAATAAAGATGGAGGTGGGGCAAAGTCTCAAAGGCCTCATTATTTCAGGATGGACAAAGAAATTGTGTTATAAGGCATTAAAAAAGCACACGTTGTGGGTAAAATTCCAGGAAATATAGACTACTCATTCTAGAAGTATGCCAAAGATGAGGACAGAAATAAAAGAATAGAGTAGTAGGAAAGATTTGAAAATTGCAGGAAGAAAATTGCAAGGATAAATTCTCTAGGCAGATTTGAAAAGACAAGAAATTGAGATTATCCTCTCAGCTACAGTCATTTTTATCATTATATAACCACACTTACATCAAGATATTTCCTATATTAACTTAAATTTTTATATTAAGGTGAAATTCACATAGAGTTAATCAATTTATTTTATTTTATTTTTAAATATTTATGTGTTTATGCATACTTGAGCTGGGGCGTAGGTTAGAAGTGTGGGGGGGAGGGTGAGAGGATTCACCAGAGAGAGTAGAGAGCAGAACAGGCAGAGCTACTGAAGTACACTGCTGAAGGGAGCAGTGGGTGAGTCAGGAGAGGTCTGCTGTGCCATGTGGGAAGCTCCCTGCCTGGGGATCAAACTCATGCTGCAGTGGCTACACATAGCTTTATAGTGCTGACACTTAACCCATTGCACCACCAAGGAGGCCCAGAGTTAATCAATTTAAAGTGTACAAGTTAGAGCCACTTAGTGCATTCACAATGTTATGCACCACCACCTATATCTACTTCCAAAACACTTTTTCCTCACCTGGTAAGAAAACATCATATCCATTAGGCTGTCCTTTCCTTGACCCTCACCCCCTCCAGCTGTTGTCAGTCACCAGTCTGCTTTATTTCTCTGTGAATATACCTAGTTTGGATAGATCATAATGAATTTTGAAAGATGTGACCTTCTGTATCTGGTTTCTTGCATTTAGCATAATATTGTCACTTGTATCAGTACTTCTTTCCTTTTTCTGACTAATATTCCATAGGATGTGGAGTCTAATTATCCATACCTTTGTTGGTGGATATTGGATTGCTTCCACCTTTTGGTTATTATGACTAGTGCTGCAATGAACATTCATTTATAAGTTTTTATTCAAATACTTGTTTTCAGTTCTTTGAGGTATATATGTAGGAGTAGCATTGCTGGGTCCTGTGGTAATTCTGTTTAACTTATTAAGAAACCATCAAACATTTTTCACAGAAGCTGTATCATTTTACATTTCTATCAACAATGTGTGAGAAGAGTTCCACTTTTTTCACATCCTCTCCCATATTGTTATTTTCAATTTTTCTTTAGTATAGTCATCCTTGTGGGTACAAGTGCTATCTCATTGTGGTTTTTAATTTGAATTTCCCTTCTGAAATTAAAATTTCCCTGAACTGGGCCTCACTGGTGGTGCAGCGGTTAAGTGCTGCGCTGCACTGTAGAGCTGTCGGCAGCAGAGACTACACGAGTTCTACACCCAGCCGGGGAGATTCCCACATGGGGTGGCAGACCTCTCCTGCCTCACCCGCTGCTCCCCTCAGCTGTGTATTTCCATCAATCTGCCTGTTCTGCTCCCCACTCTGTCTCTGGTGAACCCTCTCGCTGCCCCACGCCTCTGGCCTGTACCTCAGCTTGTACGCATAAATAAATAAATCTTTTAAAAAAATTTTTTCCCTGAACTTCCCTAACTTGTTAACTTATCTATTTAAAGCTATCACTCTAAATGTCCTTCCTTCTATGAATTTATTCTATTTTTAAACTAGTTTCTCTAAATCATTTATTTTGTTCAGCTCCTTCCTCTCCCAGTATCAATAGTAATAAAGGTTTTATGAACCACAAAGTCTTCTACATACATCCCATTTTGAAAAGCAGACTTCAAAATAGAAACATATTTATATTTTCTAATTTAGACTACAATAAAATGTAGTGCATAATAAATTATATTAGAGGTTCTTGGCATAAAATAATAAAAGTTTTTGTCTTATCTGCCATCTTATCCTATTTTACAAATAAAAAAATACACCTTCAAGATATAGCATAACCTTTTCATGTATCCTTTTTGTGGGCCTTAAGAGTTTGACATTGCAGGGGCCTCCCTGGTGGCTCAACAGGTTGAGCTCAGCGTTGTGGAGCTATCTGCAGCTGCAGCGCGAGTTAGATGCCCCAGCCAGGGAGATTCCCACATGGCTCAGCAGACCTCTTCTGCCTCACCCTACTGCTCCCCTCAGCAGTGCATTTTGGTCCATCTGCCTATTCTACTCTCTACTTTGGTGACCCCTCTCACTGCCCTACATCTCTGGCCTGCACCCCAGCTTGTATGCAAAAATAAACAAATTTTTTATAAATTGTATGTATATAAACAATTTGAGCTTCAGTCATATCAGTCTTTTACTCCTACTTGCTACAATACTCCTACAACCTTCTGTCTATATTGCTTTCTGTGATGATAGGATCTTTATTAAACTGACTTTTATCTACCTCTCCAGCCTCATCTCACATTTCTCTTCTCACTCATCTTTTAGCCACAACCCCCCTTTCTTTGTTTCTGATGCTTCGTGCTAAGCCCTTTCTCCCTAAAGATCTTCATGCATGTTGATCCACCTGCCTGGGAACTCTGCTTACCTTGTTGACCTCACTAATTTCTAATGTCTCCTCAGAGCTCAGTTTTAATGTCATCTTCTCAAAGATGTCTTCTTTGGCCAACCCTCCAGTTCTTAGACTTGTTAAATATTTTCAACAGCATCCTTTGTCTTTGCAGTCAATATTACAGCTGTAATGTTATAGTTATTTATACACACACACGCACGCACGCACGCGCGCACACACACACACACACACACACACACACACACACTACGGCAAACTTTATGAGGAAGAGGAATATGTCTAGTTTGTTCATTTAGCAAAAGTATCTAGCCCAGTGCCATGTCACAGTAGCTGCTTGGTAAACATTTATTAAAGGGATCCAGGAATAGATAAATGAAATAACTATCAAAATATGTAGCTGTCACTAGAAAATTTCCGGGTCAACAGATTAAACCTATATATGACCCTCGAGACTATGATTCAGAAACTGCTTAATGCTGATTCCTATTTATACTCTTTAATACTCTTTAATGCATGCAATTTCATTATCCATGGATGAACATTTCACCTAGGAATCATTAGCTATGTATAAGCATGCATGAGTGAAACCTAAAATAACCACACATTGTTCTCACTATATACTGACTGGAAAGCTGCAAGTCTTTCATGATGAACTGATTAAACAAAAATGTGGTCAATATATTGCTTTGAATACTGTTGGACAAGACATGGAATTCATTTGGTATCAAAATCCAAAAGAAAGTTTTATATGGAATAAGAATATACAATCTTCTGTAGTACTATTCAATTTATATTATTACTGAAGGTATCTTTAACTTCTACAAATGTTTTAAATTCCATGCATACCTGGTAATAAAGCCTCAGCTGGTGAAAGACGGTGACTAGGACTAAGGTTGTGGATTATAGTTAGATAACATGTATTGAAAAGATGCATAGTGCTGATTAAATCAGCAGAGTGAGATATGTGTGGGAAATGACCACAAAACAACTGCTGTTTGGTAAGCCACATGGGGCAGCCACAAACCAAGAGCTAGATGAAACATTTGAGAAATGCGCACTTGTTCTTTGGGGAAGCAAAATGATGATACATTTTAGCAGGCACTGTAATCTTATTCCTGGGAATCTTTCATAAGGGAATCATGCAAGGCTATACAGATTCTTATGCAAAATGTTTCATAGTTAAAAATTAGATTCTTTACTAAATAATCAATACTATGGGAAGTAGTAGGAAAAACTGAGTCTGCCAGTGAAATATGAAGATAACTAAAATAATAAAAATGAAGATATGTGGCGAAATTGTATAAAATAGTATTAAATAGAGACACAATTGCATACCATAATTACAATGATACATATTGTATGTATGTATGTACATACAACTGCTTACTTATATATAGGTATATTGAATGTATGTATGTACATACAACTGCTTACTTCACTAGATAAAGGTAAAAAAGTATAGATATGAAATGAGAATGATGAAGTATTTTTAAGATTTTATCCTTTCCCTTTTTATATTTAAAATTTTGATTAAATAATAATAATCTTTTAAAAGAATGCTTCTAAAATACATTTCCAAATGTGACAAGACTTGTAAATATTTTTTATGCAGCCAGAAGGCATTCAGCTACATTTAGAAGAAAAATTATTAGTTTGCATATGAAAACTATAAACAGATTTACAAAAACAATATTTATATAGTAAACCGTTGCAAATTAAAAGGAATAAAAATAATAAATAAAATAAAGAACTTCCCCTTCTTCCCTAGCGCATATTGATATGTTCTCATTTTAGTCTGTATGTTATAAAACATTACTATTATTTATTTTGTTGCTGAGATTGTCCCCTGTTTGTTCACTGGGAGTCCCTAAAGTTGACTCTTGTTTCCTTTTGACATGGTCCCATCACTTTTTTGAGCAACTTTCTTCCTTTCTGGAACCAGAGGGTATTTCATACTCTATTTTGCCTGCCTCAAGCTTGAAAGAGCCATTTCTCCAAAGAACCCTCATTCCTTTTATTGGAAAATGGTATACATAAATTAAAATATGGCCATTAGGTATGCTCATTGATAGTAGAGTCTTACTACTTCTAGGCCCGCTCAGCAAACAGAAGTAAGAAATAACATGCACAGATATACACACGTTAACATTTACGCATGTGTCTTTATCTCTTTCTATCTGTAGCTACTTTTTGCACAGTCATCTGAAGGAGCCATCTTAGAACTTAGTCCTTGAGCTTCAGAGAAGTCTTCAAATGACTACATCTTAGGGGCCTCCCTGGTGGTGCAATGGGTTAAGTTGCATCATTATAAAGCTAGCCAGGCAACACGAGTTAGATTCTTGGCCAGAGAGTTTCCCACATGGCACAACAGACCTCTCCTATTTCACCCGCTGCTCCCCTCAGCAGTGTATTTCCATCAATCTGCTTGTTCTGCTCCCTACTCTGTCTCTGTTGAATCCTCTCACTGGCCTACCCCCCAGCTTGTATGCATACGACTTAAAAAACAAACAAACAAATGAATACAGTCTTAACTTGCACCCATACTTCATCTTTGGAAACAAGAACCGGCTTGCTAAATCACTCCTAATATTCAGATCCATGGAAATTGTGTAAATAATAAATGTTTCTCATCTAACATTAAAAGAACATGTGATGTGGAATGTATGGCCATCTAAGTAGCTGATAGGAGGCAAAAAAATGAAGCAAACACATCAACCATCCTTGGAGGAGCCTGATGGTATGGAGGGATGGACTTTCTCTCAAAGAGAGGTAGATGGACTACACGTGGAAAAGTGGATGTGTGGCCAATTGTATACAGCACGTTCTCCATTTGTTTAATCCACCCATGGGGAATTGGCAATGAGGAAACTGGCCTACCAATAAAAGCTCTTTTAGCCAAATTGGGTGCCCTATCTGGTATGAGAAGGAGAAACTGTTCAGTCCTATGCAGGGAGGGACAGCAAGGCCTGCTCAACCTTTGCAACTTTCCCAGAATGTGTGCTGGCCTCTTGGAAGGGATAATCTGCTGGTGAGTTCAAAGTCTCCAGCAGTGACTGTTTTCCTCTTCCTGCACCTCCCCTTTACAACTATCAAGGTCAGGGGAAGACTGCTCTTTTTGTGCCATCAAATAGGATGCTGATTTTTCCAAATCTAATTTATGTAGGGACATGAAAGTAGGAAATTCCTGTAATTGAGAAATGAGTTGCCCCAGTTAGCCAGAATTTGTCCAAACTGTCATCTAGAGTAGAAGGCTCGCCTCTAGAACCAAAAACAATACTGTATAAAAGCACTTAAACACAAAAAGATCCCCAGAAGCACAAGTCCCAAGCTAAACGTGGAAAATGAGACCCTAGACGTATGCGCACAGAATCTCCCATGAGACAAAAATCAACTACCATACACCAGACCTTATCAGATGCCCCAAACCAAAACTTAGAAGTGAAGAAGAAACAGAAGGAGGAGGAAAAGCAGAATCACCTAAAAAAAAAAAAAAAAAAAAAAAAGTTGAATTCCTATTTAAATCAAAACATACACTTAAGAAGAATCCTACTGAAAACCAGTCTTCTCTATAAATTAGAGACAGAAAAGTCCTGCTACATGTCCAGCAATTGTAGTGCACTTCTGGCCAAGGGCAAGGGGGAGTCCCTTTGCTGCCCAGCCACGGGTATCTGGCATCACGTTGGGTCCCAAGTTGAAACTGAGCAAACGAGAGCTGGGGAATCCCCTGGTTGGTGTTGCTGGGTCCTCACACTAGTGTTTACAACTGTGGGACACATATCAAAAATAGGCACACAAAGGCCTCCCTGGTGGCACAACGGGTTAAGCGCAACACTATGAAGCTATCCACAGCCACTGCAGCACGAATTTGATCCCCAGCTGGTGAGCTTCCCACATGGCACAGCAGACCTCTCCTGCCTCGCCCGCTGCTCCCCTCAGCAGTGTCCTTCAGTCAGTCTGCCTGTTCTGCTCCCCACTCTGTCTCTGGTGACTCCTCTCACGCTCCACCCCCCACCGCCCCCACACCTCTGGCCTACACCCCAGCTTGTATGCATAAATAAATAAACCTTTAAAAAAATAGGCACACAAAAATAAGAAAGTTTATTAGCAGGGAAAGAGAAAAGGGAGAGAAGGAAGGAGGGAGACAGGGAGAGAGAATGTTTATCCTACCCCTACTCCAGATAGTGTAGGTGGTTCAGAGTTTGTAGTCAAAGCAGTAGCCAGTTGTGGCAAGATGGTGGCCCAACCCCATTCCCCTCACCACCCCCAAGCAGGGGAAGCAGGAACTGGCCACACACAGGTGGAGGAAGAAGCCAGCTACAGGCAGAGTGGGCTGGCCTGCTGAAGTCTGGGGCGAATGTCAGGAACTGGCTGCCAGTAGCTTGGCCAACTGTGAGTCTGAGAGCAAATGCCATGAGCCAGGACTATGCACGTGGAAGGTGGGGGTGAGGAGGTGTGGAGAGGGAGAATAAGCTGACTATTATTAGAGCCTGTTAGCCTGCTGAGGCCTGGGTGCAACCTTGGGAACTGGGGCTAAACACATTGAGTGGGGAGCCAGGTGGCCCCCTGAAGCGGAGACCTAAGAGCCACAGGATCTGGTATCATCTATCGTGGAAGAGCTGAGTGTGAGAGAAAAGCACATCCAGACACGCTGCAGTCCATATGAAGAAGCAGCGTACGTTGCATGTCATCTGGTTTATTTTGACCTCCAGGGCCGCTCTGCACTGCCCCCTTCCCAGGAACCCCTTTGCTCAGGTGGTGGAGTTCAGACCATGACCCGATGCTGCCTGCACCCACTCAGGGAGCTGAGCCCCAGATGTCAAGGGCTAGAGTTCCTTTCCTCTTCCTGGTGGAAAAGCAGTGCTCAGTGCTGGAGGTTGTGCCAGGCAACTTGAGGGCCAGGGGTGCAGGGCTCAGCCTTCCTAGGCTCCAGCAATATTATGATATACACTATATTATGATTAAAACATAATCACATTTGGGGTCTAACTCACTCACCTCCTCCTCCTCCCTTTCTCCATCTTTTTTTGCCATGTTCATGGCATCATCAATTTCCTTTTTCCTGGATTTTATTTATTTATTTATTTAAAGATTTATTTATTTATGCATAGAAGCTGGGCTGTAGGCTAGAGGTGAGGGGCGGTGAGAGGGTTCACTAGAGACAGAGTGGAGAGCAGAACAGGCAGATAGACTAAAATACACTGCTGAGGAGGGCAGAAGAGGTCTGCTGCGCCATGTGGAAATCTCCCCGGCCAGGTATCGAACTTTCTCTGCAACTGCAGACAGCTCCACAGCGCTGCGCTTAACGCATTGCACCACCAGGGAGGCCCTTTCCTGGATTTTAGAAAGTTGTTTTTTTTTTAAAGATTTATTTATTTATACATACAAGCTGGGGTACAGGCCAGAGGTGTGGGGCGGCGAGAAGGTTCACCAGAGACAGAGTGGGGAGCAGAACAGGCAGATTGACTGAAGGACACTGCTGAGGGGAGCAGCGGGTGAGGCAGGAGAGGTCTGTGGCACCATGTGGGATTCTCCCGAACTCACATCGTGCGCGCTGCCAACAGCTCCACAGCACAGGGCTCAACCACTGCGCCACCAGGGAGGCCCGGATTTTAGAAAGTCCTTAATAGAATATTTGAAAGTCCTTTTACCCTAGTGGTCCCAAGAAAAGATTTCGGAGGTTGACCCTTCTTGTGTGACAGATATTGTAGGGCTATTAAATCATCCAGACCTTTCATCTATCCGCTCATAGCTATCCATTTATTTCACTTTTGTTTTCATGTACTTGCCCAAGTGGATTTTAATTGCAATCAGCAGCATCAGCTTAGAAAATGAAGGAAAATAATCAGAAGCCCAAATTGCCATCTAAGTAGTATAAACTGATTAGCAGAAGTACTTCCATATTTGTAACCAGAGGGAGGCCTTTTAGCTTCAGAGATAAGTAGAGTATTAGAGTAGCAGCATTGGCCTCTAAGGAGGTGTGAGAATGATACATGATGTCAGTTTCATTCTACAGAGCCTCTGGCCTGTCTGTTATACTTCGCAGCAACTTTAGAACAGAGGCCTAGAGACAATGTGTCCTTGTTTTACAAAACATTCTTTCACAGAGAGCTCCTAGCAGAGTCTGGTACAGAGTGGAGTGTGAGGAACTATTTCTGCCAAAGGAATTGTCAGAAACTGTGCAGGACTTTGTGTATGGAATCTACTTCCCCCTCTGGAGAGATTTTGAAAAGCAGTGAACAAAGACACACTCAACAGCCAATGCAAGTAAAGAAAGAGGAAATGCCTCCCTAGGGGAAACCCAATTGCTCTCTTAAGGTAGCCAGTACTCAGGGAATTCTAAAGATAATTGTGGACTCTGAACTCCTTGTGCCAACTAGAAGTCAGGATAAAGATGATTTGTAGACTAACTACTCAGGAAGGCCTAGTGCCAAACTGACCAAGGTGAGCCCAAGTCTTTTCTTTCAAAAAGAGATAACTTTTTTCCTTCTAACCTTAAAAGTAGTATGCTTGTTTTTTTATGCTTAAAAATTACAAAGAAGAAAAAATGGTATTTATATAACTAAACATTTATACCTGAATCTATAACAATAGGTATTGAGTATGAGTTCTATTATTTTTAGTGATAAATTTTTGCACCCTCTTGACCTTGAGCAGTATTAGAGGGGTGATCACACAGATTGGAAAGGAAATCACAGGGAACAGAACAGCTAGACTAGGAAGACTCTGAAGAGATGAGGAAGAGCAGTGCATATACGTGGCCTTCTCTGTGTTGCTGGTCCATGTTGTAATTCTGTGATAGGACTGAACCTTCTAAAAATATACACAGATTCTCCTGGAGACGATGTAGACCATGCCTTAGAGCTGTCCTTCCTTTGAGGAGCAAGAACATTGGTACATAGCTGACCCTTAAATAATTGGGGGATTAGGAGGACCTGATCCAAATAATTTACATTGCGGCCATCAGGAAATTAGGCTGTAGTATCTAATAATGAAAATGATGGCTAATATGAACTAGTAAAATTGTTAGCAAAAAACTAATAATAAAAAATAATAGTATAGCAGATGTTGGTGTCCCATTCACATCCTCTCAGCACATCCCATTCGATCTATGCTTCCAAAAGTTCTCTGGTTGCAACTTTTCACCTGAAGACTTTTTTTCAGCCCTCCAGGGGCTGAAACGCTACTGGAGGAATTAACAGGGAAAATAATTTACTGGCGATGGGTGTTTCCAAACCGGTGCCAGACAATGAGGAAGCAGATGTAGAGTGATGCGAGAAAACAGCAATATTAGACAAACTGGTAGAAATATTCCAATCATTCAAGACTGATTTTGACTTCTTTTATGTCACGGATCCTTCTAGATACAGGCATTGACACTAAAGCAAGTGGTGGAAGAAGGACTGGTAGCATACAGGAAACATTTTTAGAGCAAAGAAAGAGCAAAAAAGTCAGGCAGAAGTTACGATGTCTTTTTATAAAGTTATGACAAATGTGCCTGTCTCTTTGCCTCCCTTTCCCCTTCTGCATCTCTGCAGCCTCTCCCACCCCCGAGATAACAAGACCAAGTCCTCCTCTTCCTTCTTCTCCTCCTCAGACTACACAATGAAAATGAAGACGTTTGTGATTCACTTCTACTTAAAGAAATATAAAACAGTGTTAGACAATTGTCTATGCTTTATTTTACCAATAAAGTTTCTAGTGAATAACTTTCCAATTGTTTTGGGGTATTCAAAGTTACACATGGATTTTTTGCTTTTTTTAAAAAAAGATTTATTTATTTATGATTCAAGCTGGGGTGTAGGCCAGAGGTGTGGGGTGGTGAGAGCCTTCACCAGAGACAGAGTGGGGAGCAGAACAGGCAGTTCAACTGAAGTATACTGCTGAGGGGAGCAGCAGGCGAGGCAGGAGAGGTCTGCTGCACCCTGTGGAAGCTCCCTGGCCGGGTATCAAACTCGTATTGCAGTGGCTCTGGAAAGCTTCATAGTGCTACACTTAACCCATTGCACCACCAGGGAGGCCCGGATTTTTGGCTTTGTGGAACACAGGAAATACGGCTGTGGGTAAATGAACGAAATAGGGAATATTGGAAGAGATATAAGTGAAAAGAAGTTTGGTTTTCACCATTCTTGATTTGAAGTTGCATTGTTAACATGTGGAGATGTCCAGAGGGCAGGTGACTGCAAGACTGAAGCTTAAAGGAGGTACAAAGTGGATCAAAGACTGCGGAATCTCTTAATAATAGGTAGATGGGCAGATCATGCTGGAATTTCAAGCAGAATGAGAAGTAGAAGAGTAGGCTCTGAGAGACACATACATTTAAGAGATAAGAGAAAGAAAGAAGGAGGAAGAACAAGAAACCTTGGGAAGAGGCTGGGAGAACTAAAGAAGTTGACATTCTAAAATGAGAAAGAAGAAATGTGTAATATCAAATGCAAACACATTAGAGAGATGTAGTGAGGCTAAACAAAAGATATAATGTAATTCAGTGCACATTTTGAAAAAAAGCAACTTAGAGGTTCTTGGTGATCTTAATGAGAGCAGTTTCAGTGGAATGTTAATGGACAGAATCTACTAAGTCTTAACAGACCTCTCAAAAGGGCTCACAAGATGTCTTTTTACAAATCCTGTGAGGCTAGTTTGGGGTAACCCAGTGACCCCTCTCAGTCCTAGTGTCCAGGAAAGGTCTGGAGGATCTAAGAGGATCTAGAGCCTACATTGAGCACAGCCGTGGAGTGAGTGAATGGGAGATGACACAAAGCCACAGATAGTAGATTTGAAAAACCAAAAGACCAATTAAAAAAAAACAAACAGTAAGTACGAATCGTGTAAACTACCGTTTTTAATTTTGTTTTTAGACAACAGAGTGATCAAATGCAAGATGGGAAGGATTTAGCTTGGTAACAATTGCTTCAACATGATCCAGAGATTTTAGTTGGGAATACTCTTAAACTGAGCCAAGTATTACTTAATTCCTAAAATAGCTAGCATTTGGGCTGTAATAATTGATGATATATAGAAGATAGAGGATAAAAGGAAGTGGAGGCGCCAGGAGAATACCAGTTTTTGGTAAGTAAGGACAACAGGGAAGGAGCAAAATTTTGGCAGTTAAAAGGAGAGCCATTAGGAAAAAAATGCAAGGATGGACGTGATCTCAATATGTTCATAGCTGAGTGGAAGGACCTATTAGGGAGGATAAGAACACAGGGGAGAAGGGATAACTAATTATACAGGAATCTGAGAAAGTTGGTTTGAACTGAAAAGGGAATGCCTCATCCTTAGAGAGACTGGAGAGAAAACTGGAAGGATGGGAGTGACCACAGATAAATTGCTGTTTGAGAAAGAATTTGCGCACTTGGGAAGAGCATAGGCTAACGTTTTCAGTTTATTTGATGAAGTAATACTCCTCTGGGACAGGACTGCTGTTTCTGTGAATGTGTGTGGAAAGAGAGCGAGCAACAGGGAAATTAGGGAAGTTGCAGGGGAAGTAAAAGAGAAGTTCTAGTCATAACAGGATTCTTGGTTTTTGAAACAGGATTCAGAAATCATCAGGTTTCTTCTGGGTCTCTTAAAGATCAATACCCCCTTGGGAACTCAGAATTTTATGAACCTCTGCTGGTTTTACCACTTGGCTCAGGACTGCCAGTCCAGGGTCAAGAATGAATCATACTTTAAAAAAAAAAAAAAAAAAAAAAAAAAGCTGAAGTGGAATTCTTACTCAGGAAAAAAAAGCCGTTGAGCACAAACATTTTGAAAAACATATTCTTATTCTGGCAATGCATAAATCTTCCTGTTAACATCAGTGACTTCGGTGCAATTACTAAACATACGAATTTACACAGTTATTAGGTGTAAAATATTGAAATGTGCAAATAAATCTCAGTGATACAACTATCAGACAATGGTTAAAATAAGGCAAAAAACTTTCAAAATAAAACTTCAAGAATCAGACTTGGAGGGGCAGAAGTTCATGAAAAACCCTTCACCATTCCAAAGGAGCGCTTAGAGTCAGCTGAGAGCTGAGGGGCCGGCATTACACAAAAGGAGTTTTCGTCTGACCTCCAGATTTCACTGAGAAATACACACTACAAAAATCAGTATCTTTAACACAAAGCTAAGTTACGTGAGAAGAGACATAAAATGCAGTAAGGTGATTGAAAAAAAAATCAAATTCCTTTGTTCTAAAAGTAGGAGAACGATTTCCCCAACGCTGGGAAAGAAATCGGACAAGCATCACAAAATCCGAGAAAAGGTAAATCCTCCCGGCGAAACCAACGTACTACCAGCACAGCCCCAGGCGGAAAGCAGCCTAAGGGCGCAGGACAGTCACCACCGGAGGGCGGAGTCCCGAATCTGTCTACGGAAGTCCGCCCCCGTTTCCGGCGACGCAAAAACCGGGGTAACTTCCGGCCTGTGTGCGGTGTCGCGATTTCTGCACGTGTTTCATCGCATCGGCGTACCTGATCTCCTTGCGCCTAGGGAATTTGTTGGGCCTGGGCTCCCATCAGCCGTAAGGATGAAGGCGGTAAGTCTTTTCAGAAGCCTGTTCCCCGCGGCTTAGGTACCTCTGACCGACAGTCGTTTCCTGGTGTAGCCTTGCACCTGGTTTTTGCTCTGGCGTAGGGGGCGGTGACCTAGGATGTTTAGGGGCTCGATCCTGGCTGTCAGTCTCACATCTGGCTGTTCTGCATCGTCCGCTGGCGCTTCTATCGCTGCAGGGGGCGAGATCTGCGAGCTCCAGCAAGTATCCGTAGGATGTCCGACTTTGAAGGGTTTTTGGAGACCAGCTTTCCAGCGCCGTGTTTGTTGATGAGAAGCAAAGTTCTGGCCCCAATGAGTTTTTGAGTCTTGGGACCTGAGACAAGGCTATTTTTGCCAAAAAAGGCTAAGGAGGGGGTAAGCAAGTGATTTGCTTCGGTTTTCATAGAAATTGGAGTTAGCCCTGAATTTCAGAGTTTCGAAAAGAGGAGTCACCGATTGGAGAGTTTGAATTCAGTTTCGCTCTCCTTAGTTTAGAGATCTTTGACAAATTACACAATCTCTTTAAGCCTTAACTTCATCAGTAATGTAGGATGATCACAGCAGTTCGTCTTAACTAGGGTGTTGGGATAATGTAGGAGTTTGTAAACGATTAAGTAGCATGTCAGTATCTCTAATTGCTAAAGACAGCTAGCGTTTTTGCTGAGTGTGTTAAACTACAGATGTTGAGCTGACCAGAAATAACTATTTACCTTTAGATCAGTGATTCTTAACTTTTTTTGTTCTCAAGACCCTTTTGAGTAATTGTGGAATAAGTTGAGTAACTGATGCCGTACTGCTGTTTTGTAGGATTAATGCAATAAGTTTTTTGTTGTTTTTTTTTTTTTTTAGCTTTTACATGCAAGATTCATGGCTATGAGACATTAAAATTGTGGGATTGGCTTAAGGAAATTTATAATATACTTAATCTAATCTTAAACACAAATTAGTTTAAGGTTTTGGGTATGCAGTGCCTTTTCTGTTGTTTTCTAGAGAAGAAATAAAAAACAGGTCCCAAGCTTTCGGAAATTGATAAAAACCAGTAAAGTCAAACTTGAAAACAAGCTTAAAAATAAGCAATTTAAACAACAAAGCACTCTCAAGAAGTACCGAAAAGAACAAAGGAAACTAAGGCAAGCTGTAAAAGATGCTGTGTCTAAGAAACCCATTCCACTGGAGGACCCAAAGGAAAAACGACCAGGTAATTGTGCAAATATTCATGTGCTCTAGTTTCCATTGATTTGTTCTAAAATGTTCTTTGTGAAAGCACTTTGCTTTCTAGTAATCACTCTTCTTGTTCTCATATTTTCTTAAGAATAGGTAAGGTAAGATAAAGATAGTTTGCTTTATTTTAGTATGAGAAAATAACTCAGTATAGTATTTACTGTGAAAAAGAGCCTCTACTTTTAGTTTGTCTGGAAAGCAGAACTGAAGATATGATGTTTGGGAAAGCAGACTCAGAGTAATCCTGTAAGTAAATGTTCCCATGCCAGGCCTGCCTCTTTCCCATTCACTAGCAGTTTAGCTGAGTTAAGAACCTTTTTGGTGCATTTTTGACAGTGTTGCTTAGTTTTGTAAACTCTGGGCTTTTTTGATTTGGGAACTTGGAGTGAAATAGAGTTGTAATTGTCAGGGTTATTGTTTTGTAAAACTATGCAAGAATTCCAACTACTCAAAACAGCTGTAGAATATGACCATTTTGAGTCAGACTAATTCTGTAATGTTACTGGCACTTGCAGGATATTCGTATTTGACTGCCTCTGATTACTCAGTTATCTTCTGTCTGTCTCATTCTCTTAAAGCCTGACATATTTAGTTTGATAACTTTGTGATGTGATATATAAAAAAATCATTGGAAACCAGAGCTTTTCTCTTGATTTTGTTGTATACCAGCTGTGTGGGGTTTAGTTTTTTTTTTTTTTTTTAGTTTTTTGGGGAGAAAGGCTGGGGTGTAGGCCAGAGGTGTGTGTGTGGGGGGGTGAGGATTCACTAGAGACAGAGTAGGGAGCTGAACAGACAGATTTATTTTTTTATTTTTTTAATTTTTCTTAAGGTTTATTTATTTAAGCTGGGGTACAGGCCAGAGGCATGGGGCGGCGGAAAGGTTCACCAGAGACAGAGTGGGGAGCAGAACAGGCAGATCAGAAATACACTGCTGAGGGGAGCAGCGGGCGAGGCAGGAGAGGTCTGCCGCACCATGTGGGAATCTCCCCAGCCGGGTGTCGAACTCGCATCACCGGTGCCGACAGCTCCACAGCGCAGCGCTTAACCACTGTGCCACCAGGGAGGCCCTGAACAGACAGATTTACTGAAGCACACTGCTAAGGGGAGCAGTGGGCAAGACAGGAGAGGTCTGCTGTGCCATATGTGGGTTTGCTCCTGTCTGGGGATTGAACTCAGGCGATGGCAATGATAGTGCTGAGACTTAACCTCTAGGCCACTGGGGAGGCCTGTGTGTGGCATTTAGTTTTCACGGGTCAGAGATACTAGCATTTTGCCTAGCTCAGGAAACCCCAGTACAACAAAAATTTGTCCAATATGTCAGTGGTGCTCCCACTTCAAAACACTGGGCTCACGTATTAGAGAAGCATAAGCTTTTCTGATTGGAACACAAAAAATGCACAGTCCTTCATCTCTAATACTTGTTTTTTTTTCTCTCTCTCTTTTTGGTGGAACAGATAAGCGCATTGAGAGGGAAGAAGAAGAAGAGGAGGAAGCCCTTCCTTTAGATATGATGGATGAAGATGACTTACAGTTATTGAAGGATCTAGGACAAAGAGCATCTTTTCTAACAAGAGATCTTTCTTCTAGGTAATGACTTCATTTAGATTATAATTTTATCCTTTCAGCATTAAACACTTCTGATTTTTACTTCGGTGGTTAGTGCATGATGTTCAGCTCTGTACTCAGTGTGTTTATTTACTAAATAAACAATGTTCACAGGTAAAGTAAGCTGACTTTATTTAGTATGCTCTTTTTTTTTTTTGGAGTTACAATAGTGAAGTAGAAGGAAGGTGGGAAGGATGTTATTCTCTGAAGAATGCTTTTGTCTCTTTGGTAGAACGGTTCTGAGTTCTTTTTGATCATCATTTCAGTATTCTCTACATTATTAGGTAGGCATCATTCCCATTTACAGAGAGGAAACTAATGCTTTCCCATAATCACAAGTAGTGGATCTGAAATTTAAACCTAGATTTTTTTTTTCTTTTGACTCCTAAGTCCATACTTTGTGCTTTGAAGGTTTTTGGGAAAGTCAAATAGCATGGTGTCACCCGTGATTCTGTGGACTTCTTCAAAATCAGATCTGCTATAACTTTCACCTTTATTCTTCATCTAAGGGGAAAACTAGCTGTACTGTAGAGTGCATCTTTGTGTTTGTACAGTTCATTTATTCATTTACTATTTTGAGTGTCTCATTGAGGTGCTGATAATCTATATACTTGTTGAAAGTTTAACTAGTAGCTTGTTTATCTGTACTTGAAAAGATGGTAGGTTTCTTTTTAAATACATTGAAACTGAAAATTGAAATTTTTTTTCTGCAGTGAGCCTGTTCATGCCAAGAAACGAAAACATGAGCACATTATAGATAAATATGAAAAAATACCAAGAACTCTGCAAACTGCACCAGAGAAGGAACTGATTCACTTGCTTCCTATCAAAGATAAAAGTGGTATAATCCCGCAGACCAGGGAGAAGCCAGGTAAATCTAAATAGCCGATATATTCAAATTTTAGTTACTATGTGACTAGAATCACATTTTTTAAAAATTTTAAATTAATTTTATTTTGACTTTTATCCCTATCTACAAAACAGAGGTAACTGTAATTAGTCATTTCAGGCTTGATGATTTTGGCCACAAATAATTATCTTGGGTATCTGTTGTACTGTGAGTACCATTGAAATTGCAAGGTTAAGGTGATTTTTTCAGAGCATTTCACCAAATCCTGGTATTTCTAAAATTAGAGCATATTGGTCAGCCTTTTTTCTCTATGTGTGTTTTTTTTTTTCTTGTGAAATGTTAAGCACATGGAAAAGACCAGAAACCAATGTTTCTGGACTATACCATAAACCACCACTTAGACAAAATACAAATATTGCCAGCAAGAAGTACCCAGATACTTTCCTGGTGTGCCCTTTAATCACTAAAATTAAATTGTTCCTTCCTCACAAAAGTAACTATCTTCCTGAGTTTTATAATCACTTTCCTGCTTTTCTTTGTGATGTCCCCACTTATGTATATTATCACATTTATAATACACATTTTCCATATAGTTATTGACAGTAACCAAGAAGAAGAGGATCAAGAAGAGATGGAACTTGAGGAAGGTAATATGATGCATCTTTTTTATAGTTAGTAAATTGTTAATTGAAAATTATATTTTTTGCATAGTAAATAATATGAAATGCTAAATGTCAATTAATCATAGATGAAATCTGAAATGTGCATCTGTTTTCAATTACCCTGTATAAGCTTATTATAGATTGATTAGGTCTTTATTAAATCTA
Organism: Scalopus aquaticus; assembly: GCA_004024925.1. Taxonomy (NCBI): domain Eukaryota; kingdom Metazoa; phylum Chordata; class Mammalia; order Eulipotyphla; family Talpidae; genus Scalopus; species Scalopus aquaticus. The sequence continues at coordinate 78,749 of PVIJ01000323.1, forward strand.
ACTACCTATGGCTTTCTTAAGGTAGACAGATTTTTGCATAGTTCAAAAAACTGTAGAGTTGAAAACAAAGGAGAGAGTATTCCATATTCATGAAAAAACTAAGTGCATTACCCCTTTTCCTTAATTAATACAAATTGTGATTTTCTTGGCATAGTAAAGAACATGAACTCTGAGTTAGGCTCCCTGGGTTTGAATCTCATTTCTGCCACGTTTATGAGTTTAGATAAGTTACTTTCCCTTTGCCTCAGTTTATTTATCTACAGTGTGGGGCTAATGATTGGACCTGCCTTGTGTGATTTTTTTTTTTTAAGATTTATTTTTATTTATGCATACAAGAGCTAGGGCGTAGGCCAGAGGTGTGTATGTGGAGATGAGAGGATTCACCAGAGACAGACACATAGGGAACACATAGGGAAAACACACATAGGGAAGCAGAACAGGTGGATCTACTGAAATACACTGCTGAGGTGAACAGTGGGTGAGACAGGAGAGGTCTGCTCTACCATGTGGGTCAGCTCCCTGGCTGGAGATCGAATTCATGCTGCAGTGGCTGGTGATAGCTTCATGGTGTTGAGACTTGAATCCCTGCACCACTAGGGAGGCCCTGCCTCATGTAATTTTTTTGAAAGGATGAGGTGTAGTAATCTTGGCTCATGGCAAGTCAATAAAAACTTATATTTATTATATTAGTTAAGGTTCTTGGGTATAATAAATAAGGCACACTTAAGATAGGAAACCTCTTCTGTTTCAGACATTATTGAAGAGCCCATTAGAGAGCTGACATTGGAAGAACATTTAATTGAGAGAAGGAGGAAACTACAGGAGAAGAAAATGCATATTGCAGTCTTGGCATCTGCCATATTATCAGATCCAGAGAGTAATGTAAGTAACATTAATTTCTTTAGGCTCTTATTGTTATATGTGGTTTAAATATCTAACATATTAAGATTCTCTTATTAACCTGTGTGTAAGCACTCACAAAGTATAGTAACTGGATTAGAATAAGAGAATAGACAGAATCTTAGCTTAATCCTGTGTCTGAATCTTTTACTTTTGTGATCTTAGTAAAGACACTTAAATTGAGTTTTATTTTTCTCATCGCTAAATGAAGCTGTTGAATGTAATGTTGTAACGCTGAAAGTTGTATGTGTAAATATGAATTGTACTGGAGAGGAGGAGCTCACTTGTGAATTTGCTTGTCTGATATGTAGAGTTTTTAATAGGGAACAAAGTCAGTGATATTAGTCCAGTAATACTTGGAAGTGGAAAATATTTTAGGTGAAATTGGTCAGAAAGTTGTCATTGGTATAGTATGAAGATGGTGCTTATTATAATGGGTGGACTCAAGAAACCTGAGATTTAATTCTTTGCTGGGAGGACTATCAGACTTTGGGTATGTCACTTTACCCAAGATTTATTTTCTTCTCTAAAAAGAGAATGGTGCTTTCTTAAAAACTTTGTAAATACACATGAAGTCATAAAATGGTATTATTATATTGTTATATTGGTGTCCCCAGCATCCTTCTGTGACGAATATTTGTTTGTTGGGCAATAAAATAGATATGTACATTTAAAGAAAAAAATTTCATATGAGTATGCTTTGGAGTATTATCTTTTTCTAATAAAGTGAGGGGAAGATCTGGAGTAGAATTTGGAAAGGGAATTTGAACTTGTTCTCACTTGTATGTAACTGAAAAATTGAGCCTTAAAAAATTCAAGTGAATTTTTCCATATCGTAACATTACATGTAAACCAGGTCTTCTAACTCTAGAGCCTCATGATTCTTTTTTTTTTTTTTTTGAGATTTATTTATTTTTGCATACAAGAGCTGGAGTGTAGGCCAGAGGTGCAGGGGGGTGAGAGGAGACAGACTGGGGAGCAGAACAGGTGGATCTACTGAAATAGGGGAGCAGCAGGCGAGATAGGAGAGGTCTGATGAGTCATGTGGGTTAGATCCCTGGCCGGGGATCGAACTCATGCTGCAGTGGCTGGCAATAGCTTGATAGTGCTGAGACTTAACCCCTTGCGCCATCAGGGAGGCCCCTCATACTTCATTTCATACACATCAAGGATTGCAAAAAGTGGCTTATTTGTGTTGTTACGGTGATAAATATTGCTAACCACCATGAGTGTTGCTTCTTAAGATATTGCTCCAGCAGGAGTAATAGTTCATCAAACCCAGTACATTTGTTGAAAACAATTTTTCACTTCTTCTTTTTTTAAAGATTTATTTATTTATGCATATAAGAGCAGGGGTGCAGGCCAGAGGTGTGGGGTGGTGAGAGGATTCACCAGAGACAGAGTGGGGAGCAGAACAGGCAGATCGACTGAAATACACTGCTGAGGGGAGCAGTGGGCAGGGAGGCTCCAGTTTTTCACTTCTGCCCTACATCATATAAATAATCTTTGTATGAGTCTTATTGAAGCTAGAGTTGTATGGATATATTATATTTAATTCCTGATTAATTCATGTATATCTGATTAATGTATTTGATGTATTTTAATGTTTCAGAAAGTATAGAAAGAATTTACAGTTTTTTAAATTATAAGTTAATAAATTTAAGTTATTTAAGTCTATATATTTTTTAACTTATTTAACAAAATTATGACTAATTTACAACTTCAGTGATGTATCTGTTGGTAACGTGCAGTGTCGAGTTATGTAAATTTTGTCTAGACTCTTGTGTGAATCATTGTGTAATTCTTAGGCCAGATATGGGGGCTGTTGTCATTTGTTCATAATTGTTTTGCCATGATTTCTCTAGCCTTTTAAGTTGTTTCTTTTATAGATTAAGAAATTGAAAGAATTACGTTCCATGTTGATGGAACAGGATCCTGATGTGGCTGTCACAGTTCGAAAGCTGGTGGTAGTTTCCCTGATGGAATTGTTTAAAGACATTACTCCTTCATATAAAATACGGCCCCTAACAGAAGCAGAGAAATCTACCAAGGTAGTGCTATTTACACTTACTACACAAAATAAGCTGAAAATTTTGGAGAGCTAGAGATGGGAGAAATAATAGGTTTTTTATTTGTTTATTTTTGCAGTATTGGTGTATAATAGACACTCACAATTTATACTCATTTAAGGATTTCATTATTTTGATTTTAAAAAGTGGCTGAATTGTTTTTTTCAGACCCGCAAAGAAACTCAAAAATTAAGAGAATTTGAAGAAGGCTTGGTTAGCCAATATAAATTTTATTTGGAGAATCTGGAGCAAATGGTTAAAGGTATAATAAGCATATCTTAAAAATATTTAACATATATGAAGTCTTGTCAGCTTTAAGTAAATAGAAGAAACAGCTCTTAGTTGCGGGAAGTACAGTCTGTTTAAGGAAAAATTAAATATATGAGAAGCAAGCTTAAAACAAAGGTACTCTCCTCTATAAGATCTTTCTCATCTCCGTGTATGATCGAGGGAGAGGTTTTGAATCTACTCTAGAAAAAATAGCATATTTTCATACCAACATGCTGTGATATGGTAACACAGTATGTTTGTAGACATTTCTAGAGAAGAGGTACTATGAATAATCAGTTGCTTTGAAGGAGAATTTAAATTTCTTCTGGACCTTTTGGGTAAAAGATACCATAGAGAATATCAGCAAGCAGTTTGAAATGATGTTTCAGGTTCTTGGGATTTTGTAACATGAAAGAGACTGTCAGAGAGTTTGGAACTTGCTTATTAGTAGAGGACTAGGATTTTAACTCAGATTTCTTGACTTTTAGTCTAGTGTTTTTGGGAAAGTCTTCTTAGAGCCCAACCCAAGGACTCCTTTAAAATATCCATCTCTCTGTTCCTCTTTCCATTCTTACTCTTAATATATAAGGATGCTTGTTCTCTTAATATATCTTGTAGAATATATGAAAGCCAAGATTCTTATAATTGTTGCTAGTCAGGAGGTGGAAGATGGTAGACAAATTTGAGTGATAACATTTGTACTGTGTGTGAGTATAGAGACAATTCATTTAAAAATTTCTATAGTGTATTGCGTTTTCCTGTTACTCATGTTATTACTGATTTTTGTAAAAGAAAGCTAATTAGTAGAAGTGTCAACTAATGAGTAAAGTAACTATAGTTTCCTTTTGATTAGACTGGAAGCAAAGGAAGCTGAAGAAAAGTAATGTCCTTTCCTTAAAGGCATACAAAGGCCTGGCTGAGGTGGCTGTGAAGAGCCTGTGTGAACTGTTGGTGGCGCTACCTCATTTCAACTTTCACAACAACATCATTGTATTGATTGTCCCTCTCATGAATGACATATCAAAAGTGGTATGTTGCTCTAGATAACCGTTGCCATTGTCCTTAACAGAAAGTGACAGATGATGAGATTTTATTTTTAAATCTCAGATTTCCTTTGGAGATTTTATTGCTAAAATAGAGTACCTTTGATAAACACTGTCTCTGTTTGGAAGATTTTTAGACAGTAGTTCTGAACAGGAGGCTGTTTTGCCTTCCAGGGACTATGAGGCTGCTCCTGCAGATATTTCTGATTGTCATTATTTCAGTGGTGGAAGGTATTACTTATAGGACCAGGAAGGCTTCTCAGCATCCCACAATGCATAGGACAGCCCTCCACAGTGAAGAATTATGTGTCCCAAAATGTCAATATTGCTGAGATTGAGAAATGCTGGTTTATTATAACATTTTATCTTTCAGATATCTGACATGTGTTGTGAGGCAGTAAAAAAACTCTTTAAACAAGATAAATTAGGTCAAGCTTCTCTTGGTGTGATTAAAGTGATTTCTGGGTTTGTGAAGGGCAGAAATTATGAAGTTAGGCCAGAGGTAAGCCTTTTGTTTCTTTACATTTTACTGTTTTTAAATTACGAAGTTGATTTTCAGTTGTTATATGGATTTTATTCCTTACAGAGGTGAAGTAAAGTATAGAGGTACAGTAAAAGTACTCAACTTCCCAAATGTAATCCCTCTTAAGAGTTTGGTGTGTATTCTTCTAGATGTTTTTCTGTGCAGATGTAGACATATGTGCTTATTTATATTTCAGAATAAAAAATGGATTTATACTATGGAAACTATTATAGGACTGTTTTCTATATTGCGGACACTTACATTTAGGGCTATCCCATTCTTTTTAAAATGTCTGCCATAGTATTCCATTATATGAATGTATATAGCCCTCTACTTGATGGACAATTGACTTGTTTCTAGTTTTTTTGCTGTTAGAGTTAGTGTGAAAGAGAATATTTTGGCCATATTATTTTTTTTTAAACTTTTTATACTTAAATATTTAATTTGGCTTTTTTTGTGTGTTACGTGGTGACTGCAGATTATGTGTATATAATACATGAAGCATTTTTAAATGGATAGGCTTATTTCAGAACCTTGTTCCTTTTCCTGCTGATTTAAAATGCTGCCTCTTTTTGGTTTTTTGTTTTGTTTTTAAAGATTTATTTATTTATGCATACAAGAACTGGTATGTAGGCCAGAGGTTTAGGGGGTGAGAGGATTCACCAGAGACAGAGCGGGGAGCAGAATAGGAGTACTAACTGAAATACACTGCTGAGGGGAGCAGTGGGCGAGACAGGAGAAGCCTCCTGTTCCATATGGGAAGCTCCCTGGCCGGATATCGAACTTGTGCTGCTGTGGCTGCAGATAGCTTCATAGTGCTGAGACTAAACCCCTTGTGCCACCAGGGAGGCTCCTCCATAATATTTTAAACCATTAATATATTTTCAATGGGATTTAGAATCAAATGTTTACTTTCCCCTCCCAAAAGAGTCCACAGAAAAAATCTAATTGGAATCAATTTAGTGTATAGATTAGTTTGGGGGAATTAAAGTATTTATGGGACTGATTATTTTTCACTTCAAGGATATCATCCATCTAATCATTTATTTAAAGCTTTTTTATGCTCTTAAGTGAAATTTTATCATTTTCTTTATTTGGGTCTTAGATATTTTTACTTAGTTTTAGTCATATAGTTGATTGTTTGGGTGATGTTTCGTACTCTTCCATTTCCTAATTTCAAAGTCTACTTTTGCCGTCAAATTCCTTTCATTTCTTAAAGCTGATAATTTAACTTGAACCATTAAAATTATAAATACTTGTCATAAGTAAGAGCAAATATTTAGTGTCTTTAGAATTGTAGAGTGATCAGATAATTCGGTTTGAGTGTGAAACTTGGCTATAGGGAAACTTCTTTCATTTTAGTTATGCTAAGAATATAAACCACATTCTTTAATTTGCTGGTTGGGTTTCTTTCTTCTTTTTCGGTGTATATTTCTGTGTCTGACTTATTTCACTTAACATAATATTCTCGGTTCATCATGAAAATGGTGGGTTCTTTTTAATGGCTGAATAATATTCCTCTTTGTGTGTGTAATATATACACCAATGTATAAATTTTTTATATATTATGTAATAGTTTATATACTTTATCTATATTTACATATTTTATATATCACATCTTTTTTATTCGTTAAGCATCAGTGGCCATATAGGTTGTTTACATGTCTTGATATTGTGAATAATGCTTCAGTGAACATGGGGGTGTGATATCTCTGTGAGATACTGATTTCATTTCCTTTGGATATATACCCAAAAGTAGGATTGCTGGGCTATATGATGATTCTATTCTCAATTTTTTGAGGAACCTCAGTGCTGCTTTCCGTAATGGCTATGTCAATTTACATTCCCACCAACACTGTTATCTCTCGTCTTTTTGATAATACCCATCCTAATCCATGAACCTGTTATTTGTGTAATTTCTTTGGGAAAATGTCTATTCAGGACCTTTGGTCAGGGTGTGTGTGTGTGTGTGTGTGTGTGTGTGTGTGTTTGCTGTTGAGTTTTTATACTTTTTGCCTTATATTCACCTTTTATCAGAGAAATGGTTTGTAAATATTTTCTGCCATTCCATAGGTTGCCTTTTTGTTATTTTCTTTGTTATACAGAAACTTTTTTGCTTGGTGTAGTCACACTTGTTTATTTTTGCTTTTGGTGTCATATCAAAAAAAATCATTGCTAAGACCAATGTCAGGGACCTTTTTTCCTGTTTTCTTCTAGGAGTTTTATGGTTTCAGATCTTACATATAAATCTTTAATATATATTGAGTTAATTAATTATTTAATGTATATTGAGCAGCATGAGGTAAGGATCCAGTTTCATTCTTCTGCAGGTGGATATCCAGTTTTCTTCACATCACACCGTTAATTGAAGAGACTCTCGTTTTCCCATATTGTATTCTTGGTGCCCTTGTCAAAGATTAATTGACCATTTACTGTATTTTTAAATTTGGGGTTATTTTTCACTTGTGGGTGATATTTTATGAGCACATAGAATACTTCCAAATAATCAGACTGATACCTAGAGTGACTTTAGTGTCACTGTTTATACTTTTAGTTCTTTGTTATTTTCATTCAGTGCTTTAAACCCTGTAATCTGAGATACTCACCTTTCTTCCAGATGTACAGAATGGAACATTCAAGTAATACAAACCTGTAGTTCTCAAGTTATCTTTCTCCAGGAATGCTGCTGTGGCTGCAGGAAGTCAGCAGAGTGATTTCTTCTAGAGAAAATCTATAACTTTAAGCCCCTTTTGTCTTTGTGTTTAAATGGTTGTGGTGGCACATTAAATGCTAATTTCCAAATTAGTATCTGAATTTTTTGTATGGTTTAAAGCCATACCTCTCATTGCGGTCCCTGGGCTAGCATTAGTTGGGAATTAGAAATACAAATATGGGAGCCCCATTTTGGACCTTCTGAATCAGAAACTCTGGGGGTGTTGGGACTAGTCATTTGTGCTTTAACAAAGCCTGTAGGTAATGCTGGTGCTTGTTAAAATTGGAGACCTGTTGGCTTAATGGAAAATAAATTGTCTTAAAATGAGTAACACTAGTCTAAGTTATTTTGTATTGGGGAAAAAAAAGATTTTGATTGATATTACTGACTACAGAAATGAAACTGGTTTGATAAATTAAAGCAGGCTTAGAAGAATCTAATTTATATTCTTTCCTTCCACACTGGTCCATACCTTTTTTCAGGTCTGTGGTGTTTGTGTTCCTGGTTACCAATGCGGAGACATGTTGTATCTTCTTTGTATCATGAAAATAACATAGTATATACTTAGCCAAATACTAGCATCCTCTTAGACACACCTTAGGGAACATGTTTAGCAAAAAGGTAATAAGACTTTGTGTCAAATGTGATCAAAAAAATGTTTGAAAGCTTTTTTTTTTTCATGAAGGAAGGAGATGTTAAATGCTAGTTTTTCTCTATAGTTTTTTAGGGCAACATACATATTAAGCTGTGTGTTTGTGTTTTTATCAATCTTAGATGTTAAAAACGTTCTTGTGCCTAAGAATCAAGGAAGTAGAAGTGAAAAAAGATACTGAGGACATTAATAAACCAAAAAAGTTCATGACTTTCAAAGAAAAGAGAAAAACACTGTCAAGAATGCAGAGAAAGGTTTGATTTATTTTCCTTTTTGTCTTACTTGATTTTAAATTAAAATCACAGAAATGATGTTTTGTTGAATTGGATATAACACCTGGCTTTATGCAGTGTGTTTAAATGGATTTAGGAAGTGTTGTTAATGACTGATTTCCCTGTTAGAGATGATTTGACAGTAAGAATTTGGGGGAAAGGGCTTGCATTTTCTTTCTTTCTTGAAAACTTTAAATTATAGAAAATTTCAGAGAATAATATAGCATACGCCATGTATCTGCTATTCAGAGTCAATGCATATTAATAATTTTTTCTTGGAAAGAAAGGAAACATCAGTGACAATTGGAATCTCTTTCGTTCTACTCGCCAGTCTCATTCTTATGCCTCCCCGCCAGGAGACACTGTCATGAATTTGGTTTGTGGGTGCTGCTTATCCATGTTTTTCTATATTTGCTTATATTTTTGTAGTCATAGACAATCTATGATATCGTTGTATGTGATTTACAACATTTATATACCATGAGTCTGAAGCTTTTTTCTCTCGGGGTACATACTTTCTTTTTTTCCAATCTATTTTCAGTGGAAGAAAGCAGAAGAGAAATTAGAGCGAGAGCTTCGGGAGGCAGAAGCTTCAGAGAGTACTGAGAAAAAACTTAAACTGGTAGGCGGTTTTCATTCTCCTATGGTTTTAAAAAAACTGGTTAGGTGATTTTAACTAGAGATTTATTGTTTCAGTTTGCTGTATAATGTTGATTTACTTCATGAGGCTAAGATACGTGGTATGCAAGAAATTAATGAATGTTGTGATCACTGTTGGTTTTATGACATCACCAAAAGTGTATCTTCTTTCGGTTTTGTTGGCGCTCCTAAGATTGAGTTGTGGGGAGGCATGGGAAGGCTGGGCTTTGAGCTATAGTGATGGTAACTCAGGGGAAGGATAATAGGTGACCAAGTCTTTTTGTCTGTTTCTTCTCCCAGCACACAGAGACTTTGAATATCGTGTTTGTAACCTACTTCAGAATATTGAAGAAGGCCCAGAGGTCACCTCTTCTGCCAGCAGTTCTAGAAGGTCTTGCCAAGTAAGGGCTGTGTAGGTTGAAATCTTTCAGATTCTTTCTAAGTAGACTGAAGTAACCATGAAATCGAAATAGGGTTCACCAGCGATCACCCAGTGTCCTTCTCCATGCTCACCCTCTTTTCACCTGTCACCAGCCTTTCCTTGAAACTGTTCATACCACTGCTTAGTTTGGTTTTTTCAACCTTTTAATTTTCAACGCTCCTTCGCTAACTCCTTCCTTCTGCTCACTAAATTCTAGGTGTCCCTAAGGCTCATCTGTCAGATCTTGGTCCTTTTTCGCCCCATAGTAGTTATCTAATACCACAGTTCGAGTGGTTGGGCAGATGACTTCAGGCTCTTCTACTCTAGCTTGCCCATCATTGCTCTAGTCCAGTCTGTCAACTCTAATAGCCTTTGGGAGATAGCCACTAAACAATGGTCGTCATGATAGTTCTCTGAGATCATTTGAGGTGGTATCGAGAGGAACAGTGCCATTCACCAGAAGTGTAAAGGGAACTAAATAAGTATTTTAAAATTCTCTATAAGCCACATTAAAAATGTAAAAAAAAAAGGTGACATTGATTTTAACATTTTATTGAACTTGGTTTATCTAGAAAATTATTTTGACATACAATCATTAATAAACATTAGTGAGATTACTTACCATTTTTTATAGCATGTCCTCAAAACTGGTGTGTATTTTATACCTGCAGCACATTTCAGTTTGGACTAGCTACACTTCACGTGCCTAATAGCCATGAGTGGCTAGTGGCTACCATTGTTGGACAGAGCAGCTTTAGAAATGGAACTAATGGTTGTAGATAGAGAAAAGACAAATTTTGTTCAGTATAATAAATTACATTCTAATGAGTGATTTAACTATGGGACACTTTTCCTTATAAGGTAATATCCTTGTCATTGAACTTATTTAAAGAGAGGTTGGTCAGAGAAGGGATTAATCCCCTGGGTAGCGCATATAGACTTTATGTGTGTTTGCGTTTTGACCAATTATTTTAAAAACTTTTTAATAATACTTATTTTAAGAATTCAAATAATGCAGAAGACTATAAAGCTAAAAACCACAAGTGCCTTCCTTCTTTCATACATGTGGAATCATGCTGTTTATATTGTTCTGTAAATTACCATTTTTTTGTCAATTATTTTTTCCTGGGTAGTTACTCTGGGTTTCTTTCCATGTTAGCTTGTATAGATCAGTTTTTTTTTTTTTTAAAGTTCATGATATTTCATGTTATGGCTATATTGTACCTTATTTGGCTACTTTCCTATGCTGCATGGAATATCTTAATTTTTAGCTGCTTCTTTTCTGTTTTTGGTTATCTTTTAACTAAGTTTTGTTTGATTCTAGGTTTGCTCACCTGGTAAATGTGGAGTTTTTTGATGATTTATTGGTAGTTTTACATAGTCTCATTGAGTCTGGTGTAAGTAACTCTACTTATGAATTGGTTTTAAAATATAATGGTAATTATTCTTAATTAATATTTTTATTTTTCTTAATATGACCTTTTTTATTTTTTTAAAAGGACTTAAGCTATCAAGAGAGTCTTCACTGTGTCCAGACTGCTTTTCACATTCTTTCTGGACAAGGTGAGATATAAAAACAGGTTTTATTTGCTTTTACTTTGGAGACTGTAACATACCTAACTGGTGTTTGTTGTCATTTCCAAGGTGATGTTCTGAATATTGATCCAATGAAATTCTATACACATCTTTACAAAACACTGTTTAAGTTACATGCAGGTATGTATGTTTAGATAATCCTTTAATAAATATTTATCATTTAAGACTATGTTGTGACCTGAATTATAGTCCATGAAAAATGACAAGTAGGCGGCCTCCCTGGTGGTGCAAAGGGTTAAGTCTCAGCATTATCACCGGTCACTACAGCATGAGTTTGATCCCGGCCAGGGAGCTGACCCACATGGCGCAGCAGACCTCTCTGTCTCACCCCCTGCACCCCTCAGCAGTGTGTTTCAGTGGATCTGCCTGTCCTGCCTCTCACTCTGCCTCTGGTGAATCGTCTCACTCCCCGCACCTCTGGCCTAGATCCCAGTTCTTGTATGCATAACTAAATAAAATAAGTATTTAAAAAAAAATAACAAGTAGGAACTGATATATAAAATGCTGGCCTGCTAGTGCAACATGTCTAACTTTGACCTCATTTGACACTTGGAGAGAGAGAAGTTCTGAAATTGAGTGGATATGTGGTTCAACCCACTGCATCTCTTGAACAGTGAGCACTACTTCATTGGGTTGGTTCATAATTTGGGATAGGAGTGACAGTTCATCTTGGGCTTTTCTGGAGTCAGTGAAATTGCATAATGAGAAAGTAAAGAGAACAGCCCTGATGGATTCGATCTGCTGTTTCAGGTGCTACCAATGAAGGTGTCGAGATCGTACTCCAGTGCCTTGATGTCATGCTAACTAAGCGCAGAAAACAGGTTTCTCAGCAGCGAGCCCTGGCCTTCATTAAGCGCCTCTGTACCCTTGCTCTTCAGGTTCTTCCAAATTCAAGCATTGGCATTTTAGCAACAAACAGAATATTAATGCATGTAAGTAATGTACAGATGAATAGAACAAAGTTCTTATAGTGTAATGGTGGTGTTTTAATGCATGCTTTTCCTGTTATTTATATTATTTTAATTATAAAAGTAATCACACTTGTAACAAATCAGGTAACAAAAGAAGCATAGATAACCACAAAAGGAAGTTCTCTCGAGGTGATCACCATTTGGTGGGGAGCATTCAGCAGCCTTTATTTTGTTCACATATAAATGCATGCACCATACAAACACAAACAGCATACCTTTTTTTTTTTAATGGGAAGGGGATTATGATATACATTATTGTTTGCAACTTTTTGTAACATTTACAGTGCAGATTGTAACTGCTTTATCTCTTTAATGACAGTGTATGACGTTATATTTAATAAATACTTATTTTACTGTGTTTCTGCCATTGGTAAAATTGCTTTAAAAACATTAACTCACTTAATTTTCATGTCAGGTAGTGACTATTGTTTTCATTTTATAGATGGGGAAAACTAATCTTTGCATTTTTATTCTGGTGAAAATATAGGTTGTTTCCTTTTTTGCTATTACAAATTAGGCTGTGTTGAGTATCCTTGTATGTGTATCTAATGTGTTAATTCTATAGGGAAGATTCCCAAAAGTGGAATTGCCAGGTGACAAGAATATTGTTTTCTTTTGCAAGATAAAATAAATTTTGAAAGCAAGCCAAAAGAAAGTGTTTTGTAATTTTCATTCGCTTATGATATAAACTTAAAATTTAAAACTTAAAAGTAGATATAACAGCCATATACTTTAAGTTCTTGTATGACCATAAAATCAAATTTAAATACAAAGTACAAAACCTAGTGACATTATTTAAATTAACACTATTAACTTAATGACTTCCTCATTTTATGTGGCATTTTTATAGACTTTTCCCAAAACGGATCTGTTGCTTGACAATGAATCTCAGGGAAGTGGGGTTTTCCTCCCTGAGCTGGATGAACCCGAGTACTGTAATGCTCAGAATACTGCTCTTTGGGAATTGCATGTACTGAGGGTAAGAGTAGCTGAATTTATTTATTTTAATTTTATTATTTTTTGTGAACCAGTAAAGTTTTCCCTCTAGTAGTTATTATTGCAAGTACTAATTTGTTCTCGGCTACATTTGTACTGAGTCCTAGCCCGTTTCAAGGGGGCCTTCCCCGTGTTGTTCTCCTGCCTGTGGATAGCATTAGCATGGGTCTTTAGGAAATGCTATAGACTGACTCTGTTTACTCCTAAAGACATGCTGCATTTTGATTTTTTTCATACTCTAAAATAAGACTAAGCCAGAAAATGGGCAGCTTCGTCATCAAACAGGTTTGTGTTGTAATGCTGTGAAAGAGTAGTAGTCTTTCTGTAGGTATATGATTCTTACGAATTACATACACATCTTTTTTAAAAATTAGTGTTTATTAAAGAAAATCTTTGCTGCGGTTATGGTTTACAAATATGGTTGTCCTTTTCTGCTTCAGAGACATTACCATCCCATAGTGCGGAGCTTCGCAGCTCACCTGATGGCTGGAGCGCCTTCGGAAGGCTCTGAAGCACTCAAACCTGAATTGAGCCGCAGGTATCGCTTAGCAGTGCCTCATCTAAAACTCCACATTTCAGCGGATAGCTGTTTACTAAGTCCATTTTGAAAGAATTTTAAAATGTAACGTGCTTGTGAATTATCTGAATTTGGTTTCACTTCAGACCTTAATTACTCTAAAGAGAAAACTGTGATTTTGTTGTTTTGGGTGATCACTTAAATTTTTTTTAATCAAAATGTTTCACACAAATAATTAGAAAGAAAAGTACTGTGAATCTTCATATGCCTGTCACTCATTTCAAGCAGTTAATAAGATTTATGTGAAGACCCATGAGTCCAAGCCTTACTCCCTCCCCCCACCCACCTTTTTTTTTGAATGGTCCTTTAGGGCTAGAAAGAGAGTAATGAGAGAGAGAAAAGAAGTGACTTGGAACCTGCCAGCCAGAAGGGGTGCAGTTTGTCTCCTTGGCCCTTACCACCTCCTCTGTGCAACACCCCTGACCTGCGAGAGGCCTGGGTGGCTGCTTCTAGCATTTACCTGGGATGCTTCCAGATGGGGAAAAGAGGCCTCCTAAAAGTTTATTTTCCACCAAAACACAGAAATGTTGAGAAAATAGTAATAACCTTTCCCCCTACAAAGCAACTTGAAAATACCTCGGTTGTACAGAAGAGAAAATGGTATAGAAGACACCCTTGAAACATACCCGCCACTCAATATTTTCCTGTAGATTTTTCTCCTTTGCACGCTCACTGGTTTCTTAAATTCAGGGATCAAATTCAGAGGCCAGCAGATGGATTTTTTTCTGGTCTCTTCATAGTTTGAACAAAAATTGAATTAGTTGCTATCCTGTAAATATTGGTGGAATTCACCCAAAAAAAGTCACACCTCCAGCTTTACTGGCCTGTAGTCTTACTTGGCAATAGTCAGCTGCTTCCCCCTCTAAATGAGATATAAATTGTAATAGTGTCCCACAAACTCTCTTCCTTCTGGGTAGGATAGAAATGACTTTTGGGTTTATTAAATAATGGCCATTTACTTCTTTCCCCTTCCTACTTCCCACCTCTTCCCCAGCATTGTCTTTTAATTTTTTTCCCAGTTTCATTGACTTGCCAATCATTTGCACAGCTATGTAGTTTTGGGGTTATAACTTCACACCTTCGTACTGCACTTGCTTGCTTCACTCACCCTGTGCCAGAGTCCCAGTGCCAGCAGCAAGTCACCTTTTCTCCCTCACCGCTCCTCCCTCCTGTATCCCCTCTGGTAATCATTTATATTTTTTACAAAGCTAGGAATTATTTTTGGTTGTGTTTTGCCAGTTTATTTTCTTTGGTTGTTTTTATTTCATAAATGAGTAAAACCAGCCAGTAACTTTCACTTTCTGACTTACTTCATTAGTATAATCACCTCAAGATCATTGTTTTTGTCCCAAAAGGCACTGTTTCGTCTATTTTAATAGCTGAGTAGTATTCCATATTCCACTGCTTATCCAGTCATCTCAGCATTGTTTTTAAAAGGGAGAAAACAATTCTTTGTACTTTCACTTTTTCATGATGCATTTCTGGCATGTTCTTGTCAGGCATATTGAATATTTGCATCCTGCCAGAAATTTCTTTCACGGGAGGAAAATGAGAGTAAGTTTATCCCAAGGTTTGAGATTGGAGGCTCAAGATGATCTTCCCCTGGACAGTGGGGCTTGGGATGTGAGCTTAACTGCAACCCTGTGGGTCATTGCCTGTCTCTTTGGGAGAATGTACACTCACTTGGAGTCAGTAAGAACTCATTCACATCACGGGCCTCCCTGGTGGCACAGTGGTTGAGCGCTGCGCTGTGGAGCTGTCGGCAGCGGGCCATGCGAATTCGACGCCCAGACGGGGAGAATCCCACATGGTGCGGCAGACCTCTCCTGCCTTGCCCGCTGCTCCCCTCAGCAGTGTATTTCTGATCTGTCTGTTCTGCTCCCCACTCTGTCTCTGGTGAACCCTCTCGCCACCCCACACCTCTTGCCTGTAACCCAGCTTGTATGTATAAATAAATAAATCTTTAAAAAAAAAAACACTGAAAAAAAAAAAAAAACTCGTTCACATCACATAGGTGTAGATAATGTGTTCTGTCCCGAATGCCTTCTCCTTGCTTTTAATCCATGCTAACTGAAGGGTTGAGCGCTCTGAAGCCCTTAGAGGATAACTCCATTCTCCTCTGGCTCCAGTGACTAAGTTAGACTTAGGTGCGTATTGTTCCCATGACTGGCTGAGTTGGACTGTGGTCACATTGAGTGTGAGGTCTTCTACTCTGTGTTCTCCATCCAAGCCCATATTTATTTATCTGGCCCCTATGAGGTGGATTTAGTTGGATGATGTTGGGAATGTAGGATTTATTTTACATGTGTTGTTGATATGTCTGTTTCAAAAGCAGGATTACGTTATACCTTATTATATGGGTTTAAAACAATGAATCTCTAGGGGTAATATAATTATTTTCAAGTTATACAATAGACAAGGTGTTCATATTTCTTCTATTTGTGCTTTTAGATCGGCTGTAGAACTCTTTGAGATGTATAGCATGGCAGCAATGACATTCAATCCTCCTGTTGAATCTTTCAACTTGAAAAGGAAGGTATGTGATACTTTTATTTTTCTTAAAGGAGAAATGAAAACTAAGTTAATATATCTGTTAATATCTGACTCCAGGTTACTCAGTTGTTTTATAGGTAGGTTTTTTACATTTAGGAGTTGATGGTAGGATGGATGTCTGGGGTTGGAATTCTGTAACGACAGGAGACTACTTGATTCACTACAGAATACATCCCAAACCTGACCCAGCACTGTCATTGTTTCAGGTATTGATTTGGATGTCACCTGTTGCTGTTTTTCTTCATAGGTTGACTTTTGCTTATGGCCCATATACTTGTAACTTATATCAGAAATATTTTTTCCCCAGGATAAAGTTTTACATGGGGATTCATTTTTGGATGAAGATTTAAATCAACTAATAAAAAGACATTGCAATGAAGTTGCTACTGAGCTGCCTCTGGATTTCACCAAATATTTGGAAACATCCTTACGTTAGGAAAAAAAAAAATGACACATCAGCAGACTTTCTTGTATCTTTGTGTGTTTTTTGCAGATACATATAGAGATATGTTGTTAACTTAGGGCTTTTTCTTTTTATACAAGAAAGAATTCCTAAGAGTGATTAACAGAGGAGGAAGAATTACCTTTTGCATAGCACAGGGTTTGATAAGTATAATTGAAAGCCACCCCCCCCCCCATATTCGGAGATGTTATTCCTGATGATAGTGCCTTCTTAAACTTTAATATATATATTTAATTTTAGTGTTTAAAAAATTTTTGAGGGCATTTACATTTAATTCTGTCCCCCCAAATCCATGATGTTAAAGTCTAACCCCTGAATCTCAGAAATCAGCTACATCTGGAGAGTCTTTGAGAGGGGTAGTTAAGCTCAAATTAGGTCACTAGGGGGGAACCCCAATCCATTGTGACTTTATAAGAAGAAGAAATTTGAACACAGAGAGGGAAGATCGCATGAAGCCACAGGATGAGGACAGCTAGCTAGAACCAAGGAAAGAGGCCTCAGAAGAAACAAATCCTGCCTGCACCTTGATCTCAGACTCCTAACCTCCAAAAGTATGGGAAAATGAATTTCTGGGTATTAAAAAATAATCTTTGGACTGAACTTACTGAAATGCTAGATTAAATCGAGGGTCATGAAAACAGAACAATCAAGGCTGAGACTGGTCTCTACTGTTCAGTTACTCTATAACCAGGTACTCTATATCCCAAGTGAGTTTTAATTTTATTGTGTTAACATAGGGGGAAGTAAGAAAAATTCTAAATTTGAGTGAGTCTGTTTTATGATGATTTTTGAGATGAGAAAAAGTAGTTTGAGATTGGACTGCAGGTTCATTGGCTCTCACTGGATTATATACTTAAGAAGTAACCTAATTTTATCTTTTTAAAAAAAGAATGAGTATTCATTATGGCTATTTTATTTAACTTTTTAAAGATTTTTTTTTATTTATGTATGCATACTGGGGTACAGGCTATAGGTGTGGGGCGGTGAGAGGGTTCCCCAGAGACAGAGTGGGGAGCAGAACAGGCAGATCGATGGAAATACACTGCTGAGGGGAGCAGCGGGTGAGGCAGGGCGAGGTCCGCCACGCTATGTGGGAATTTCCCCGGTCGGGTGTCAAACTCGCTTCCCCGACGTGGACAGCTCCACAGCGCAGCAATTAACCACTTCGCCACAGAGAGGCCCTCATTGTGGCTATTTTAAAAGTAAGTTTGGGGCCTCCCCGGTGGTGCAGCGGTTGAGCGCTGCGCTGTGGAGCTGTCGGCTGTCGGCAGCGCACGATGCGGGTTCGACGCCCGGCTGGGGAGAATCCCACATGGTGCGGCGGACCTCTCCTGCCTCGCCCGCTGCTCCCCTCCCCTCAAATATTAAGTATATTTCTGATCTGCCTGTTCTGCTCCCCACTCTGTCTCTGGCGAACCCTCTCGCTGCCCCATGCCTCTGGCCTGTACCCCAGCTTGTATAAATAAATCTTAAAAAAAAAAAAAAAGAAAAAGTAAGTTTGAATGTCTCTTTGATGTTCTCCCATTTTCAGACAAGATCTGGGGGGAGAGGAGGGAAGAATGGGTCCAAGGTGGAAAGACCAGCTATAGACTTTACCATTCTGTCGTGAGGATAAAAGTTACTCAGTGAAGGGCTTTTTTTTTTTTTCTTCCTTTCTTTTTCTTTAAAATATAGATAAAATGCTTATTCTTTTGAATACAAGTTAAAGCATTATTTTATATAACAGCTATTTGCCGTATTCTAGGAATGGCCTGTGAAGTAAATGTTTTAATGACCAGTTTATAAATATTCTCTACTGTAAATACTTGAATAAAACAACTTTTTTTTCCTATTCTTGTGATATGAGAATTTTTTATAAAATGCACAGCAGCTCAACTAAATAGAACTCTTCTTGCTTTAGAGTTGTAGAAGCCAATTCTTGGGATACCAGCTTAACTGTGCACATTAATCTTTCAGCATGTACTTAGACCATGTTTTTTTAAAGTATTTTTAAGATTGATTGGGGGGGGCTTGATTATTTAATAATGAGAAAGATATGATTCAGCATAAAATTGGCTTTTAATCCACCTTTAGATAGAAAACAAAGTCCAGGAATGTTATGATAGTTGTATGGATGACTAAATGGTCTGTCCCCAAGAGCACAGTGACGGATACATGTCACAAATCATTTATTTTTTAAACATGCAAATACATTTATACTTCACTTTGGCAACAGAAAGTAGGTGAAAAAATCAGTTTTGAAATAGAAATTCATCATCTGTTTCAATGCTTATATTATGCTTTTAACCTTCTTGTTACAAAAAGAATCACAGTCAGACCATAAAATTATACATCTAGTATTTGAGTATCCTGATGAATTTGATGAAAATTGAGTATTCATTTTCTAATATAGCCTTGTATTGATGAGTTTCACTTTCAGAACTAAATAGTTATTAACAATACAAATACATGATGACTTGAGGCTATACTAAGCTACAGCCTTAGTTGTTTTTTTTAACTAGACAAATAATGAGCACCTACTATGTGCTTAGCACTGTGCTATGCACTTAAAAGTGAAGTGAGATAAAATGGGTGTTAAGATAGAGCCTTCCATGATCTTACACGTTGAGTCAAACTGTTCACACAACAATTAAAAACTGTGACATTACTCAACTCAGTGTCAAAATAAGTTATTTCAAAGTTTCAAAGAAGTGTCATTGGAAATAGGGAAGGTTTCAGAGGCCTGCTTGACAGCATACTTGTGTACAGTATGTTTTGGCTTTAAGAGATGTATATGAATAGCTTGGTAGTCTGAATTCAATTAGTATTTCAAAAATAACCGTTTCAGATATTTGTCAAAATCCTTAATCATCACTCAAGGACTGCTTTTAGGAAGTTGATACATAGAACCCACAGAGAACACATCAGTTGTTAACAGTGCACTGTGTCAAGGAAATATTGACCCAGGTTTGGACTTTTTGTAGTAACTTTTTGGAGGTCTCACACATTCATCTCTTCTTGCTTTTGCTGATGTGAGAGAAGGAACTGAAAGCGGGCAGAGGCAGCCACCTAGAGAGTGAGGTTGCCTCTTACTCTCCAAGTATAAAATCAAAGACAAGCCAGGAAAACCCCGCTTTTCTTTTGGCACGGGCGTGAATTGTGCTTTGTGGTTTAGAGTTAATCCAATTATGCCAGGCAGGTAAGCAGACTCTTAGTGCTTTTCAGGATTGAATAAAATTTCTGAGTACGTGGGCAGAGTATGAGAAGCCTACAGAGACACAAGAGAGGGAGATAACAGAGAAAGGGGAAAATGTAGTTTAAAAAGAGCACCCACTTTCATTCATGAGCCTCCATTGTCTCCAGAGCAATCCAGATGCATGAAAATTTGATTAAAAACAAGGCACCTGTCATTAGCTGCTGTTGTGTCTGGACTTCGTTTTTTACTTCCAAACTGGAGAATTGATGAGTGATTTGTATTTACTAGGGGTGACAAGAAAAGAGGCTTTCACTCATGAGGGCATCTTCTGTTCTGCAAAGGAAGTCTTATATAACATTGGTAATATTGCACAGATTTGGCCTTATCCTCAAATCTTTAACATCCTCATGTAACCTTATCTTTTGCAAACAACCAATTCCAGATGAATTGGTGACCAAGAGGAAGTTAACCTGCTTCTATATCACCCATCACACTGGATTCTTGCTCCAGCCCTTTCTCACCAGCTATAGGTTTGTCTTTTTGTTTTTTTTTAAAGTTGGACCCCTTCTAACAGTGACAATTTGTGCTCCATTTTTTTTTTCAGTTTCAGTTAAGTGTCTTGAAATATTTTGCTTCAAACTCTTGTAATAAACACAACTTGCATATCTAGTTTTGTTTCCGTATCAGATTTACTGGTAAGTGATTGCTATACAGATTTTTAGTAATCTGAAAACTATGAGGTGGTAATGGATATAGTCTGGGTGGCTGTTTTAGATGCATTCTAAAGAGGCTAATTTCATTCATTAGTATACTAATATAGTGTTTAATTCAGATAGCTGTAAATAAAAAGTTCTGATTTTTGTGCTGGTGAATTTTAATAGAATAGTAGAGTAGACCCTTTACATTTTGAGCAATGTCTCCTAAAATCCCAAAGACTCAAATATAGAGAATGTACTTTAACCTCAATGGAGTGAACAACCAAGTGGGGCTGCACTCGCTAAAATCCAGTCTCATGGTACGTTTTGAATTTTGTGCTGCAGCCGCACCAACTATGGTAAAGGCCATAGTGGGATGGGTGGGCTGCCATCTTAGACAGCGTCAAGGCCAAATGACATATCTAGAGAAACCAGTCTGGTTTATCACCTCATTACTCAGCAGTTTTCATTTTGACTCTAGCCAGATGGACTGGTCACTCAGTTTTCAACAAGCCAGAGAAGGATATATGCCTATTTGTTTATAGAAGTTTGATAAAGTATTTCTGGAATATTTTAACAAGTGGGTCAGTATTGTGCATTTGTTATTGACTATTTCATAGATGAGGAGAAACCTGTAGCATGGTACAAACCTCGTCAAACCGGAATAGCCAGCATCCTGTCAACAAGCAAATGGTGGTTCTTCACGCTTTACGGCTTTGAATCAGTAAGAACTTCCAATGACGTGGGAGTTGTAGGGTATAATTTTAACACTTCTGTTTTTAGAATATGCTAAGAACCTGAGGACTGTTTTATTCCTTTTTGTAATTGGTACAAACTTCAAAGTTTAAGATTTTAGTGTGTTTCATAATTTGAAAAAAAAGTCTTAAATTTTAACATCAGCAGAACTCTAAAATTTGGATTTTACTTTAGAAGAATACATATTTCATTTTTAAAAATAACTTGTTTCATACCAAGAAGAAGGAGTATCCTTTATAACTACATGGTAGCTTTATACAGCAACATCTTAATAATAATTTACATTAAGTGGCAACTATGACTTGGATCAATAGCTCTTCAGTTAATGAGAAATGAAAAGAAAGCTTTTTAACTTCAAATTCTGGCCCATTTCAGGTATTCAAATCATACATTTTCTTTTTAGGAGTTTTATCTTCAGATAGTGAAATAGAACCACTAATGAATGCTTCAACCCATAAGTCATATCAATGTGATGAATAATAAATATGTATGTAAGTACAGTGTCAGTACAAACTTTGCAAAATAAATAAACACCAACTCAATCTACTTTTGCTTTTAAAAAATGGTTAAGTTCCCTTGCCTAGACGTCACAACTCAGTAGATATGAAATTATACATCGTTCTAAATTCATTATATGAAAACCAAAGTGGAATAATCTGTGACTACATAAGCAATAAACTTAAAAAATCCAACATCATCTACATGTAAAAAGAAATCCAAAAGAGCAGTACTTTATGGTACACAATATAGAAAGTAAATTGAATTATTTTTTAATGAATCTTATAGGACATATTTACATTTGCAATGCCCCCAAACTTCCATTTCTCAGTTATAAACCATATCACTAACTAACTTGCTGCTTGTCAGACCTCTTGCCTCTTGTTCCCGGTTGTAAGTTGGGCCAGGAAACCCTGGCCCCTGAGCCAAATGCAGCTGCTACCAGTTTTTTGTATGGCTCTGGAAGAACAGTTTTTAAGTTACAAAAAATCCAAAGGAATCTTTGTGATGCAAAAATTATCTGACGTTTCAATATCAGTGTCTGCAACTGGTTTTATGGGAACACAGATACTCACTCTTACATTGTCTATGGCTGCTTTGTGCCCAACAGCAGAGTTGAGTATTTTCAGCAGAGACCACATGGCCCAGGAAGCCTAACACTTACTACTTGGCTCTTTACAGAGAAGGTTTTCTGATCCTTGTTCTAAGTCAATTAAGGCAAGCCTGGCAATGGTTTTCCAACCACTGACATTTGTAAAATGATAATCTCCTGGACTTTGCTTCATTCATCTGTGAGTTGGTCAGTCTCTAACCTTGAGCCACTTTGCTTTTCCTCAGCATGGACCTCACATGGTGTGAAGAAGGCTTCAGTTCAGGACTCATCAATTTCCAGTTTAAGCCTAATGAAAATAAAGAAATTATAGTTTCCGCCATATTCATGCTTGACTTTAATTTCTTGTCAAAGGATTTCACCTGGAAAGTTGAACACGGGCTTATTAGTATATTTAAAAGGAAGAAGCAGGAACATTTAGAGTGTAAGGGTTTAGCTTTGTTTAACCAACAGAGACCCCCAGCGCTGGTGGCTGGGTGTGGGGCAGGGCTATTTCCTGTGGACTCACACTTACTATTGCTGTTCCTGGAGGAGGAACATGAGGCTACTTCTGCCCTGGAATACCACATTCTTTAGAAAGAATTTTTTTTTTAAGTCACAATGAAATGAAGTTCAATTTTTAAAAAATGAAATTCCTTCAACTAGTATTCATTACTTGCTTTTCATCTGGTTTCTCATTACACTGTTCACAACATAAGCAATTTACCCCCATGCATGCACCAATAGCTATTTTTAAAAAGCTCTGAATTTAAGGAAAACTGAGGTC
Organism: Scalopus aquaticus; assembly: GCA_004024925.1. Taxonomy (NCBI): domain Eukaryota; kingdom Metazoa; phylum Chordata; class Mammalia; order Eulipotyphla; family Talpidae; genus Scalopus; species Scalopus aquaticus. The sequence continues at coordinate 101,907 of PVIJ01000323.1, forward strand.
AAATACATGTTCTGAAAGTCTGCTTGTTACAGGAAAATGTCCAAAGGTATTCACCTAAGTCATCACCACCCTCCCTACTCTCCTAAAACATAAGCTCATTATGCAAGCATTTTAAAGTCAAATTTCTGTGGAGTAGTATTCTTACGGACTCAATGTTATCTTGAGGTACGAGGCCTCCTTATCTGCAGAGTGGAGTTTTACTATATCCTTATGCGTGTGTGTAACAGGACATCTGCTCACCCATTATTTATTTCATGTAAGATCCTGATATGGAAGACGATATTTTCCATCCTGACAGTGTCCTTGGGGAATGCTCAGACACTACATTGATGAGTCATTTTCTAAAAGTTGGAGTTTTGGCTTTTGGAAAAGATACTAATTGTCTCAGTGACACTAAGGCAGAGAGGAAGTGAGCCCAGAATGTTAAAAAAGTTCCTGCAATGCCAGATGCCCCTTAGCAGAGAAGGTGCTCAGCCCTTTCAGAGCCTGTGCATCCAGAGCTTCACTGCGCCGGCCTGCCCACCGCCCCTGCCCAGGGGTGTGGGTTGCCCCCACAGGGAGAGATTTCCTCTGGATGAGACTCGGTGTATGGAACCTGACAACCTGGAATACTTGGGAGAGCTGGCGATGGAGATCTAAAGGAGGAGGAAGGTTCCTGATTTTGGCTCTGTCTCTTCTGCAAGGGCACTGGAAGTGTGGTATGGGGTGCCACTGATTTTAGCAGAAACTCCTTAAAATAAGAAACACGTGCTTCATGTATAGGGTCTTCTTTCGGGCTGTTATAAATCAAAATTGGCTCTGCCAAAAGGTATCAGTGAATTCTTTAAACTTAACACAGTTTATGCAAGAAACTCCTGACTGTGATAAGACAGCTGAGGAAGCTCTGCAGCCTAAGTTTTGATGCTTTCAATGTGCCTTTGGTCTCTTGTTCAATTGTAAAAGAACTACAATGAAACAGGGAATAATCCCTTGAGTTCATTTAGAAACTAAGTGAAAGAAAAAAATCTAGGTTTGGTTTCTTACATGCTTTTAAATTCAGGTTCCATATAAGTAGTCTGCTTTAAGATAGAATGAAATTTACTGTGTGTATGAATACCAAGCAGTGGGGCTGGCAACCTGATTTACTGCAATTTCAAGATGGTGACTACTGCTTACTTTGCTATCTTTTAAACCATCACATCCTGGATGACAGAATTTTTTTTAATTGAGGTAGAAGAAATTGAGGTTGTTGAGGCTAAATCCAAACCAAATGAGAATAACATAAAACGAGAAATCCACAGGAACAAAAATTGGATGACTCACAGCAGCCTGTCAGGAATGTTTATGCGAGTTACCAATAATTAAGTCCTATTCTGATGAAATGAAGCTGGTGTAGTCGTTGGGGTAAGTTGATCTCTTGGTACCTTTGTTAGTTATCTACAAAATGGAGAGATCTAAACTTATAAATGCTGAAGGTGAGTTGCTCTTCAGAGCTCTCTTCCTGTTTTAAGGTGCCATTCCTACTTGCCTTCAAGGGACACCCTCCTCTGAGAAAAGACAAAAGATACTGTCAAACAAGGTCTCACAAGGTAGTCTAAGTTGCCTCCATTTCAGAACGGGCAAAGACAGTGTACCTGGGCAAAACCTGCTCCCTGGGTCACTGCCGACCGTCTGTCACATTGGTGGGGGAGAAACTGCCCACAGGTTTCTCCTCCTTATTTTGGACACTTTCCGAAGCCAGGACTGGAGACGGTGATGTGAGTCCTCGGGGCTGTTTAGTTGACTTGGTGAACTTCTTGAATTCACTTGCAAAAGAAATCCCTTTTCTTTTGTCTTCTCGGGATGCCTGTGATAAAAGAATCTTCCATTGATGTTAGGTTAAAGCCAGTATCCTGCATCACCTATCAGAAGAAACCTTTCCTCCTCCTTTAGTAAGTAGAGTTTTGGAGAGAAGGGCTGAGGTCTCCCCTGGCAGGGCTCTTTACCACAGAGGTAGACACATTTCATACAGAGAAAAAGCCAAATGTTTTCTCCCAACCAAATTCCTTGACTCAGGCGCTTTCCCCTAGATTTCATCAGCTCCCAAATTTAATTACAATGTGTTACAAATACACAGTAACTTTTGAGGAGAGCTAAATAACTTGAACTTTACCTGTACCTGCTCCTTCAGCTTAAGGATGAATTTTCCTGCACCTTTCCACTTGCTTTGGACTTGAAACACACACTCCTGATCCAAAAGGACCCGCTGGGAGGACTTTGGAGCAGAAGTCTTCTTGGTGGTGGTGTCTTTCACCACCTCTTCCAAAAGCACATAGTCACCTGGGTTGGGGTTGCTCAGGATGCTATAGGAATATTTGGCTTTGCATAAGGTCTGAAAGGTAAGTTATGATCGAATGAATAAAGATGTGGTTGCTTTCGAAGGCAAACGTGCTTTCACCCCAAATGAAACTTGAAGGTGGACAAATGTCAGAGACCTTTAGAGGGGATCACTCAGGTCCTCCCACTTCTCATTTCAGAGGTATTTCCACATGACCCCATTTAGCCTCATAACATGCCGTGATTTGGATTTTCTTATCCCCTTTTTCAGACAAAGATGTAAGCTGATAGAGGTTAAGCAGATTCCAGACCACGCACAGAATAAATAGAATAAGGACTTGAATGATTTTCTGCACGCACCAAAGTTCATAGACATGAAACTCAAGCAGTGTGGAACAGACCCCTGACCCTCTGGGGTCTTGTCCCGTTAGCTGCCTCTTACTTGCACAGTCTTGGATGTCGAGGCATTTTAGAACTGACCTGTTGTCACTTCTTATTTAGCACAAGATTATTGTTCGCTTATGCATTTATTCCCTCATCAAATGTTTAATGTCTCAGGCACTGTATTATTGTTTGGGAAGACTGAGATGAACAAAAGAAAGATATATCTGAGCCCTCTTGGAGTTCAAAGTAGATCAAGGAGGCTGATGTTAACCAAACAATCATGCAAGACTAGTAAATAGCAAATAGCACTTAAATAGCGCTTACCATTGTACCAGGCAAAGGACTTTACATGCATTCATTTAGAATCTTCACAACCACTGGATGAGAAAACACTACTACACTCAGTCGATGCTATCTATGTGCTAACTTACTACACAGTCACGTGTTAGAGCCGACTGAATGGGCTAGTGAAGTCACACGTGGTGAGTATTTATAAACAGTAACTGGCAAACACCAAAAATCTGGGCCTTTAATTATATGTTTTAAGAGAGCAAATTTACCAGTGAGCCACTGTAACTAAGACACAGATGTTTAGATAACTAGCCCAAGGTCTCAGAGCAAGTAAGAAGTACAGCTGAGGCTGGAACCTGGAGCACTGGGATCTAGGGTCTGTGCTGTTGACCGTATGCTGCTTCACAAACGGGTGTTTAGGGATTGCAAACCTGACAAAGCCTTGGAGGAAGAAAATACAGTTTTCTGAAACCGTGTTACAAAGAAGCACGACCATGAAGTGGGGAGAAAGTCAGGGTGTGTCTCCTGCACGTCCTTCCGCGGACCCTGGGGGGATTGTCAGTTGGCACCGGGGTAGGCATTTCTGGGGCAGTGAGTCACTATGCGGCAGAGCCAACTCCTAAATCCGTTATTATCAGTGTTTCATAAAGAGCCAGACCCAGAGTAGGTACCAGGTTCTGCGGCAGGGATGACCTAATATGTCCTAACCTTAAAGGTACATTCTCCCTTTCTGGGTTCTATTGTTCTAGAACTTCATTCAGAAAAAGAGCTGACACCTGACTTGTTCCAGTAATTTACACTGAGGCAAGGGCCGAGGGGAGGCCGGGAAGGCTTGCACCTGCTGGATGACATCCTGCGCGGTGCTGACGCGGGGCGCTTTGATGACAGTTCGAGGTTGCTCCGGAGAAACGTCGTGCACCTGGACGAAGAAACTCTCCACCTCTGAGCTCAGGATCACCTCTTTGTCATCTTGAACGATGCATTTCTCTTCAGGGTTCTATGTTAAAATAGAAGAAATGTGGGTAAGTGCAAAATGATGTAAAATAGGAAAAAAAAATCCAGCAAAAATTTGAGATGTACCTTGGTAGTGTGGAAATAACTTCTTAGTTTTCTATTTCAAACACTAGTTAATTTTTCATGAACTATTCTAAAATAATATATATGTCTTTTGACAGGAAGAAAGCAAGGTCAGGTATTTCTGCTGATGCTGACAGAATGACAAGGCCTGACCCTCAAGAAGCCAGATCTGCTTCTGTCTGCTGTGGATTCTGTGTTCAAATCAACTGCAGGTAAATTTGTAAAAAGGTCATACAACATATGGTGAGTTGCCAAAGCCCAGTAAGAACGAGGTAAATTTCTACACACACCTTGAGCATTTAAGAAATGCTAGATGTCTGAAAAGTGAAATATGAGAAATATGGCTGGATAAATAAAAACCCACAGAGAAAAGGCTGAAATAATTGCTGAAGGTAAGTCACATTGAAATAAATATTGAAAAAATTCTTGATAATTATAAGAACTGGTGAATAGGTTAATTGATTTTTCATGAAATGATTCTCGGTGAATTTTACATAAATATTTATATGTATTACCATATATAATTAGATAAATCTATAGGCATATGTATCTTCTTAAAAGATTTCAACAGTATAGAAATAAATCAATAAAAATGCAAACTTTGCTATTTTTAGTTTCCCCCTTTTTCTCCACATACATCAACATCACTGTTACTAGGTTGTATTTGCTTCTAAACATTTCCTATGGTTATACAAAGGTATTTTTTTATATGTGAATATGCACTGGAATTATGTGAATTTATTTTTTAAAATTTATTTTTTTAACATTTTATTTATTGATTATTTATTTATCTTTGCATACAAGCTGGGGTACAGGCCAGAGGCGGTGAGAGGCGGTGAGAGGGTTCACGAGAGACAGAGTGGGGAGCAGAACAGGCAGATGGACTGAAATACACTGCTGAGGGGAGCAGGGGGCCAGGCAGGAGAGGTCTGTGGCGCCATGTGGGATTCTCCCCGGCCAGGCATTGAACTCGCACCCCAGCCGCGTGACAGCTCCACAGTGCGCTAATCCGTTGTGCCACCTGGGAGGCCCAATTATGTGAATTTAGATATATGTGATTGTCAAATGGTTCCTGTTCTCTGTTCCATTTCAGCAAGTGAGCATTTGGCAGGAAAGTCCTCAGCATTCTCCTAGACTTAATTTCCTCAGATCAGGACATTGAAATGGTGCTAACCAATCACAGACTCCAAGAATAGCTCTTACTATCCTGGAAGTTCCAACCAGTCACAGGACCCAAAATTGTCCCCACTGATGGAAGTCAGAGTGAGCAATTGCCACCAGGTGGCGCCAGGAACAGACAGGACTGGCTCCTATGCTCCTTGTCAACGATCCGCATAGGCTCTCTCCAGTCCTTTAATTCATCCTGCAGTCCTAGTCTCCACAATTTACATAACTGGGTGGATTGTTTTCTACTATGTATGCTGTTTTACAACTTGTTTTTTTCTCATCACTTAAAAGATTGTGGTCACCTAGAGATTTTGCAGCCTAAAAGTCATTGCATTGACCACAATATATTTAACCAGTCGGAGAGTGGGGCTGGGTGGTAATTCACATGACAGATTTATAATCATAGAGTTCTAAAAACCAAGAAGCAAGCAAGCAAGAAAAAACTCCAGAGTTCGAAGTTGCCACATAAAACATTCCAACAATCCTGCAGTAAATATTATTATTAAAATTCCTCTTTAGAACCTCATGCAGAGATTTATATATATTAAATTTATTATATATATAATATATATATAATATATATTATATATATAAATATAAATATATATATATAATATAAATATATAAATATATTATATATATATATATTCCCCATTTCTATTTCTATATTTTTACATCATTCATTTTTGTACAATGTTTGAATTCTCCTCTCAGGTGTTGTCCCCATAAAATTACCACCACCAAGACACCAGAGCTTATATATTTTTAAGGAGTGTTCAGCTGCATTGTAACTCACAGGTTATGGTTGTAACAATAGCCCTCAGGATACCCTTTTTGAACTAAGAGTGATTTCTATTATACAGATTTTACTAATTAGGGCACAGAGGTTTACAGAGGCCAGATGAACTGTCCAAGGTCATCTAACATGTGGTGGAGTCAGGTTTGTCTGATGTCAAATCCAGCAGGTGTCAGAGAAGGGTGATTCCTTGACAGTTTGACAGCCCAGGAGACAGACAAATCCTAACACACAGGCAGGAGAAATCCAAGCTCACAGTTCATGAACTTTTAATACAATTGCAAACTGCTTACATATCTTATTGGTTACACAGAATAAAATAAATGGAAAGACTTATAGCCCAAACCCATTAACTATGCGAGTGTGCACTTGTGTTCAGTAGCGTATGAATTCATTTGTCAAATTAGTTACTATGTATTGTACATCACTATGGACCAGGCCAGCCTAATTACATTAAATGTGATTTGGTGTCTTTTGAGATATATTTCAGTCCCCACAAGACGCATGAAAATGTGAACTTGCTGTATTCTACTCATTAGAAAATGCCTGTTAACCTTTGCTTATTTATCACCCTCTTCAAAATACTTCTTTTCCACCAGCCTTTATTAAACTCTACTTCTCGAGTCTCCACTGCCTCTCATCATATACATATTAAACCGCAGATGGGCACCTGTCACCTCCTGGTCCTTCCAACCACACGATGAAGTCCCACTGGGACACTCAACACTGCTCACATTTCCTTCTGCTCACTGCTCCCCGAGAACCCCTGCAGGGCAAGGTTGAGCCCCAAGGACCTGGCAGCACAGAACACTGACCTAGGAGCTGTAAGACCTGGGAACTTTCTACTTCCTCCACTCAAGATTTAACCTCTCTAACCCTTGGTTTCTCTATGTGTAAAATGGTTTGTTATGTCATGAGGTCATATAAAACTGGGCATTTGCGAGTTTCAAACTCTAAGTCATTATGTAATATATGGTTTAAAAATTTTACTTATTCACTGACACTTTAGAGTACACTTTTTATTTACAGCTAATTAATGTGGCAAGACACTTAGAAATAGGAAAAAAATTGACAGAAGTTAAAATGGCTTCAAAAGTTCAGCTAAGCCCACTGATACTTTCTCATAAAGTGATTATCACTAGAGCATCTTGTTCTCTGTTGCAGCAATTTGTGTGTCTGATAGGGAGAGGAAGCTGGGGAGACCATTTCATTTCTCTGCTTAAATGAAGAATCCTTTGATGGTGTAAGGTTAGAAGGAAAGCAGTGGCTTTGTTCTCAGAGGAGATGCTGGGGTTGCACAGAGGCTGTTTGGCCATATTCACAGTGAAATTCAGAGTGAAAAAGTAACATGTGATGCGAAAATTGGTCCAGCAAGCAGGGCCCACTGATGATCAGGTTCTATTCCAGATGCTAAGGGAGCATCTCTTTGCCTAGAATAGGCCTGGATATTAGGTGCTCAATACATACTGGTTTCATCAAATCGTTGAACTTGCTTAACTGCTTCATTATGACATATCATGATGCATGATTATCTATGTTGGTGAAATGACCTTATATGCCATTCTAAATAATGGCAGTAAGTTAGTGGGCTCTGATCAGTTTTTCAAAAAAATTTCAAAAAAATTGCTCCATTGGGCCTCCCCGGTGGCACAGTGGTTAAGTGCTGCGCTGTGGTGCCATCGGCAGCAGCGACGTGAGTTCGACGCCCAGCTGGGGAGAGTCCCACATGGCGCAGCAGACCTCTCCTGCCTCGCCCACTGCTCCTGTCAGATTTCAGTCCATCTGCCTGTTCTGCTCCCCACTCTGTCTCTGGCAAACCCTCTCACGGCCCCATGCCTCTGGGCTATACCCCAGCTTGTATGCATAAATAAATAAATCTTTAAAAAAAATTGCTCCATTAACAAACTCTAATAGAAGCCAGCGATCTGTGTTGTTTCCTCCGTGAATATTCCAGAGAACATAATTGCTTTTACTAATTCTAACCAAGACTGAGAGATTATTCTTATTTTGTAGTATGAAGTGATGGAGTATTTTCAAATAAACACCATTGTTTTACTTATAAGCACAGGATCTTTAATTAAATTAAAACTTTAATAGGTGCTAACAGGAGGTCAACTCACCCCCAAATGTGAAATGCCCACGGGCCTTGCATTACACAATACTGTGACCTCACAACCACGTCTTTTCACACATCTAAATAAAATACTAAGCTGCAGGTCAATGACACACATAGGGTTTTGCACCCTTTGCTTTGTAATATGCGCAGGATAAAACAATCTCTCCATGTCTACTTAAGAAGAACAATATAAACCAACTTGCAATTATAAGAAATTTTGAATTTTGGTGAGGGGCGTTAATTACACTCTGAGTTGTAACCGTGTAGGCTGTTCCCAGACACACTTACTTCCTGCTGGGTTTTTAAGACAATCCTGCCAACATATCCCTCTTCTGGAAACCAGCTGCTTAAGATCTGGGTGATCTCTTCTTCAGGACCGATGACTCTCTGGAACGGCTGTTTCCTACTTTCATTCTTTTCTTTAGATATAAAATATTTTTCTTCCATCAAAAAATAGTCTGTGGCACTAGGGCTGATGTCCTGTTCAATGGTTAGAATCTTAAAAAAAAAAAAGCAAAGGCAAATTTAGGCACACCTCTGAGAAGTGGGCGAAAGCTTTAATTCAAAACAAGTCTCTTTTCACGGCGTCCTGATAGGCTCCATGTGCATTAATAAGCAAAACCGACTCAGCGTTGCATAATTCTTTTTGGAAGCCTTAAGAATTCTCTTATGTCCAAAAAGGATTGTTTATGTCTATTCTGGGCGATGACACAATTTATTCAAAATCCCCAGACAGCATAACTATTTTTCCCACTGCTGGAATGGAGTTCCTACTGAATTAAAAACTAGATTTTTAAAATCTATGAATTTAGCTCTTTGTGATCTTGCAGCCTAGGATGAAGGGTGAAGACCTCGAGCAGCTTTTATCAAGATAGCGTCTTTTTCTCTGTTGGAACTACTCAATCATTTTCTAATCTCATCTGATCTAAGTGCCTGGGAATTCTCCTTTCAGTAACTCTTGACACTGTATCTAGAGGCTTGTTTCCTGTGTTGGCTACTGCCCCTGGGCAGGGAAACGCCGCTGAGACAGGCTCCCTGGAGCCAGACAGACCTGGGTCTGCGATCTGCCTTTAATACACAGTGACTGTGAGGGGTTGGGCAAGAGACTTATTCCCTTGCAGACTCAGTTTCCCAATCTGTAAAATGGGAAAGTAACAAACTCTTAATTTTGTATTGTAGTCTGATGCAGGCACTGGTTGTTTACAGTTGTAAACCATGGGCACATAACAGGTACTCAATGAATACTAGACATTATTATATTTGGTGGCCCTGATAACTTCTTTCACATTCATATGGTACAGGTTACTGACAAAAGGCTGAGCTGCAGTGGGTGATGGTGGAAGGCTGCCACCAGCTGGCCTGGTGAAACAAGCATCCTTCTCTTTAGGCATCCCCCCAGAGATGCAGCTGTCAGAGTCAGCACTTGGCACTGCTGCTTCTCGCTTGGAGGAAAGCAGATGAGCTGAGGATGGTGGGGCAGAAGGGTCTCAGGAAGGCTGCTTCCTTCACCCCAGTCATAGCCTAAATCCACGCTGGGCTACTGGTTCTATGGGGCAAGACAACTACTACCATGTAATTTAGGAAGTGAAGCTTCTAGGAGTAGGCTGATTTGATAGGGGGCTAGGGAGGAAGAGAATACACCAGACCGAGTGTCCTGATCTGCACATGCACACCTAGCACAGGCTCTGCGTACCACTCTATACCAGTGATCTGTCTTTTTCAAACTAAAACACTTGTTTGCAACTAGGATTCCTGTCCTGATGATGCCAGACATCAACACCACCAGAAATTAACCAAGCAGGCCAGGATGCACCAAGGTCAAGATAACTGGGAGGCTGATAACAAGTTCTGGGGTCTGAGTGTGACCAACACCAGGAATATCCACTTGAGGGGCTGCTCTGAGGGGCTGTTTGCTTGTGGCTATCTTTGTCTAGCCTACTATGAAAAGACCAGCTCGAGATGAGAGGTGAGAACAGTTTCTTCGTGGTGTTGGGCTCATCACTGGCCAGCAATCTGAAGGATGAAAGTGCTTCTAGATTCAATTCCTGTCTCTCCTTATTGGCTTTCTGGGAGTGACAGGCAGCACCAGATGCCAGGCCTATTCTGCGATCAGGCTGGCACTGAAGCCCCAGGAGAGGGCTGGTGTCAATCTCTCCTCAGTTCTGCTTTATGCCCATCCGTGCGCTTATTCACATAGCAATGGGCTGCTTTTTATGGGTGGTCCGTGAAAATGTTTCCTTACTTTATACTGTCCCATTTCATAGATTCTCCAAAGCTCCAACAGTTTTGTGCTAGTAGACTCTGACCTTCATGGATTGATGACTTAAAAAGACAAAATAACAAAGGGTGGAGTTATGTAATATTTAGTCTGTATGGCTGATCAGCTGATGACTAATCCCCCTTCCATTCTGTGATTCTGCTACATTTCATCATACACCTAACTTCAGAGGGAGGTGAGGGTCACGCCTCTGAAGAGGAGGGGAATTCTAAATGGCTTAGGATAAAGTAGCTTGGAAACACTGTGCAAGCAGCACCAGGTGGGGTGGAGCTCCTTGTGTGGAAAGAATGACAGTACTCCCCCTTTATCTGCAGGAGCTATGTTCCGAGAGCCAGAGCAGATCCCTGAAACGGTGGTAGTACTGAAGCCCTTATTTACTGTTTTTTCCTATACATACATACCTGGCTATACCTTATACAAGTATCACACATGCTAAAGTTTAATTTAGGAATTAGGCACAGTAAGAGATGAACAACAATAACTAATAATAAAATAACACTGGTAACAATGGACTGAAACAAATGTTATGCAAATGTGGTCACTATCAAAATATCTTACTGTGCCTAACATTTTTCAACCTGGAATGTCCATGAACAGGGAAGGACAACTGTACACATGAGCCCTCCTGTCCTTTCACAGAGCGTCCTCTCTGCACGGGGCTCTTCTGATTTTCTCACTCGCACGTAGCTTCCCCTGGGGCAGTGCCCATCTGCAGAAGGCCACAGAGATCCCTGGGGGATCCAGAGCAGAAGTGGTACAACACAAAGGGTTGGGCCGGTTCTGCCACAGCATTTGGGGTGACAGACTCTCATTTTCTTAGTTTAAGCCCCTCATGCACCATGAACGTAGGAGGACCTCAGATGTCAAGAATGACTGTCAGGGGGATGGAGTCTTAGCTTGGAGGGGTTGAAGATGTCTTCTGGGCCCATGTGGTCCATCCTGATGCTCTGAGAATCTGATCCAACTCCTAGGACAGCAAACAGCAGTCATTCAGCTCATGTGGAAATTCAGATTGTGGCACTCTGTGTTAAGAGGAAGGTGGGCTTAGCCGGGAAGAGTCCCATGGGTGAAGAGTGCTCTTTCTAGTCTTCATTCTTCTTGAGCCCAGTGCTTTTATGTGGCCAAAGAATCATTTAACATTCTTCTCTACAGGTTAAGGTAACAAGGTCCCCCAGATCACTCTTATGGTGGATCTCAGTGTTGAATAACAGGAATAATAAAAAGGCAGGCCATCAGTATGAACTTTTGTATATTGCGGGATGCATGTGCACATGCACACACACACGCGCGCGCACACACACACGTTAGAGATTGGATTCTCCCAACCATGGGCTCAGTCGACTTACTTGCTGGAGAAGCTGCTTTGCCTTGGTGCCTCCGTTTATACAGAAGACAGTAAAGGGCTCTGGACCTGGGACCCCGTGCACCGTGACCCTGTGAGTCTGCAGACATTTTCTTTCTTCTGTGTTAAACATCTGTCAAGGAAGATGGTGTGACTGCTTATTCATTCTTAATAGCATGTGATCTCTAGGCTCTATTCCATGTGGAAAACTAGTTGCTAGAAGTATGAAGAGGGACATGTCAGTGCAAAAGAAGACAATCCTTTTATAACTTGGCGCGTGGATTTTGCGGTTGAAGAGGGAAGAGTACATCTTCCCTAACAGTCTGGCGAGGATCATTAGCAGCATACCACCAATATATTAATTTATTTTAAAAACCAGTCTGTTTCCATCACAATTAGGGGCCTGGTATTGTCAAAATGCATCTTAGTCCTTACCTCTGAACTGACACTCAACAACATCTACTGAGTTTCATCTCTCTTCAGGGCACTGGGCTAGAATCCTGGATGGTAAGATGATAAATAAAATCTCTGGCCTTAGGGATGTCACTGCCCAGACACACAAATAATCATAATACGAGGACTACCCGTCAGAAGACTGGGGGTATCCTTACTCTTTGAATATTTTGTGTATTAAGATATATTTATTCAAAATTCATTCAAAATACAAAATCACTAAGGAGGACTGATAGTGAGCCAGACATCAGGCCTGGCCCTGGGGACAGGGGAAATGGGACATTATTGCTGCACTTGAGGGCTCCATGTTGAATAAAACAGTTAGAGAAGGAAAGTGGACAACTGTAAGAAACATGGAAAGTTCCTTGGGAACTCAGAGAAGGGAACATATCCCAGCTTTGGCGGCACCCAGAGAGAGCTCCCTGAAATTGGCGTGATTTGAACTAAATCTTGAAGGTCCAGTGTGACTTAGCAGATGAAAGGTGGGACAAGAACACCCCAAATATTGGTGGAGCCTGTGTGCAAAGACTTAGAAGAGAGGCCTAAAGAAGGGCATTCTGGGAACTCAGCAATGAAACAAGAGGCAAGCAAGAACACAATCATGCAGGGTTTTGTCCAGGAGACTAAAAAGTTAGCCTAAAAGTGGTGACCTGAGAGCCTAAGTGTTTTGTTTAGCAAGCACTTTACTTTGATTGGGGGGAAGAGAAGAATCTGGTCATTTTGTTATGCTTGCACAATGTGTTTTTATTATCTAATCACTTTTATTAAGATAGGATTGCATAACACAGAATGCATATATTTAATTGTCTGCTTCAGCCTGCACTACATTTTTAAAAAGTTGAAAACATTGCCAACACTTATGCAAATCCAGAGGTCATGATTCTCAGAAGACACTGCTGACCCCACAAGCCAACAGCAGCTGGAACTGGGGGAAGGACAGCTTCTCCCTTTAAATGACCCAGGAGCTCTCTGCTTCCTAGTCTGTGCCCAGCGCAGGGATGGACTTTATCCTGAAGGTCATGGAGAGCCAATGAAGGGCTTTGACAGAGTGATGTGATCAGTTTTAGGTTTTAAACAGATTTGTCTGAAAGGCCCTATGTGGGAAACAAGCTCAGGAATAGAGGCCAGTTCGGAACCCACCGCCACAGCCAGACGAGAATGAATGAAGCCAAGGTGGCAGGGAAGGCCAGAGATGAATGGATTTTAAAGGCACTAAGGAGAGAGAATTATGAAGCCTTGAGTGGGGACCAAAGAGAGGGAGATGTCAGGATGATCTTGTCACTGGCATGAGCAGTGAGGGTGATGCCTGCCCAAGGGAAAGAACATGTATTTACCAAGAATGTATGTTGCTGGTAGGGACCTTCAGGATGGCACAGTGTGACATAACAAAAAAGAAACATTTGGTTTTTGTACCTGGCAAACATCTACAACCCTAGGGATCTCTGGAGTGATGAATGCTTTCTTTTTTTCCCCCTCTTTAAGCTTTAATTTTCCCCCACATTATCTTTATTGAGGTAAAGTAGGCTTATGTCGTGGCATCTGCTTTGGGAGTCAGAGACTTAAACCTCTACACATGTATATTCCCACACCCTGCCCGTCGCCAGTGCCCCAGTGATGAATGTTTTCTGATAGGAGACAGCTAGTGACTGCAGCCCCCTAGATGGCTTCTGGTGGGCCCTGGCCACCAGACAGGCTGGCATCACTATAGAGTTGACTCTCAGCCCCGTCTTCCGCTCCCAGGAGGAAAAAGGAGCAGCAGATGTCAGTTACCAACCACCAATGGTTTATTCAATCGGGCCTACTCAATGACACATCCAAAAATTGCCCAAAAGATGCAGTTCTGGGAACTTCTGGTGCTGGGAGGGTGATGTGCCCAGAGAGGGCATGGAGGCTCTGCACCCACTTTTCCTGTACCTCACTCTATGAACCTCTCCCATTTGGTTGAGTTGTATCCTTTATAATGAACCAGAAATGGCTGGGTAAAGCCCTTTCCTGAGTTCTGTGAGTCATTCCTTTGAATTAGTGAACCTAAGGAGGGAGTGTGGGGAGCCTCTTGGATTTGCAGTTGGGCTGTCCGAAGTACCAGGGACAGCTGGGCCCTGCTATTGGCATCTGAAGTGAGGGCTGACTGAGCCATGAACTTGGAGCACGAACCCTGGGAGGACAGTACCAGGGTTGATGTGAATTGTAGGTCAAAGTGCTTTTCTCAACCTTGGCCAGGCATCAAAAGGAAAAAGGGGGAGAAGCTAAAAAACTAGTTCAGCCACAGGAAAGAAACTCACAGGGTGAAGGAAAGAGAAACAGAGCTATTTGGAGGTGGCAACAGTGGTGAGCCAGTACCCAGGCGAGCACCTCTGGTGCTTCCAAGGCTTGTCACATGATGCTGAAGGGCAAAATGGACATGGCAGCAGAGAGATTATTAAAGAGGTAACTGGTGGACACCCTTTCAAACTCATTCTTAAAGAGCAAGCAGAATGGAATTAGGCCATTCAAGCAGGTTGTTGAGGCAAACAACCAACTGGGGCTGACACTGCTGAGTGAGCGCTGGGCCAACAATGTTCCAACTTCAGCAGGCACAGGCCTTCCCTGCAGGACTTGCTAAAACACAGGCTCTGTAACTGTGGCACTGGCTGCCATGCTCCTCTCCCATTCACTAGAACACAGGTTTGTATCTCCCTACATGCAAGGGTGCCAGTTACATTCGGCCAGCTGGCTGCCCAGCTCAAGCTGCTTACCTGTGACATCTGTCCCTGGACCACTGGAGAAGCAACGGCTTTTCCTAATCTAAGCTGAAGTTTCTAAGTATCGTGATGCTTTCTAGAAGGCCTGGCTTAATTAGCCCTTTCCCTACATTGCTATTTTTAGCTCACTTCGCTGGCAAGTACTACAATGTGCTTGCTAAGAGCATGGGCTGTGGCACTAGATGAACTTGAGTAGAGAGCTGTGTGACCTCAGACGTACTTAGTTCCCACCCTTCTCATCTGAAATGGGTGGGAACTAATCACGATTTCATGAAGTGATGAGAGGACTGAGTTAGTATATATGTGAAGTGCCTAGAAAGTGCCAAGTACCAGTCATTATTACTATTTGCTCAGCTACATGATTAGTGACCCTAACTGACCACGTTCCTGAACCACAAGGATACTCCTCCTGTATAACAATCCCCATAAACATGCTGAGTGAAATACTACTTAATTACCAAAGAGGCCGGCATTGTACTGCCAGAGGGGTTTTCTTCCATCCTTCTGCTGTTAATGAATAAACTAGAGATTTCCAAGACTTCATTGTGGAGGTTTCGCAACTGAAGATGTCGATATCCTGGAATGATGCAGAATTGGGAAGAGCTTGTTATCGTACACTGTAGGTAAAGAAGATACCTCAGGATGCCAATATATTGAAGGCAGAAGTAAGAACTGAAGATGACAAAATGGCAAAAGGCAGGCAACTAAGAGGGGCCTTTCACCGGGTGAACGCTGTCCCGGGGTGGGAGGTTTATTTCAGTATTTCATTTATTTTTATTTATTTTTTATTTTCTTACATCACTGTTCATTTTTGTAAAGTAACTGGTTTTTCCCCTCAGGTATAGACCCCATAGTTCTTTTGTTATCACATCACCTGTGAACTGTCACTATACTCCCTTGTGTTCTCTCCTTTCTGGGAATAGCTTTGGTCACCAAGTGGTAATTACTTGTCCATTAGTTAATTAACTTGTTCATAACTTAGAGTCATCAGAAAATGGTAAACTCAAACAAAACATCATATAAAAACCTGATCATTTTTATATCAAGGTATCTACAGTCACTGTTTTATAATTTTTCCAGCTTAGAACAGCTTTAGTGATAAAGTAGTCCAACAATAGCGGATAAATTAGCAAGTTATGGTGTCTTTGTACATGTATAAAGTGGAATATGCAGCAAGTAAAAGTGTAATGTAGGTGTATAGTTATTGACATGAAAAGTTGCTCACTATATACAGTAGTGAGTGACAACCAGTAAGTTGCAAACCACTGAGTTAGTAGGAAGTCCATTTGTTGAAAATATGTATTATATGAATATGTACTACATGAAAATATGTACTATATGTACAATAAGCTAATGTATATATCCAGGAGAAGAAAAATAAAGCCTGTAAAAAAGACACACATAAAATAGAGTTAAAACAGAGGCAGAGCTGGCAAGACAGAAAATTAAACAAAATCATTTTACTTCTCTATACTCGTATTTTCATAGTAACTGTTATAAAGTCAATTGCATCCTCCCCAAATTCATAAGTTGAAGGTCGAACTGCCAGGATGTCAGATTGTGACTAGATCTGAAAACAGGACCTTAAAGAGGTAATGTCATTAAAATGGGTCACTGGAGTGGGCCCTGATCCACAGTGACTGGTATCCCTATGAGAAGAGGAGATTAGGATGATACTTAGGAATAGGCATGTGAGGACATGTGAGAATATGTGAGAAGGAAGCATCTAGAGTCAAGAAGAAGGGCCTCAAAAGAAACCAACCGCTGACTCTTTGATCTTACACTTGTAGCCTGCTCAGAAGCTTGTTAGAATGGCAAAACTCAAGTCCCACCCAGACCTACTGCATCTGCAGGTTAAGGAAACCTGGCATTTTATCACCCAGGTGACCCCAGGTGATCCGACTGAGAAGCAATGCACAGTGTCAGGTCAGGTGTGAGGAGACCCACGGCGACGGCTTCCACAGCAAGCCAGCGGCTCTGACTTAGCCTCGGAGTGCTCTGTCTTCCTCTGCCCCGCACCCACACTCAGTAGCTTCCAACGGGATTTACCAGGCAGTGTTGTGGCCTCGGCCTGCTCACCTCCCCCCCGCCCCCAATTCCTCTGGGTTTCCTCTCCCCATTCCAGCTCCTGCTTTAAAAACACCATGAATTGGTGTTGGGCTACCCAAGGGGAATACAAAATGTGAAAGACATAAATAACAATAAAAATATATATTATATAAAAAAAATAAAAAATAAAAACACCATTGATCTGGAAACATAGAAGCTGGAAAAATTGTAAGACAGTGCCTATAGATGCCTTGATATAAAAATGATCAGGTTTTTATATGATATTTTATTTAAGTTCACTGTTTTCTGTTGAATCTAAGTTATGAACAAGTTAATTAACTACTGGACAAGTAATTATCACTAGGTGGTCCATATCTTTTTGGGATCTATGGTAGTGGACTATGGGGTCTTTAGTGGTGGGTGCTCTAAGGCAACAGTGCTGGAAGTGGGGGACCTTACATTTCTATAATGGAAACAACAATGTTAACCATATTAACTCAATGGAGAAAACACTGAAAAATATACATAGTTAAAAGAAAAACACTGGGGGGTGGTAGGTAGGCCTTGGGAAGAGGTGTGTGGAAACGACACACCCCTCCGCTGCAGGCTTCATGATGGATGTGTCGCCCCCTCAGATTTCAGAATACAGTAAAAGAAAAATGTCTTGTGAGAGCTGCTTAAATAGTGTTCAGAGAGCAGCAGGGTTTCCTTCTGCTTCTATTTTAACTCTTTAATATGAAAGCTTCAAAGGGACACAAATATGGAAAGAAGAGGCTGATGAACTCTGGCACCCAGCACCTCACCCCAAGTCGTAACCCCTGGACAGTGAGATTCTACCTCGTCTGAGCGCCTTGAGGGGGATGATTCTCTGAGCAGTGACTGCCGAGCTGTTGTTTTCCACGACTGCAAAGCGAAGGAACAGGAGATCTTCAAAGTGCACCCGGAAGAGAAACTGCTCGTTCCACATGGGGTTCAGAGTGTTTCTGTGGATGGGCTTCGTGCGGAAGTGGCAGCTGTCCAGGGGCGCGCCGAGGACGTCCACTTCGATACACGGGCTTCCTGTGCTGTTGCTCGGGCACACGTTTTGACCAGAGACAATCTGAGGGGGGAAGAAAAGGCTCAGAGTGACTCAAGATGAAAAAGAAACAAAGCAACCTCTGTAGCTCGTCGCTGCCCTCCACAAAGAAAGACAGCATGCGGTATGGACCAGGCAGAGGGTTGTGTGATAAATGACAAAGCTGCTCAGAAAAAGAGTGACTATCACAGGACTGGAATCATGTGAATGGCTAATTTCATCAGCAGCATTCACGTAACGGTAGTCTTTCAACTTAAAATGTTCAAATCTCTTCTGAAACCAAGAAATTAAGGTGAAATTTAATTTCTTGCAGAGGTGAGAGAAAAGAACACCTCTTAGGCACTGTGACCATGAATTTGTTACTAATGTTCTGTTCAGAATATTTTAGGTGTATATTTTAGAACTTCAACATCTTTTCCTTGAATAGTTTAGTTTTGGAGTAAGTCACTGGAAATGTTGCTAAAAATGAATTCATCACTTTCTGTAAACAGGTCAGACAATACGTAACTTCAGCTAAAATGGTCAAATAAAAAAGGGGCAATCGCTCTACTGTTTTAGGAGAAAAAAATCAGTTTGGATGGCAGGGATATCTGTGAGCAGGGTTCTCCTGGGGCTGAGGTGTCAGGAGCAAGGGCTGCTTGCTATTCTTCCTTTGGAGGGGAACAGTCAAGATCCAAAGATAGAAGAGATAACTTGTTCTCCTTGTCATTCCTATCACAAATCCAGTGTTTTTTAAACCCTTTGCAGTTAGCTAAGAGGGAAAGAACAAGGAAATAAAGTTGAGTAATGAGCTAACAGTTTTCTGTTGTTAGGGCAAACTGTAGAGTTTTGACAATTACTTAAGTAGATAATAAAAAGAATAAGGAACAGTCCAGGAATGAAAAGGTTAAACTATAAAGAGGAAAGATATTTAGTTGTATTTGTATACTGCTGCCTGTTTGTTCCTGTAACAGCTTGTTGGAGTTTAAGGTAAGCTGCTGTAAGAAGGAGCTCAGCCTTTAGGGGAGACACTTATTATAATTCTGATTCTCAGACCCCTGGAAAATAGAGGCACAGTTATCAGTACATAGGTGAAGCAGGGCACTTGTAGCTCCACCTACTGGGCTCTGGCAAAACCAGTACCTGGCGACAGCGAACCTACAACATAAGCCACTGCTTTCAGAGAGGTGAAGAAATTCTAGGAATTTCTAACTATTTAGGAACTAAATCTGCAGTGACATGACAGCTTTGTAATGCCTTGAATTCAAAACTAGCACATATTCAGGAAGGTTCAACCACCTTACTCTGTTCTGACAATAGGGCCATACTTACAGTTAAAGAATAGACAGCAGGCTCCATGTTGTCTAGGTCTCTTTCCAAGGGAGAAAATTTCTGATACATGGGACAATTCTTGTCCCACAGAACTGGGGGTTTCAAAACATAACCACAGCCACCATTGGCCTCAAACATGGCAGCATTTAAATGTAAAGGGAGATCTGTGAAACAAAATCAACATTGCTGGTTATTTTCCTGCTTAGGTGTCATCTTACACATTTACTCTGAAGTTCAAAAACTGTGTATTGATCTTCCTTAAGCTTAGGCAAGAAGAGATAACCATTCATTCCACAGAGTAAGTGCCTGCTGTGAGCCAGGTTGTGTTAGGTGCAGGTAACAACAGGCAAAACCCCTGTCTTCTGGGCTCACTGCTATGGGATATGCTCAGTGTTCCCACTCCAAGCCAGTTTTTACTGCTTAAAAACTTTTTGTAAATAAAAATTTATAACATCTATCTGAAAAATCTTTGAATGACCTCATTTTATTCTGAGTTTTAGAAAGGAGTAATGGCATCTTCTTATCCCCAAATGCTAAGCCATGCAGACAACTGTGTGACTGAGGCTTACTTTTTCAAATATAAGATAAAAATTTAATTATCTGTGAAAGAACAGAATAGCCTGAAAAACCTATCATTCCTTGGGATCTCAATTTCAAACCCTAAATCACAATATTTTTACTTCTTACTTTGTAGTTAAAAATGTAACAAAAAACAAAAACCCATCACATGTGATTCACATCATGTCCCCCAATCCCCCAATCATAAACTCTGGGAAGCCTCACAAAGGCTTTCTAATCTTTTCTTGCCATATTTTATTTGGCATGGTTCTCTGATGAGTGATTGGATTCCTGCATTGTTTTTAGGCTTTTGCGTATTCATAGGCTCAACTGACAGCTCAAATCTGTCTAAAAGTTGCCCAAATGAGCAAAATGTTTATGGGAGACACCTGGCAAATGTTCCCTCTGATAGATTCCTTCCATGTGTAGAGTGAACTCTGCTACATGGACCAACTTCAAGGAAAAGTGTGGAAAGCACGGTAGGGAATGAGAAGCTGGCTCCACTCATGTCACCCATAACTTTTTTTGGTGTGTATATGTGGGACAGGCTGGGACTGGGTACAGTAATGCCTGGGGTAGGATGGTTATAGACATGAAAGCTCCTTCAGCCTCAGTCTCCTTATCTATAAAGTCAGTGTCCTGGACCCCACATCTCATGGCATATGCAGGCCCCTAATGGAGATGATTTATTGAGGCTAATTGTTTTACCTGCAGCGGAAGAAAATTCCCTTCCTATGCTACTCCGACATGGATATAGACATGGGCTGGGATGGCTCAGTGAGTGAAGCAAACTAGCTCATGAAGGGTTGGTGAATGAGGAAAAAAAAAAATATATATATATATATATATAAGTAATGAATAACAGTAATAGCAGTTCACACTTCCTATGCTCTTCCTATGTATTGGGCTCTATTTTAAGCACTTTTGTGCATCAGTGCCTTCCAATCACCCATAAGATAGATTTTCTTAGTAGTACCATTTTTATAGATGAGGAAACTAAAGCACAAAGGTGAAAAAACCCAAGGCACATAATGAGTGAGAGGGGGATGCTAGGGTTTGAAGTCAGACTGCCTGACCATATCCCAGTCCTACTACCAAGCCTTATAATGTACATCTCATGAGAGTTTCATGAAGATAAGTCAGCTGACGTGTGGAAGTTCCTATCCCAGCATTTGGCACATAGAACATACTCAATGCACAGCAGCTATTAAATTCTAATTATGATGTCAGCACCCATTTGGTCTTGAAATTTGATCTCATTAGCATTGTGTCTACCCTTGTAGCTTCCCAAAACTTTAATCTTAATTAAAACCTTTTTGGTGATTCAATATGTAAAAGAAACCTATGTGGTCGATGTGGAGCTGTTTAGTTTGAAATAAAGGTAGGCCCTCAGATCAAGCCCTTCTACTGTTCCCAAGAGGTCGTCCTGGAACTTTATCGCAGCCATCTAACCAAGTGAAAGTTTCAGGCCCCCTAACCAAGAGAGAGTGCACCTGAATCCCTGGAATTCCAGCATGTTCTCAGTGCACTTGAGGGCAGAGCATATATACCACACCTCTATTAATTTCAAAACCCTGTATTAAGTAGACTCTGTTATCATAATAATGGTCCCTTTATTTTGGGACTGGGAAGGTCATTCAAAAAAGTGTGATGATCATTTAACAAAGCCCCACCAATATTTGCAGGGTGCCTTGAGATTCAGGAAGTGGAAGGGCATTTGAACCGTAGTTGGAGGCTGGAGGACACTGGGAGCAGTTCTCTGCTGTTTGGCCGTGTTGCTTCATATAAAATCATGCATTCCCAAACTGGCATAATTTTCAGCACTTAAAAAAATAGTGATTCTACTGTTGACTCTTATCTATTTGGACTGGCAATTCACAGAGAAGCACCTAGAAAGGATCTAGACCCAAAATCAAGAATCACAAGTGAAGTTCACGAGTAGGGGGGATAGGGACAGTCTGTTTCAGCTCAGCCCAGTGGGCATTTATCGAGCATCTACTGTGTGCAAGGTATTGACTAGGCTCTACCCTCGTTTGCAGGAATGAAGCCACTTTTATAAAAACACACTGAAACTATATGCCCAGCACAGGGAGATGTTCAGTCATTGCTTGCAGCATTGAATCAAGAGAGGGTACAGGGCAGCACTCACCCCTTCCTGAGTTGGAAGATAATGTGGAAGAACATAATGGTGAACCCCACACATAGCCATTTGCCTCCCTGAGTGGAGCAGCTCGAACGAGTACTCCTGGCTTGATTTGGGAGAGAGTTAGGTGTTAAGGATGTTTGGGGGCCATGATGCAGTCTCAGTGGGTGTTTCCAACCTGGGGTGTCCCAAAGAGGGGCATCTCCTCATGGACCCTTCAGCTGTGGTTCCCTTTGCCATGGATGCAACTGGTGTGTCTGCACCAGCCTCAGCACTTCAGGAGAAAGGGCACATCCAAAACCAAATTCAAATGCAGGTCAATATTAGCTTCAGTATAAAAACTGCACAGATTTTTGTATAGCTGATAAGATTCTTTGTAGAGAAAATACTTTTTTAAAAAGGCAGGTTGTATCTTTTCAAGGGGCTACTACATACAGTTAGATTTTAAAGCTTCTGATGCGGAATGTTTCTAAATACTTGATAGTTTCTTTAATTTCTTGACTTGTTTTGGAAGCATAGCAAACTTGAAAGAGTTAGTATTGATGGAAAATTTGGGGTTTTTTTAGAAAGTTACATTTAAAAAAAAAAATCTGTAGTAAAATTATGTATATTAAAAAAACCAAATGGGCCTCCCTGGTAGCACAAGGGGATAAATCTCAGCACTATGAAGCTATCCACAGCCACTGCAGCATGAGTTCCATCCTCAGCCACGGAGCTTCCCACATGGTGCAGCAGACCTCTCCTGTCTCCCTGCTGCTCCCCTCAGCAGTGTATTTCAGTCAATCTGCCTGTTCTGCTCCGCACTCTGTCTCTGATGAATACTCTCACCCCCCACATCTCTGGCCTACACCTTAGCTCTTGTATGAATAAATAAATAAATCTTAAAAATGAAATAAAAAAATATTACTATTTCCTTCAGAAAATGACTTTACTAGTTATTTCAGTTTAGTTAAAATATTTCAGTATCATAATGTCCAAGAATATTGGTGGACACAGGGTGACAGACAGTGTCAGAGATGTGAACCCACAAGTCACTTCAGACTGATTCAAAAGATTTTTGCAACTTTGAAAATATTCATTATCATTGCCACTTGTGAGTCCAAATCATGCTGCCTTCATAACTTATCAAAAACAATGACGGAGAGCCAGCATTTGTGGAATGCTTTCTAAGTGCCAGGCACGCTATGAAGTATGGTGCTTTACCTGTATCATCGTCTCTCATTTCAGTGAAAGTAGTAAATATTGGAAGGGCCCAAAAAATATGACTGCAGCCCCTGGCCAGACATTGCAGGGCCAGCCACAGATGGGGGCTGCTGGTGCTGGTGCCAGGCGGCGAGGTGGACCCCGCGCTACGCTGTGGTTTGGCCGGGCTGGAGATAGTGCCAGCTGAGGTTGATGGTCAGCACGGTTAGTTAGGATCTGATCTGGTTTATGTGAGACACATAGCACTGCCTCCTGCCTGACTGTTCAAAACAAAGACTGGACTTTGTGCTTCTAGGAAACATTCCTCACCTATTCTTCTTTCATCCTTTGCAGTCTCCCCTTTCTCCAGCCCCCCATAACCAAATAGAAATCAAATGCTTCATCCTCTAAATCCTGGATTCCTTGATTTTATTACAAGTCATTCTGTGACCTTGAAGAAATTCATTGCTCTGTCCCTTGGCTTGCTCACCTGAGAAATGGGGATCATAAAGGCACCCCCGTCTTAGTTTATGTGAAGATTAAATGAGATGACACGCAGTCAGGGCTAGGCCCATCTGTTATGCCCGTTACGAGCGTCGGACAGTGGCGAAGCCCAGACTCTACTTTCCCTGCCCATGTCGCTCACACACTGCCTTTGTGTCAGCTGCTCATAGCACATGACCACTAACCTCATGTCAGTCTCAACGGAATGAGAAGAAGCCAAAATAGTTTTCACTTATACGGTTCAGGAGCACGATTTTTTTTTAACTGTGAGAACAACAGCACAGCAAGATGGCTGACTAAGGGGGTGTTAGGAAATCCCTACTCTCAAAGATCTTTGAAAACAAACTGGACACAGCTCTATCAAGAGCAGTCTCATGTTTAAAAAATGTTCTAAAAGGGGGTCAGGAACAGATGATATTGGGGACAGGGGGTTTCTCTAAGGTTCTTCCCTATTACCTTAACTAAAACATCAAGGGCACACACACCCCAGTATCAAATTCATGTCTGTTCTCTGCCGTTGACATTTCCCCCCTCACATATGGGGGAAAACTTGCCTTGCCCCTTTAAACAATGCTCCTCAGACTCTGTCACTGACAAATAAGGTGCAAAAGGGAGCGGGGAGGCTGCCCCCTGGCCCATTACCATCTGTCTGGTAGTTGAGTGCCACAAGCTGTATCCCATGGAGCCAGAACATGAGGGGGTTGGGGTTGGAGGAGTCGATGCGGGTGGCAGCCGGGTAGGTCCTCAGCAGCTGGCAAGCGGTGTGCTGGATCAGTTTCTGAGAATACCTGCGACACAGACGTTTGGCGGCATTTTCATTCAGCGATGAGATATGGTAACATTTAGGAGTTCTAATGATAGCGCTGAGGGACGTGGTTGGGTTGAGGGGGGAAGATTCCTCCCAGGCCTGTCGCATTCCTTCACAGGAACCTAAACCCCCCAAAAGAGTAGCCTCAGATTAGTGCAGAAAACTAAATATTTTAGAAAGATAAACCCGAACAACACCCCAGCACACAAGCATAACACATAGGCTTGCTCCTCAGAGGACGCCTGGAGCGAGTTAGTCCTCCACCTTGGGACAACTTGATAGCTACTGAGTTGTAAAATGAGTGGAGTAACACTGATATGACTGAAACATGTGCAAGTCCCCTGCAGCACTTCACCTAGCCTGTGCCTGTATTGCACAAACACACAACAGTGTATGTACAAGAGGGTTCATTCTAGCAGTTTTATAGCAAAAACAAAAAGTGTCAAAAAACCCAGGATGCAATCCAAATGTTTTACCAAGTTAGCTAACAGTTAAATGAACAACAGTGTATCCATACAATGGTGTCCCAGAGGCATTCAGGAGAATAAGGGGATATGTGTACAGAAAGCTATGTGAACGTTACAGCAAGTCATACAAGTATGTTCAGTTATACCCGATTTGGATTACCTTAAAAAGGATCTTATTTTTCTGAAACAAAACAAAATAAATTTAACAGTGGTTACCTCTAGAGAGTTGGACTCGGACATTGAGAGTGGAAAGGAATTTTAATAATCCTCTGTATTATTTGAGTTTTTAAACTATGAGAATTTATTACTTTTATAATAAAAAGTAATTAGGAATAGAATGGATATATCTTCCTGCGTTATAAGGGTGAAGAGGGAGGTTCCAAGAACCACTAGCATGTTCCAGGTGGCTCCAGTTTTTATTTCTAAGGCAAACACTGTTAGGACATCTTCAGTGAAGCGCTATATTTTTTAGAGGTTGAAAGGATACTACACCTAGGTAATAGAAACATTCATGAAAATAAAAAAAATATAATTAAAAAGTTCAACGGATAGGCTTAGACAGTAAAATATCAGAATCATCCTGCATGCAGAATCAACAAAGACATTGTCAGAAGGTAACTTTACTTTTTCCAGATGTTTTGTTAAACGGTGCTGTCTCCCCTGGGCTCATTCTGCCCGGATTGTTGCCAAAAATGGACTTCCTGCTTTTCCTTTCTTTTCCTCTGTTAGAGCCAGATGCATTTAGAGTTGACAGGCCTATTCCCATAAAATAAAAATAAATAAGCCAAAAACTACAAGCACGGGAACTCAACGTTCTCCATCCCTTTTAATGTTTATTTTAAAGTCCTACTACTCCCACATAACCTACTACAGAAGATCTACTAGCATTTCAGCGCCTTTAATAATAGCGTTGTAGGCAATGATAGCAAGCTCCTCTGGAGGCAAATATGACAAGATCTGCATGACTGTTACAGCATGACCATGGAACCACACATGCCTGCTTGATTATGCACCAGAGGACTTTAAAAAATTGCAAGAAAAGAAAGTGCTGCAGCCAATATTTAATTATCTGGGCCTGAATACTCAATTAGTGGGGATGAAAGAATGGATTGGGGCCCGAGCTTAAATATTACATTATCTAGGTTCAATTCTGCCATCTACCTTCTCTGTTCCTTGGTTTCTTCATCTACAAAATGGGTGCGATTATAGGAACTCACAGGGCTATCTGAAAATTAAATGGGAAATGTATGATGATGAGCATGACAGAGAGAGCCTGGCTTCTCTTTCTCACTCCTGGTTCAGTCACTACCTGGAATCTTCCTGCTTGGCACAGAGCCCGGGGCACAGTGGGAACTTAACACTTTGTGTGCCGGTGCTCTTTAAATTTACCAGCCCTTGGGGCCGGCCACTTTCTGTGACACCGCATGAATGGTATAAGCATTCAATAAAACACACACAACTCCTGAATTGCTGGATATTAAAAAGACTGTAATATCTCTCATAAAACACCTTACAGTTTCACCAAAACAATGTGTAAAGCTTCTACTGAGTACGATCAAAGAAATAGCTCCTAATAGTTCCAAATAAATCCACCGTGGTGTGAAAAACTGGAGACTAGATGAACACATATTAATACGTGAGCGGCCACCTGATACTGGTGACCAAAATGTACTAATACGTAAGCGGACCACAAAGTGTTAAGAGATACTTGCTGAGTGAGGAAATGAATGCATATGATGAAGGCCTGGCTCCAGTGCAGGAATGATTTAAAGGCACCATCTGAAGCCAGAGTTGCCTCCAAATTGTTCTTACTGTCTACAATCACCAGTGCCATTATGGGGTAACTCCTTCAGCCGAAGCAGCATTCCCATTTGAGAGGAAAATACGCCTTCCAAGAACATCATCAGAGAAGACATGATAAAATAGCGTGCAACAGGAGTGTAGACTCTAGGGTTGAAACTTGTTCCTATCAATCTATCAATCAATCATCTATCATTTATAATGCTTTGATAGGGAAAATGCTCAGTCCATAGTAGCTGTGGGGTTTCTACATTTTCTCTGAAGTATCCATAACCACAAAGATGTACAATATTGGACTACTGAACTCCTATGCTTTATCTCAATATTTTGTGTGACTACTTCTCTCGACACAATGATGTAACAATGGATTTTCTACTAAGCAAAGCTGATGGAGGGCTGTGTTCATCTGGGGGCTTTGCAAACAAGATGATGCATGTAGACAGCCCCAGGGTATGTGGGCCTCTCGGGCAGAGCCTCCCTGGTTGGGGAGGAAGCAAGGCCACCAGGGCCGGGTGGCCTAGAAATGGGAAGGGCTCAGATTTGGGAGAGGCCCAGAGAAGTAACCAAAATGTAACTGAAAAGGCAAGAAGTTTCAATCAGTAAACAAAGAACATTCCTCTGTCCTGTTGGCATACTTACTGTTGGCAACAATCACTGTTTCCAGAGAATTAACTTCTTTCTAGGTAGTATGTTAGTCATATTACATATTTCATTGCTAAATTTTACAATCCTGCAAGTTAGCACTGATATGGAATCCAAGTGCAGAGGAGTTAGACCAGTGTCCTGTCAAGGTCACTGAGGAGTTTTAGCCCTGTGCTGAAGCAGGTTCATGGCTTTGGAGAAGATATTTTAGTTCTGGGGGAGGTGATACCACATGATCTTCATGGTGCTTCCCAATTCTTAAGAATTTTTGGCATATGGCTCCTTGGAAGGGCTTTGGGATGGCGAAGAATATGATGCATTGAAATTGATAATGCAGCAAAATTAACATTTTATGGTAGTCTCCTCATGAGCATCAGACAAGCCATAATAACAAAATATCTTTAGATGGTTTTATAACAGTGATTCTGGCAATGCAATTTAATTATTTTGGGAAAGAAATAAAAGTTGGGGAAAGAAAAATGTAAGAAACTTATTGTTTAAAAAAAATAAAATATAGTATACCTATAAAGAATGTGTGCAATATAAACATTTTAAAAAACAACACACTCGGCATTTAAAAATAAGCCAAACAACCTCATGCTTAGTCTATGCTTCAAGTTAGAATCTGGACTAAATGACTCTTGTCTCTCATAATTCTTATTGATACAGAAACTTTATCTTTCAAACTGACTTCAAATATTTTGGAGGATCTGTGTTCTTTTTAAAAAAAGATTTATTTTATTTATTTATATACATACAAGAACTGGGGTCGAAGCCAGAGGTGTGGGAGAATGAGAGGTTTCACCAGAGACAGAGTGGGGAGCAGAACAGGCAGATCTACTGAAATACACTGCTGAGGGGAGCAGCGGGGAGACAGGAGAGGTCTGCTGCGCCATGTGGGAAGCTCCCTGGCCGGCAATTGAACTCATGCTGCAGTGGCTAGTGATAGCTTAATAGTACTGAGACTTTAATCCCTGTGCCACCAGGGAGGCCCAGAATCTGTGTTCTTTATTGATTTGGTGCTTGAGAAGGAAAGACAAAGCCAGTGGAATGATTTGGGTGTAGAGCTGGCTGAATTTATAAGAGATGTGGACAGTGTGGTTCCTGGGCAGAGCGGCCCTCACACACGATAGAGGCTACACAGCCCTGAAAGTCTTTGAAAGACTTTACCCCATCCTAAGAACAATTCCACCTGCACAGGTATGATTATATTGTACTTAAGTGACAGAAAGTCACCATCTGTGAAAGTCAATCTGTATGACTAGGTTCTTGTATTTCTTTGAAATCTTCATTTATTACTTATTAAGTCATATCCTCCTCAATAGAATTTGCTAGCCATGTTGATGCTAAAAGTTTAAGTTTAGGGGAGAAAATTTGCAATCATGTAGTACTAGCCAGTTGTACCATTTAGTGATCACAAAAGGAATGGGGGCCAACACAGTGGAAACAGTGAGAAATGGGGGGGGGGGTAAGTGCTGGATCAAGCTGTACCTGAAATTTGTGAATCCCTTCATCTCAATATATGAGCTAATAAAGTTCCTCTTTGCTCAAGTCAATGTTACTTTCAAACAAGACTCTTAACTGTTACACTCTGAAACCTTAGACAAACTACTTCATCTCTCTCAGGCTTTGTTTTATTTAAAAATGGGGATAAATCCACTTACTTCATATAATAATTATGAGGATAATAAGACAACAATGTAAAATAGCACAAATCCTGGTACTTAAGAGCTTAATAAATTTTAGCTATTAGATAATATTATCATTGATAACATGATAATGTATCATTATTGCTGACTTAAAAAAATTATTTTTTTATTTTTGCATACAAGCTGGGTTGCAGGCCAGAGGTGTGGGGTGGTGAGAGGATTCACCAGAGACAGAGTGGGGAGCAGAACAGGCAGATGGACTGAAACACACTGCTGAGGGGAGCAGTGCGCGAGGCAGGAGAGGTCTGTTGAACCATATGGGAATCTCCCTGGCCGGGCATGAAACTGGTGCCGTAGCCGCCGACAACTCCACAGCGCTATGCTTAACCCGTTGCACCACCAGGGAGGTCCCATTATTGCTAACTATTATGAAAATACATGTGATCTGGAAACTGAACAATTTATGATGCTTTCCTCATGAGCATCAAAGCCAATAATAATAATAGTAAATATTTAGAAGGCATTTTAACAATGGGCTCAGTAACATAATTTAATTACTTTGAAAGCATTCACGATGCTCAGTTAAATAGGACATTTTTATCTTTTGGTGTCTCTAAATGTTATAGATGATATCGATTACTCTTACCTGGAAATTTCACTGCTTGGCAATAGATGACAAGGTCAGAAAGCTCTGGTGCAATCTGTCTGCTTTCTTTTTTATTCTGCGGGAGATAAAATTCTTCTCCCAATTCCATGTCATAAACCTATGAAGGGAAAAATGAGACCATTACACATGGAAGGTATAAGCCACATACTTCTGAATCCCCAAAGCTCTTTACCACTGGTGTGCTTGCCCTTCCTCTGCATTTATGCACATACACACTCTAGCATCTTTCCTAATGTTTTCTGAGTGCAAAGGATGTGTCTAATTCATCTGTCACCTCCCACAAGGGCCCAGTCCAGTGTCTTCAATGTGGGATGGTCAATGTACATTTGCTGAATAACAGATGATTAAGTATGTATCTTCTCTGGCTCAAAGTTGTAAAATATTTTATTATTTTTTCCTCCAATAACATCGCTGTGACTATGTTTACAGATTTTCTCAGGATCAACATACTGTGAGGCACTGGAGGAGAGAGTCTGGGGGTCTCGTTTATCTTTTTATTGCCATTCCTCGGTCACAATCTAGCCCTTGTTTATATTCTCGGTCATGCCAAAGGCCTTGACAACCCTTCATAATTCTATGAAAGTACCAGCCTGTCCTGTTGGCCCAAATGCCCTGTTTTTGTCTGCCTGGTCAAATCTTCCTTTCCCAGCATTATCATCCTTGATCCTCTGATAATACTAGGCAGTCTTGTTCTAATATGGAAGCACTGTCACATATGGAAGCACTGTCACATATGGAAGCACTGTCACATGTTTGCTCAAATCACGTCATGTGCCCCTCAGCACCTGCTGTACATGCACCTTCAGTGGAAAGTGGCAGGCGAGAAGTCCACCACTGAGCCCCCCCATGCGCCTTCAGTGGACACTGGTTGGATGAATCTGTGACTAGCCTTCTAGAGGAGGCAGGTGGGTGTCCCACAGCATCACCATGTGGGCTTTGGCAACTAATAGAAAGTGAGGGGAAAGGTGAAGGGCAGGGACAGGGAGGGGGTGAAACCCCACCTGAAATGGAGAAGAGCAGCACCTTTCAAGTGTAATTAAACAGAAACTATTCACTCACCTTTCCTTTATTGTAAACTGAAGTATCTGCTTTCTTTATCCTCTTGGGAATTTCTTCATTATACTCAAACTGAAGTTTGTCATTACATGATTTATTTTCAGGTCTGTCTTCTAGAATATTGTCTGAAAGTGAGTGGGCAGGCTTCGGTGAGCAAGAAGCAAACACTTCACTAGGGCTATGTCTGTATCGCTGCAAGGCCACCCAGGGACTATGCCTGCTGCCAGGCTGAGGCCCCAGCTGCATGCTTTCTAATGATAGCTTGGAGCATGATTTTTTTTCCAAGTTGTGAATTGATGTGCTTATTTTAATTGAATGGACTCAGTTGCCAGTTGTTTTTGTACCATAAAGACATAATCTACATGAGAAAGGCTCATTTACACAGCTCATCTGAAGTGTGCAAACGTTATGGAAAATACCCTGTGTCAAGAAGCTTCCCAGGTTCGGGAAGGATTCAGTGGTTGAAGCACTTCTAGATGGCAAATCAATGTCTCAATTAACTCTCGCTTTAAAATGAAGTTATTACCTTCTTTTACTTCTAGAAATGTCCAAAACAGAAGAAAACGGACTGTTATTTGCAGTGCAATGTTTTCACAATTATAATTAATTGGAAAGTAAAGTTTTCATGAATGTTTATAATGAATTAAGTGAAAATCTTAAGAACAGGAGTTAAACATATCTAAAACTAAAGTATGGCAGGTAACCTTATTCTTGGTTATTGTTTTGGTTCTTCTATTCAAAAGGCCTGTAAAGGTGTTGGATGATTATCATAATTACTATGATTATGTCTTTTTCAAATGAAAAACAAGAAAATTCATTTCTCACTCAAGACTTACTATCTCATCAGACCACAAATGGTTAGACCAAAATAGCCTTAGAGTAAATCAGGGCCATGCAGGTTGCCAAGAAGTAAAAGACATCAGCCATTTTATGATATTGTTATTCATGTAAGTCACAAATTCATGCGAGTTAGGCCTAAGAAATTGGAAATAGAATTCTGACATTCATGCAGGTAAAATGCTCAGTTCAAAAGGCTTTACCTTCCTGACTGTTAGCAGCAGGAGAAGCAGTAAGGACATCTGTTACAGAAAAACAGAATCAGAAAGGAGAGAAGAGTAAGGAGAATTAAGACAAAAAGCCAGAAAAATTAAATTAAGGTCTGAAGCAAAACATAAACAACAATAGCTTGGGTTACATGATAAATAAAATAAGAAATCTTTCACTGATTTCATATTTTGACTAGTAAGGGTCACAGGGCTAACAATAAAAGAAATGCAAATGCTGTGAATGTTAATCATGCTGCCACATTCATATTACATATCCTCAGTCTGACGTAATACTTCCAATCATATGGAGAGAAATTGATTAATTTGTTAGAATCATGCAGTCACTGTCATAGAATATGCCTATATTGCAAGTTCTAATCTGTTGCTCCATTGCATATTCAATGCTAGTAAAGATAAACAGCAAAGTTGATGGAAAATTAACCTTTATTTAATGAAATTTAATGAAATAAATACTCATTAAGAACTCACTGACCAAAAGGTAAGGCAGTAGTTCCTCAAGCATATTAGCCTCATTTGTAACATCATTTATTAATAGATCTTCTGGGAGTAAATTTGTGGCTGGAAATCATTGTATTTTTATAGCCAAATGTGACATTAGACTAATTCTCTCATTTTATAGATATAAAAACTGAGGACTAAAACTGTCACAGAATTAAACTGGGCAACTGGGAGATGGGTTCTTAACCTGTGATGCCTGTGAGGGCCTCAGGAGGCCTGGGAAACCCCTGCAATTGTAAGCAGAATTGTGAGAACCTATCTGTTTTTCTGAGGGGACTGGTTACAGCTTCCATCTCATGCTCAAAGGGGCCCATCAATACAGGAAACTTAGGAAACTTTGAGGTCCTCCTGCGAAGTTGGAAGTGGTCCTACTTAGAGCAGACAGGTTTCATTTTTCTCATCTCAGCTGGAAGAAGCAAGGATCACAGAGGAAGGCACAGAGATGAGGGAGGCACCACCAAGCATGACCAGCAGCGTAAGACTGACAGGACATTAACAACAGCACAAGGAAGGCATCCCAGGACAAACTGATCCTCTCTGGGGTCCGTGAGTCAGAGGAAGCATCAGTGAACTGGGAAACAGTCACGTGGTATGAGTGGACTTAAGTTTGTCAATGATCGTAGATGTTCATACTAGAAGGGAAAACATCAGCCAACATGGACAAGTGACTTTTTATTACATATCAGAGGGACCTAAGGCTAGCGTGCTGAAGGGATAATACTCAAGGTGTCCTAGTCTATGGAGCAGAACCTGGTGGGGTCCTTTTCCATATATACCCTACTCCAGTCTATGTGGATTTAAAAAAGCAGGCAAGTATCTTAGAAATTCAGAGGGGTTGGGTTTAAATTTTACTCTCCTAATTAAAAATAAGTCAGAAAGCTCCTGTTCATTTAGTTTTGCACATCAAAGACATTAAAAATTAGTATGAATAGCAATTCTAAAAATTAAGAAAAAAATTCACCTTTTCTGTTCTCAAAGGTACAGAAAAAAAGGGAGTAATTTAGGATAGTGAATTTACCTTCCAGTGGACTAACTTCTTACAGGGCAAATAACATCTGTATTGGTTGATTTCTCAAGTGTGCCTTCCATTTCAGATCTGAATAAATTTATCTATGAGATGAAGTCACCATGATTGTATCAGATCCATGGGGAAGAATAAGTCAATATAAAAATATTCATAGTCTCACAACTTGAGGATTAGTATACAAGAAATTATCCAAAATTGACTTTTGATTTTTCTCTTTCTAACTCTCCATTAGAGAATAGGCCCCGAGTATTATCTGATGGGATTTCAGGTCAAGTAAATTGGCTTTTAGTGGATGACATGAAGCAATCAATTACGACTAAGGACAAATACTAAGGAACATAGACTAGGAGCATAATCGTGGGGCAGAAAAGGGCTGGACCGTAACTTCTGGCCATGATGGAGGCTCAAGGAAACTAACAAATGGGACCAGCGGACAATCCTGCAGTGTGTGGAGGAGGTATTTGGGGGAGTGGCATGACTGGCTTTATGCCAGTGGGAAATGGTTGCTGGTCTGGGCATTATCTGTTTATTGCCAAAATAGCGATCCTACATGATGCTGTATATTATATATATAATATTTATGTAAATAGGAACTTTGCCATTTTTTCATTATGACATTGCTGTTTTCCAGGAATCTATTAGACAGTCTGTCATCAGCAGTGGGTCCTGAGGGACATTTCAGTTTCTAACAAGTGACATTAACTGAGTGCAAACAAAACACCTGAAACCTAATTTTCCCAGGAAGAATCCTTCCCCTATAGATAACATCATTCATGAGACTTTTGGTATTGTATCATGAACCATCACCAATGTTTGATCCTTTTATAGGGGTCAGAAGTAAATGTGTTGATGATTTTGTTATGTGAGAGCCAGGGGAAGTGGGAAGGGATATGCAGCTGTGTTCTATTCCACATGTCTGAAAAGCAAGAGCAGAGCACAGAGCTGAGATGCTGGTAGTGCAGACAGAAAAGATTCAGCCGTAGTCTCATTGCTATCCAGAGCATGAGTCACACCAGAGACAGAAAGGTTGAGGATGGGGTCCTTTTGCTGTAATTCCACCTCTTTCTCTAGGACCCATGTAGGAATGAACCCCAGCGTTGCTTCCCCCACCCTCCTCTTCTTTCCTGAAG
This sequence comes from Scalopus aquaticus, assembly GCA_004024925.1. Lineage (NCBI taxonomy): Eukaryota > Metazoa > Chordata > Mammalia > Eulipotyphla > Talpidae > Scalopus > Scalopus aquaticus. Next base: position 136,480 of record PVIJ01000323.1, read on the forward strand.
TGATGGCAGCTTGGCTAACAGAATCCCTCTCCTTGCTTGGTCCTCTTCACTAAGTGACAGGGTTCAGAAACTCTTAGATAATATTTCAACAATTTGTATTGTTGGTCTATGGAGTGCCAGCTTACTTTCTGGGGGAAAAAAAAGACACCAAAAACAAACAAACAAACAAACAAAAAACCAAACCCCACAGAAAATCATCCAGGCATTTCCCTATGTACAGTCTTGGTTTTTGTTTCTCTTACCATCAGAGAGGGATTCATAATCATAGTCATATTCATCCTCTTCATCTTCCTCTTCCTCATTATTAGCAGGTGCGGAAGTGGCATTCCCACCATTATAAGCCTGAGCTTGCATGGATGCTAACTGATGAGCCTGTAAGATATCAATAATTAAAGATTGTAGATGGCAAGTTACTGAACTTTCATTCACAGTCTTCAAAATAACCACTTGATACCACAGTCTTTTACAGTGCTTAGTGTGCTTTGATTCTTTTGAGAATGGAAACAAAAATCCAGATTCACTTAAAGTGCAATGTTAATACTTGGGTAAATACGAATATCCCTATAGAAGAAATCTTGGGGATTTTAGAAACAATCACAAGGAATCCTTGTGTGGGGACCAGTCGCAGGGATGACTGGCAAACCCTGCAGGAGAAACCTTGATGGTTTCCCAAAGGATGAAGAAGTGAATCAATTTTGGAAAAGTAAATCTCTGCTAAGAAACCATTTTTCCCCTTCTTAAAATAATATCTAACTATTTGACCTTGAGAAAAAATGTTAGAATCCCTATGGACAAAGAGACCAAAAGAATAGTTGTTGGCTTAAATAAAGCTTCTTTACCAGACTTTATCTAAACCATCAATTAGATAAACAAAACAGGCTAGAAACTTGGGAAACTTGATGTGTGCTGCCAAGGAGGTCATGTACCTCTAGACAACCAGAATTACTGTGAGGTGATATCACAGACCTCAAAGTTAGCAAAACGGACATGCATTCTTTTTTCCATCTAAGTTCACGAACCCTCCTGAATCCTGTCTGTGGCTATTACCAGGGTTAATTAACCCTAGTAACAGATTGTGTTTCGCTTTGGAATTATGCACGTTTTAAATAATGTTCTGTACCCTAAAATTCCTAAAATGGGGTTATATTACCTTTACAATAATAAACATGTATACTCAAGGAAGATACAATTTAGCCTGTGTCTACATTCAGATAAAATATTTCACCACGTAGTACATGCTAGATAACTGACATTGCTCAGGCTGGGATTTCTCAAAGCGGGTTTTAGGGAGCACAAGCTAAATGGGTGTTAGTAGCTATGATATAAAAACTGACAATTAATATAACCATGAGACCACAATGGAAATCTGGAACAGCAGCCTGAACAACTGAAACTCATTCCTGCTATGGGGTTTCACACTGTCTTCATTTAACTTGCTAAAGGGCATTCTTCAAAGACCTTCAGTGTCGCATTTCCCAGGCTTATTTAATCAGGGTATTTTTTTTTTCTTTTCTCAGCATGTCTCATAGGGTTAGTGTTCTTCAAATTTTGGGGAAATCTGCTCCAGGCAAAAGCAGACAAGTCTATTTATCATGGGTAAAAGAAGGGCCTTTACAGAGTATGCATTCAAGGTAGAGCCAAGGGCTGGGAATGGTGGTGCAAAGGGCCTGGTAGAAAGTGTCAGAACTGTGTGAGGTCCCTGCACAGACCCATGGCCCAGCAGTGTCAAAAAGCAGAGTAGCAAGTCCCTTAGTAGGAAGCTTAAATATTTCCATCAGTGCAGGAAGTACGCAAGAGGTGGCCAAATGGGCAGTCAGGTGCTGCCATCCTTATTCTCTGCAATATACAACTTATTATGAGGCAGAAAAATAGGACCCCAGTCGTAGAACCAAGGCAATTCAGATATGGGTAAGTTCCTCCCTAAATAGTTTAGGCAGCTGCCGTTCTGCAGGATAAGTAAGAGCAACTTGACTTACAGATACAGTGGTCCTGGGTTTTCACTTTTCCAGGGACCCCTGGGCAGAAAGCCCTCCTGAACAGGCAGGTTTGTGGTGCTTGGGGCATAGATCTCCACGGGTGAGGTGGGTGTGGGAATGTGTTGGGGTTCACAGGCTACAGTGATACCCTGTGTCAGCTCCCATGCTGCCTCCACAGGGCTGCTGCTGTCCAGTCCCATTACTGACTTCAGGAGTCACAGCCCATGTCCAAGGGCGATCTCTAAAGGGGGCTCGTTCTCAAGCAACAGTGGAATTGGTAAACTTGAAGCCTAGATCCAGAGACAAGGTCACACATTACCCTGCTCAGAATAAGTTAAATATCAGAGGTACATTCTCCATGGGAAATAAATTTCACAAAATAAAATTTTTGGTGAGTGGGATGAGAGTGTTTATTGGTGTATTAAATGTAAAGACAACATTGGAGCGGGGGAAATAAAGGTGGGAAGCAAGGTGGGGAGAGGGCCTAATGGGCCGTGGTGGAGGACGATGAGGGCTTTGGTGGTGGGTCGGTGTGGTATGGTAAGATATATCTGAGGAGGTATAACTATACTGTAACACTGTAGTAAACCAATATTATCTCAATAAAAAATAATACAATGAAAAAGACAGGTAACAGAAAATAAATACTTGAACAAAAAACAAGATTCTAGGACTTTCTGGGTTGATGAACACATGGTTATTCTTGGGGGGGGGGCCTGCTTGTCCCAAGATGATGCAGAAGTGCTCTACCCAGTGACCCCCACCCACACCTACCTACATTGCTCTCTGCATGTTTTCCCTTTGGCTTTTCCTGAGTTATATCCCTTATAATAAGCTGATATGTAAGTGAAGTAAAAAAAATTCTTTATAAAAAAAGAAAGTCAAAAATCAAATGTATCATTCAAGGAAAAGCAATCTTTAAAAAATGGTGAGCCATGGCACAAGGGGTTAAATCTCAGCCTATGAAGCTATCTGCAGCCACTGCAGCAGGAGTTTGAGCCCGGCCAGGGAGCTTCCCACATAGTGCAGCAGACCTCTCCTGTCTCACCCGCTGCTCCCCTCAGCAGTGTGTTTCGGTGGTTCCACCTGTTCTCCTCCCCACTCTGTCTTTGATGAATCCTTTCACCCCCTGACCCCCAGACCTCTGGCCTACACCCCAGCTCTTATATGCATAAATAAATCTTCTAAAAAACAAAAAAACATGGTGAGCCAGCAAGTCACCTGACAGGTTAGAATGACATTAATTCCTTCGTTCTGGGCACACAGCACATGCACAACCTAAACAGAAGGAAAGTACCTTTTGCTTTAAGATATCCACTGGTGTCTGATGGGCTTTTAGCTTCTTGTTTTTAAGAAGCACTTTCCTCCTGAGTTGGTCAGGTGAAGGGAGCATTGGGTCATCTGAGAAATCACTCTCAAATAAGAATTTAGCCACCAGTTTTTCTCCAAATACAGTCTAAAAAGAACAAAGGAAAACATCAGTCAATGCCTTTTACTTATAATTGAATTATTCAATTAGACATCTCAGCCCAATGGAATTATTCTAAATATATGAGGAAGAAACACTAGGAAAGAAATTGTGTCCTCTTCCTCCAGCAGCTGCAGTTTCCTTCTGGAAGGGAGGGAGGTGTTTAAAGGACAGGAGAGGGGTCCAGGCCACTGTGCACATGGATCAAACCATGCAGGAAACACTCTGGGGTCTGATGCACTGAAGAAAATGGACATTCAGTTAGAGGCCACTGTTTGTGGAACATGGTCTTTTCCTGAGGTGGATAAAAAGTAAAAAGGGGGCTCCCTGGTGGTGCAAGGGGTTAAGTCTCAGCACTATGAAGCTATGGGCAGCCACTGAGGCATGCGTTCGATCCCAGCCTGCTGCTCCCCTCAGCAGTGTATTTCAGTAAATCCACCTGTTCTGGACCCTACTCTGTCTCTGGTGAATCCTCCCATCTCCCCACACCCCACCTCTGACCTATACCCCAGGTTGTATGCATAAAATATAAATCTTTAAAAAAAAAGAAGTAAAAAGGTTGGAAACTTTGAATAAGACAATCAGAGGATGAAAGATAATAGGGAGCATCTGTGTCCATTTACTAAAGAACTGCAGCTCACACCCTCGCAGAGATTTCTGAGCATTGGTCTCCAAAGTGTGCCCTTCACTTTGGAGGTGGCCAGTGGGGGTGGGCACAGGATGACCCACTGGGATGAGGGCAGAAATTAGTGTGATTTCTATTTCTAGTTATTTTTTAATTAGAGAAGCCCACTAACGTCAAAAGGAGAGACTGCAATGGCGGCCTGCCTGGCCTATATGCCAGGTGCTATGCATGAAGGAAGTCCTGGGGGACAAGGGGGAACCCTCTGATTGTCATGTTGCCTTATGTTCATTGAGACATGTGCAGTGTGGGTGACCCAGGATGTCACCCCTGTGGTTAGCGTCATAAAAAGTAAACTTTTCTTGAAAGTATTTTATAATTTGGTGAAATATGACTATGAAAATCTTTTATACCACAAAGAATTTCACACTGTATCCTGAAGCTGCAGATAAGGAGACTTTTTGTTATGCATTTTTTTTTAAAAAAGAGTGTCCTGAAAATTCTTACTTATTTATGCTCATAGTGCATAGCAGTACTTTATGTTCTTACCACATGTTGACAGTGTTAATAATAACAATTGGCTCACATTTTATGTGTGTTAACATAAAAACTCTCATAAATGCACACTTAAGAAAGCTGGAAATTCATTTTCTGATGGTTAAAAAATCTTACAAATGAAGGGCTTCAGTGGAGTTTAAACTCATTTGTTAAAAATATCAAAGACCACTTTTTCAAGCAGAAAAATATCAAAGACCACTTTTTCAATTACTTCCTGGTAATTGATACCAGGAAGCACTCCAAATATTCCTGCCAAATTTCGAGAAAAACCTTACTATCATTCATGGCATTGAGACATGAGCACCGTGACATAACAAGTGTGGCAAACAGCCTTCTTCTACCTGGATACACGGGTGTTTATAAGGCATTCTTATCAGCTACTGTAGCTTAAAGCCACATATGGAAAAAATAAAACAAAACCCATGGAGAGCCACACTTCCACAAATGCCTCCAGCATTGAAGCAAGGTGGGCACAGAATGAGCATCTCCCCTAAATCTGTCTGCACTTTCGGTCCCTTGTATAAGGAGGGGCAGAGTGTTAACACAGCAACTGTCAGTTCAAGCTCTTTGCCAACTAGGTTCTGTGTATCTACAGCATGGGTCACAGGAGATTCGATTGACTAACCCTGAGATATTTTTAGCTTTTCCACATACAACTGACAGGTGATCTGGCATCCCTGACTTCAGGTTGCAGAAGCATTGATCTTAGCACCTAAGGATTTCTAGAAAGGGTCAGAAGACCACAGAACACTGCTTCTGTCACCCCAGCTGGACTATTTGAGAGTTCAAGTTCCCAGGGCGCTCCCACTTCTCAGGTCTGAGGGGTCCTAACTGTATCTGCTTCAGGGTTGAGCTTCAGCTGTGGTGTGATCCATGGGGGCCCAATTAAAAGTCAACAGTAGTCACAAGACAAAGGTTAAATACCATTCTGCCTCTTAGCTCAAAGTTTACCTTGAATATTTCTGCCATTTTTCGTTGCTGAGGCAAAGAACAGTGGTTCTCAATGGAGATGATGATCGGCAGGTCAGAGTTGATGAAGGCACTGCGATCTATGGCTTCCACCACCTCCTGCAAGAGCCAAAACTGCTCATTAGAGTCCACGCATCATTAGAGTCCACGTATCTGTCCATGGTGACACAAGGCAAGGAACTTATAGCCACGCATCTAAATTGTTATGTGCAGAAGACACTGGCCAAAGGTGGTTTTTATCTGTTCAAATATATTTTCAAATGAAGCACAAAGATATGCTACTTTCTATAAAGAAACTAAACTTTCCATATTGAGTTTTGTCTATATGCTGTAAGAAACAGCTATGATCATATTGCATTTAAAAATTCAGTGTGCACACACACATACATGCATACATAAATATATATTGAACATATTACAGGTTAAAAGCATTGTTTTAGTTATAGCATCAAAATAACCATAAGATACTTTCTGAATACAAGAAGTTTATAATCTACTTGGGACAAAAAAAATCATATCATATTTATTTGTTTATAAATACAGTTATCAACTCCTCCTTCCTTTAATATAAAGTACAAGAGTTTTAAAAGGGCTCAATCGGAAAATGAGTTAGAAAAATATTTTAGCCATTATCACCACAGATAATATGGAAATAATATTCCTTCCCAGCCCAGCTCCAGTTCAGAGAAAAATGATGGTATCACAACCCAAAGCCCTCTGAATGAGTATAATAATTGCACAGTGAACTAATGAACTACTTAGAATTTGAATCAATAATCCAATGATAGCAGTATTCTTGGGCGACCAATATTCCTAGATGAAATCAATTGTCATTACTTTATAATGTTAATTATTAATTTTCTAAAAAATGACATTGGCCTTTTTCAGCAGGACACCAGAACAAATGACCTTTAATTCCTATAGCAAGGGAATAGTCTCTGACTTTTATATATCATCTTATGATATAAAAGTTGCAACACTATTATTAAGTGATAACTAATTTAAGATAATGGTTACTAAATTTTGGTTGAACGAGACTCTAATGAGAGTTCTAGCTCAGAACTTTCTAGATCAGAGTTTTGATCTAGAAAAAAGAACGTGTGCATATCCTACACAATCCTGCAAGCAATTTCGGGAAGCTTTTAGACTCAGGATAAGAACCCCCACTTAAAATGCAATTTGGTAGCATCTTTAAGTGATGAATGAAGATAATGGTTTTTTGCGATTGATTTAAAGAAAGTCACGAAGCATTACCTTGAAGGGGATCTTTGTTGTCAGTGTGTGTCCATGGTAAATGATGGGCATCCCATCATCTCCGTCCCAGCAGTCCAACTCTACGCTCCGGCAGCCTTGCAGCAGGACCTGTGTGGTTAGTGAATGGGCCCATCCCACATGAGCAAATGCAGATAAAACCTCAGGTTAAAGCTAGCACCTGCTTCTACCTCTCACTGTTCCCTTATCAAAGTAGACATGACATAAATGGCCAACGGAAACAGGGCTGGAAATTCCAGGTGAGAACAGAACTTCTTCTCACTTCTCATCTGCCCCACAGAGTAATCACAGAGTAATGTTAGAAGGTAACTGGGAGGGCAGTAGTGTGGGTGGAAATGAAGTTAGAGATCTCGTACTAGGGCTAATTTTGTCTGTGAGTCTTTGCTGGGGCCTGTGCCTTATTCAAAGTCTGTGATGATCTCTACTTGGTGTGTAATGCCAAAGAGTTAAGAAAAACTTGGAAGTCAAAAAAGTGAAGTAGGAATGAAAGCAAGGATACTGGCTCTTGTTTGTTTTCCTAGGAGAAACAGACACAGATACACATCTGCACACACACTTTTTTTTTCACACTTTATCTCTTTCCTCTGGAACAGTGGATCTCAAACTTCTTTTAACCTTGGCACGCTCTGTGCAGATGGAGGGCTGGCATGCACAGCAAAGAAAGGAGCAGCACTTCAGCTGCAGTGGGGGTGGGGCTGGGACCTTTCCTGCTCTACTGGTTTCTAACCTCTGTGTCACCACTGATACCCCATGGCAGACCTCTATTTTGAAAATCACTGCTTTAAAGACACACATTAATTTCATAATAGTCACTTAGATTTTAGCATTTACAATACATATTCATACTAGCTAAGATTTGGGGCAGAAATCTGACCCCTGCTTTGAGGAATACCTGAATTAATTTGGAGAAGAAAGGAACCTCAAGCCTGCTGGGTTTGTGTAAACAATACAATTATAATTTTTCCACTTTGAACTCTCCCAACATATACACATACATACACACAACCACACACTTGTATCCCTGAGCTCTAGCCCAGCTCCTTCCTGATATCTCCTCTTGCAGGCATTCAGAGGACAGGCGGCAGAGACAAGGAAGTTGCAGAAAACATAGAAGAGGCAATTGACATGGAGATCATTGAGAGTGGATGTTTAGGTCAAAAGGATGTGCTTCTTCTAGTTCAGAATTTCAAAGAGCATTCCCATGAATTTAAGTGTGTAGGGACAGGGCCTACGGTCTGTCCACATTTTTTTCCCTTACGTCGGTTACCATAGGGATGGACTGATTGTCTAACAAATTGCAAAGCAAAACAAAAATATTTTGGGAATAACTTCGTAGTAAGTTGCATTTTCTACTGTGGTTTCCCACTACAATATATTGATTTATTTAGCATTTAGGAAAACGATTAGATAATTTTCCCATGGGAAAATCTAATTTTAGTTGGAGTAGGTCAGACTAATTAGGATCTAAAAGCTATGAGTCTCAAACAAATGCTTTCTTTTTTTGCCTGGAATAAAAGTTAAGTATAGATGGGAAAAAAGAAAACAAAAGAAGAAAACAACTGTGCATATAGGCAGTTTTCCCATATCCTGTTCCTCATACTTCACATGTAACAGTTTATAAATTCTTCAAAGGAGTCTGAGGTCAAGTTTTTGTGACTTTGGGGGTCATGTAAATAGGTTTAATGATGTCCACATTCCAAGTGGAATTCTCTGTACCTGGCTATAGAGTTCTACCGAGGATTCTCCTTTGAGCTGATGGCCTGTGAGGTAGGTGTTGTGCGAAGATGCTATGTAATAGTAGGAGAGAGGCAGCTGCAACTCCTTAGTACTCTCCTGTGACTCATCATTTTTCGAGGCAAAATTATCTTTATCCATCAGAAACCTAGAGGAAACAAATTTTTTTAAGACCACATTGTGGGGGCCTCCCCAGTGGCCTAGGGGTTAAGTCTCAGTGCTATTACTGAGGTGGCCTGAGTTGGATTCCCGGCCAGGGAGCTGACCCACATGGCGCAGACCTCTCTTGTCTCACCCGCTGCTCCCCTCAGCAGTGTATTTCAGTAGATCCGCCTGTTCTGCTCTCTGCTCTGTTTCTGGTGAATCCTTTCACACCCCCCGCCACCACCCCCCCCCACCTCTGGACTGCACTCCAGTTCTTCTACGTATAAAATAAATAAAACTTTTTTACAAAAAAAAAGTTTGGAAAAATATATCCTTTAAAGTGATGGACAAAAGCGATTTTAAAAATTACCTTGCAAATCCTTCAAATGACATGAGGCCCTGGTGACACATACTAACACTAGGCTCGAACTTCTGCAAAGGATACAAAGAGTGTTATTTAAGTAAAGGGAACTGAGGGGAAAAATACACATCAATTTTTAAAGCTGTTCTTTTTCATCAGGAAACATATAAACCAAATATTTGAACAAATTCAGCTATGCACTGGTAAGACGGAGCTTTTTAGTACAAAAGAAAACATTTATTTTAAGTGAGCTTATTATATGAAGCATATTTAAGAGAAAATGAACAGTAAGAGAAAAGAATAGGGTTAATTTATATGAAAACAAACTGTATCAGTTTATCTGGGTGAAAATGGGAATAAGGGCAATTACCACAGTGTTGGTGGAAGTGAAAGGGAACACTCAGCACACTCAGTGCACTCAGTGCCGCACTCAGTGCTGGTGTAGTGAGGATTCAACCATGTGACAGGAATCTATTTTCAGGATTTCCAGTGATCAGATTTAATTGTTGGACAGCTAATCCATGAATTCCCAATCAGCTGACAAGGGTGGGTGACAACCTAGACTACTTTTGTGGCATGCAACACAGTCCCAAGGAATGATCCCACCCTCCCTTCCAACACCCTCTAATTGAAGTCATCATCATCTCTTGCCTGGTTTACTGTGATCGTTTCCTACCTGGTCTGTTTCCACTCTTTCCTCAGCACAGTTTATTCTCTAATGAGGCCAGAATGTCTTCTTATAAAACATAAATCATGTTACTCTCTTGCTCAAAAATTTTCAACCACTTTCCTTTTCCCAAGGACTAAGGTTAAACTCCTCAAGGCCTAAAATGTCTAAATGATTCTGCCCCTAACCACCTGTCTGAAATCATGTCTACCTTTGTGTCCTTGTCTTACATGGCTCCCATCACACCAGCCCTTTTTGATATTCCTCAAAAACCTGAGCTCACTCCTGCCTTGTCTTTGACCTTGCTGCTCCCCGTCTGGCAGTCTCTTTCTCAGCCCTCAGTCACATGGCTTCTTCACCCAGGGCTTGATCCAAGTGTCACCTCCTCAAAATGGCCTTTGTTTCCTCCTCCTGGCCCTTCTGCATCACTCCAGCTTCTTACTCTGCTTGAATTTTTTCAGAACCCAGTATGATCTGAAATTATATTTTATCTCTGTTTATTGTCTGCCTCAGAAGCCAGGGTCAAAATTTGATCTTATTACTACATAGTACCAGTTTGTGAAAGAGAGCCAGGTATGTAGTCAAAGCAAATAAATGCTAGTGAAGTGACAAAAGAGGTTGACAACTTAGATGAATTCAGTTGTATTTGCTAGAACAAGAAGTACAGATTCCTTAATAATAATAATAGTTCCTTAATAATAATAATAGTTATGGAGTAAGAGAAAGCCTAGGATTTATGTTAATTATATGTTAAATAAGAACACATATTTGGTATTAGAAAACCCCTCTACCTCTCTCCTAGACTTGAAGATTTGGGGAAGAAGTAGGAAGGGTAAACATTCACCAGGAAATAATTAGAATAGCCAGAGGCTTCACACAGCCAAACCTGGATGATGCTGAGGATCTCATCATAAGTCCAGTGTTCTCCTTGGCAATTAACGAGGAAGTCATTGAGCTGCAGTATGCCAACCCCAAAGATGCCCAGAGACGTGCTCTCGACCCCGGTGCCATTTGTCACGATGCTTGCAGCAGCAATGGCATCGGATATCTGCCTTTGGTTGTCTGACAGCTGCTGTTTACTCTTAATGAACAAGCCCAAATCTGAGACATTTCTGGTCAACAAATCTGAAATAGAACCCACAGAACACAGACAAGCTAATCAGCATCTTTCACGAAGTTCATATTAGAGATAACGGTGTATGGAATTATGCTGAAATAAGTCTTCACTAATCTGTCTGAATAAACTATCAAACTCAGTGCTTATTTCTATAGTCACATAGTTGAAGGAATAAAAATGAATCAATGAATAAATAAGTGAAAGAGAGCTATGAGCTCTGATCTGAGCTTTGATATTACATGGGAGCTTTGATACTACATGTATATGTTTATACAAAATAAGTGTATATTTAACTGGGGACCTGAGGCTGAATTTGGATGTTGGTTTTTGAGAATAATTACTGCTACATTTTTACGTTTGCAGTGTCTGAAGATGTACCTTTAAATTTACAGTTTGTCTGCATTTTAGAAATGTAACTGTAAACATTTGTGGGCATATTTCTGTGTGATCATAAGTTTTCACCTCATTTGGGTAAATACCAGAATGCAATTGCTAGATCAAATGGTGAGAATACGCTTAGTTTTGTGAGAAACGGCCAAACTCTTCCAAAATGATGATACCTTGTTTTCCCACCAGCAAGACTCCAGTTGCTCCATATTTGCATGAACTTGTTGTGGTCAGTTGTTGAATTTTGGACTCTTTGTAAAATAACCTGGCAGTTTCTTACAGAGCTACACACAGACTTACAATACAACCCAGCAATTGTGTTCCCTGGCATTTACCCAAATGAGTTGAAAACTTACGTCCACACAAAACCCTGCACACATTTATAGCAGTTTTATTCATAATTGCTAAAATTGGAAACCAAGGTGCTCTTCAGTAGCATCTTCAGAATGGATATACTATGGAATATCCATACAATTGAACACTATTCAGTGATAAAAAGAAAGGCACTATCAAGTCACGAAGAAGCTGAAGGAACCTTACGTATGTGTTGCCAAATGAAAGAAGCCAATGTGAAAAGGCTATATACTCTATGAGTCCAACAATAAGACATTCTGGAAAAGGCAAGACCAGGGAAACAGTAGAAAGATCAATGTTTGTCAGTGATTCAGAGGAAGGGTGGGAGGAATGAAAAGGCGGAGTACAGGGCACTTTTAGGGCAGCCTTAGCCTGGACTCTAGAGGTCTCAAGCCTCTTCTGACTTTTTCTTTTTTTCCTTTTTGGTGGAAGAACTGGGGTGTAGGCCAGAGGTAAGGGGGGTGATGGGGTAAGAGGAGTCACCAGAGACAGAGTGGGGAGCAGAACAGGTGGGTCTGCTGAAATACACTGCTGAGGGGAGCAGCGGGCAAGACAGGAGAGGTCTGCTGCGCCATGTGGGTCTTCTCCCTGGCTGGGGGTTGAACTCAGGTGTAGAGGTGATACTTACGGAGTTACACACAGACTTATGATACAACCCAGTGATTGTGTTCCCTGGTGTTTACCCAAATGAGTTGAAAATTTACGTCCACACAAGACCCTGCAAACATTTATATTCATTACAACACACCCTATGGTCTCTTAATATATTTGAAATATTTCAAAATTTAAAAACTAATTCTAAAAAATAAAAAGGTCATTGAAAAACAACATAAAGAAAGACTTAATTGTGTGAGACTTAATCTCTAGGCCATGAGGGAGGTCCTAACCTTTGTTTTTAGATAGAAAGTCTCAAAGGGAAATATCGTTACACAAACCGAGGTCAGGCTGAAGGCCACTGGTGTTCTCATCTATTGTCAGGTTGGTGTAGAGCGGGGCTGGCTCGGGGCCAGCTCGGTTGCAGGGCACCGCGTAGATGTCAAAGAGGTCCTTCAGGTCCTTCCGACTCCTGACACTAGGTGAAGGATGCAAAACACCTCACATTTAGCGTGGGGATAAACATGGCAGGCTGAGAAAGATAAGAAGAAAGTGTGCCTTACCTGAATGATTTGAATAGCTCAACAAATTCAACAAAACTCATGTTACTGTCTGAAACCATGAAGCTCTGAAAGCCCTTCATTCCACCTTTGATCCGCCCGTGCCAGCTGCTGCTGCTCCACGCACTGCAACAAAGACAGGCTTTTAACTAGGCAAGACTGGGCAGTGCTGACTGTCTGCCCCCTGAATGTTCTCGGATTAGCAACATGAACTGAAAGGTGGGTTGCAGGCCATTTAAGGTCCAGGCCATTGTTCATACTCTTTTCCTTTCTCTCAAAGTTAACCTATATTGTGTCAGGGGAAATGTAACATCTTATGCACTGAAACCATTTCATGTGAGTAGCCTATTTAATTAGAGCGCAAGGCTGAGGTTCATATCCTCTTCTAATCATAAAAGGTCTTTGAGATCACAGGGCAATGGGGGGAAGGGTAAAAAACTGTAGGTTCAGTGTTTTTGAAGAACAATAATGTTAAAGAGTCCCAGACTACTCAGTCATAATCCCTGGAGAATTGTGCATGTTATTTCTAAATTACAGAAACATGTAGGAAGGAAGTCTTGAATGTATCAGTGTCTTATCTTTTTCCTTTTTGAACCAGTTCTTAGATGAATATAGGGGAAGGCTTTTAATCTTAATGGAAAACATGAGCCACAAAAACTTTAAGAATGGAAAGGCACCTGTTAGGGTTAGATTTGTACCTGCCCAGGCTGTTGCTACTCAACATAAAGATATCAGTCACTAGGTCAAGAACTCAGTCTAGCTGTTTTACAATATATATTTTTTTTATTTATACCTAGTCAAGTATTTTCTTTTCTTTTTTAAAAAATTTTTTGTTATTTATATATTTTACATTTTGTATTCCCCTTGGATAACCCACCACCAATTCACCCATGACCCATCACCATGGTCCCTTGTGCCCTTTACTACTCCATTTTGAGCCCTTATCCTCTCCCTCCCTCTCTGGGTGTCTCTCTCATATTTGGTTCCCCTATATCCCTGTTATAAGTGAAACCATTCAATATTTTTCTCTTTCTTTCTGGGTTATTTCACTGAGCATGATTCCTTCTAGTTCCATCCATGTCACTGCGAATTGCATGTGTTTATCATTTTTGAATGCTGAATAGTATTCCATTGTGTATATGTACCACATCTTCTTGATCCAGTCATCTATTTTGGGGCATCTGGGTTGTTTCCATACCTTAGCTATTGTAAACAGTGCTGCAATAAACATACGGGTGCATATATCCTTTTGGATTAGTGGCCTTTGGGTATAGTCCCAGGAGTGGTATTGCTGGGTCATATGGAAGGTCCATATTCAGCAGTTTGAGGAATTGCCATACAGTTTTCCATAGTGGTTGGACTAGTTTGCAATCCCACCAGCAGTGTAGAAGAGGTCCTTTTCCTCCACATCCTCACCAGCATTTGTTGTTGCCTGTATTTTTAATGTGCACCATTCTCACTGGTGTGAGGTGGTATCTCACTGTGGTTTTGACCTGAATTTCCCTGATTATGAGTGATGTTGAACATTTTTTCATGCACCTGTTGGCCATTTGCTTCTCTTCTTTGGAGAAGTGTCTTTTTAGCTCTTCTTCCCATTTTTTTGACTGGATTGCTGACTTTGTTTTTGTTGAGTTGTGTGAGCTCCTTGTAGATTTTGGGTATCAAACCTTTATCGGTTGTATTGTGTACAAAGATCTTTTCCCAATTAGTAGGGTGTCTGTTAGCTTTGGTTAATGTCTCTTTTGCTGTACAGAAGCTTTTTATTTTGATGTAATCCCAGCTGTATATTTTGTCCTTCGCTTCCTTCGCTTTGGGGGATGTGTCTTTAAAGATTTTGCAGAGATGTATGTCGTGTAGAGTTTTGCCTATATTTTCTTCTATATATTTTATGGTTTCGGTTCTTACATCCAGGTCTTTTATCCATTTTGAGTTGGCTTTTGTGCATGGTGTGAGGTAGTAGTCTAGCTTCTTTTTTTGCATGTAGCAGTCCAGTTTTCCCAGCACCATTTATTGAATAGGCTGTCCTTGTTCCATTGCATTTTCTTTGCTCCTTTGTCAAAGATTAGTTGTCCATAGATGTGTGGCTTTATTTCTGGGTTTTCTATTTGGTTCCATTGGTCTTTGTGTCTGTTTTTGTTCCAGTACCATGCTGTTTTAATCATTACGGCTCTACAGTATAGTTTGAAATCAAGGATTGTAATTCCTCCATTTTCTTTCCTTTTAGTCAGGAGGGCTTTAGCTATGTGGGTTTATTTGTGGTTCCATATGAATTCATCAGTATTTGTTCTATTTCTTTGAAGAATGTCATTGAGATTTTTATTGGAATAGCATTGAATCTGCAAATTGCTTTTGATAGGATGGTCATTTTAATAATGTTAATCCTTCCAATCCATGAGCAGGGGATGTCTTTCCATTTTCTTGTGTCTTCTATTTCTTTCAACAGTGTTTTATAGTTTTCTTTGTATAAGTCCTTTATCTCTTTTGTTAGATTTATTCCCAGGTATTTTATTTTTTTGGTTTCAATTTTGAAGGGGATGGATCTCCTAATTTCTTCTTCTTCCAACTGGGTATTTGCGTATAGGAAGGCTACTGATTTTTGTGTGTTGATTTTGTATCCTGCTACTTTACTGAACTGGTCTATAATTTTCAGTAGTTTTTCTATGCAGTTTCTAGGGTTTTCTGTATATATGATCATATCATCTGCAAATAGTGACAGTTTAATTTCTTCTTTCCCTATTTGGATTCCTTGAATGTCTTTCTCTCGTCTTATTGCTCTGGCTAGGACTTCCAGTATTATAATGAAAAGCAGTGATGAGAGTGGACATCCTTGCCTTGTTCCTGATCTTAATGGAAAGGCTTTCCTGCTTCTCACCATTGAGGATAATATTAGCTGTGGGTTTGTCATATAGGGCTTTTATTATGTTGAGGAATGTTCCTTCTATACCAAGGATTTCAAGGACCTTCATCATAAATGGATGTTGCATTTTATCAAATGCTTTCTCAGCATCTATTGATATGATCATATGGTTTTTATTTTTCTTTTTGTTGATGTGTTGGATTACATTAATTGATTGTCAGATATTGAACCATCCTGTGTCCCTGGAATAAATCCCACTTGATTGTGGTGTATTATCTTTTGGCTGCATTGTTAGATGCTGTTGGCTAGAATTTTGTTAAATATTTTTGCATCAGTGTTCATTAGAGAGATTGGTCTGTAATTTTCTTTTTTTGTGTTGTCTTTGTTTGGTTTTGGTATTTGTGTAATGTTGGCTTCATAGAATGTATTTGGTAGTATTCCTCCCTTTTCAATTTTTTGAAAGAGTTTTTGTAAGATAGGAACTAGTTTGTTTTAAAACATTTGGTAGAATTTGTCTATGAAACCATCTGGTCCTGGGCTTTTGTTTTTGGGGAGGGTTTTGATTACTGATTCAATTTCGCTGCTTGTGCGACATGGATAGAATTAGAGGGGATCATACTCAGTGAAACAAGCCAGAAAGAGAGAAGAAAATATCGAATGGTTTTACTTATAACAGGACTATAGGGAAACCAAATAGGAGAGAGACACTTGGGAGGGTGAGGGGAGGGGGAGGATAAGGGCACAAAATGGAGTAGAAAAGAACACAAGGGACCACGGAGATGGATCACGGGTGAATTGGTGGTGGGTTACCCAAGGAGAATACAAAATGTAAAAGATATAAATAACTATAAAAATATATATTAAAGAAAAAACAATTTTGCTGCTTGTGATTGGCCTGTTTAGGTGTTCTGTATCTTCTTTATCTAGTTTTGGGTGATTGTATAGTTCTAGGAATTTGTCCATTTCCTCTAAGTTGCTGAACTTGTTTCCATATAGCTGTTCATAATAATCTCTGATTATTCTTTTGACTTCTGCTATGTCCGTTGTAATTTCTCCTCTTTCATTTACAATCTTATGTTTTCTCCCTTTTTTCTTTGTAAGCCTGGCTAGAGGTTTGTCTATTCTGTTTACTTTTTCAAAGAATCGGCTTTCAGTTTCGTTGATCTTCTGGATTTTTTTTTTAAATTTCCATTTCATTTATTTCTGCTTTGACTTTGATTATTTCCTTTCTTATACTGGCTTTTGGGGTTTTTTTTGTTGTTCATTTTCTAGTTATTTGAGACGGGAGGTTAGATTGTTTCTTTGGGTTGCTTCTTGTTTCTTGATGTGAGCCTGTATTGCTATATATTTTCCTCTTATTACTGCTTTTGCTGTGTCTAAAACATTCTGGAATGATGAGTCCTCACTGTCATTCATTTCTAGATATTTTTTTATTTCTTCTTTGATCTCTTCATTAGTCCAGTGGTCTTCCAGTTGTGTAGGTTTCAGTCTCCATGAAGTAAGAGGGTTCCTTTTTTTCTTTTCATGGTTTATTTCTAGTTTGACTCCTTTATGATCAGAGAAGAAGGTCGATATGATTTTGATCTTAGTGCATCTGTTGAGGTTCGTTTTGTGCCCTAACATGTGATCAATCCTGGAGTATGTTTCGTGTGCACTTGAGAAAAATGCGTATTCAGTTTTTTGGGGGTGTAGTGCCCTATAGAGATCTATTAATCCCGTGTGGTCTAAGTCCTTATTTAGAGCTTCAGTGTCTTTATTTTTTTGTCTTGTTGATCTGTCCAATGGTGAGAGTGGGGTACTGAAGTCTCCTACTATATATGCATTTTCTTTAATGTCTGTTTTCAGAGATGATAATAATTGATATATTTTGGTGCTCCTTCATTTGGGGAGTACATGTTGATGAGTGTTATATCTTCCTTTTTTATTGTAGTGACAAGCTGTGTCTCTTTTTACCTTCTTAAGTTTGAAGTCTATTTTTATCTGATATAAGTATAGCTGTTCCTGCCTTCTTTTTTTGGTCTGTTTGCTTGTAGGATTGTTTTCCAGACTTTTATTTTTCAATCTGTTTATCTTTTGCAGCTAGATGTGTTTCCTGTAGACAGCAGAAGGTTGGGTTCTGTTTTATGATCCAGTCTGCTACTCTGTGTCTTTTTACCGGTGCATTTAGTCCATTTACATTTAGGGTTAATATTGATATACTGGCATCCGTATTTGCCAGTTTGTTTGCCTTTCCACAAATGGTCCTATATGTTTTGTATTGATGCAGCGGATGGCTGAACCCATTTAGAACAGGGCAGGTCTGGGGTTTCGGGGGTGCACCTCTCCTGCCCTGTAACAGGTGGAGGAGCCAAGTTGGCAGGGAGCCTCCTCCCGGCTAGCCAAGCTACTGCCACGGGGCAGGAGAGGTATGGGCAGGGGCTGCAGCGACCCGCAGCTAGAGGTTCTCTGGGTGCAGCCACACAATGATGAAAGAGGGATTGCGCCCCTCACTGTCTGGCTGAAGTTTTCCATCCCCACTGCAGTCCTAAGCCTTATACTTGGCAATGCTTGAGGAAGCCCACTTGCCCACCTTTCCTTGCTGGTGTCTCTCTGGGAGGGGTCTGGTGACCTTTTCCTTCTCTTTATTCCATCTCTTCTGCTTCTCTCTGTGGCCAGAACACCAGTGGGGCTGGTTGGTCTGTGTAGCACGTCTGGTCCTCTTCAGATCAGGTCCCAAATTTAGGGATATTTCTCTCTATAGATCGATTTTTATGGGAGAGACTGATCCTAGTGTCCGTTCACCCCCATGTTGATCCCGGAAGTCCTAGTCAAGTATTTTCTCTATTCAAGAATCTCTAATACTCCTGGTGAAATTGAACATGGCCATCTGGCTTGTTTGAGACAATGAAGTGAGAAGTGGAAGTGACGTGCATCACTTCTGAGCAGAAGCATCCAGACTCTGTAAAATTCACTGTGCTCACTTTCCAGTCATGGTGACCTCAAACACAAATACTGAGATGCAGGTGCCCTGTGTGTGGACCTCCCAGAGCTGCTGAAGGAGGCCTGGAAGTAGCTGAAGCTGCAGAGCAGCCCAGGCAGCGGGGAGGATGCTGAACTCCAGGCCGAGGCCAGGAAGCGCCCTGATTTACAATATTTTAAATTTCTTACATTGCTTCCCTGATAGGATAGTAAGAGAAATGTTGTGATTATGGTTTTTAGATAAATTAATGAAGAGTGTCTTTCTTTATGTTATTTTTTCAATGACCTTTTTACTTATTAGTATTACTTTTTAAATTTTGAAATATTTCAAATATATTAAGAGACCCTAGGGTATGTTGTAATGAATAGCCATTGTATCCTCAATTCTGCTAACAATGCTTATTCATGAAAACTATTCTGTGTTGGTTTCTGAAAGTCACCTCTGTTAAAGGAAGAGCATCCCAAAAGGATGGGTTAATAGTTCGTTGCAGGCATAGTTTGTAGAGCCCAATAGGGTGTAAAAAACAGAAGGTGGAGGTTCAGGAATAGGAGAAAGGTCAGATGAAAGGGCTTTATCATTTGCATTTTAGACAAGCACATTCCTATCTTCCTTCCTTCCAGTTCCAGCTCAAGCTACTGTCTGTGGGCACCATGTTCCCTCTTGAGTTTAGGGAACGACTGGTCTTCCTCCCCAGGACTCAGTCTTGCTTGAACAGTGTTTTGGGGCTAATTTTTCTTCTCCTGCCTTGCCTTTTCTTTCTGGTTTAGAATATTTGTTGGACACTGTGGTGGGTCCTGTGATCTCGTACCTTCCACACTCTTTGAAAGTTTTCTCCCTTACTCGAACCTTCCTTCCCCCCCACCACCCATGAGTGATTGAAATAAAGGGCAAAGACACTTAATCCAAGTTATATGGCTACTTTATCTACCTACTGCAGCAGTTGAAAGAAGGTAAAGGATTCTGATTCTTTGTAATTTTTTATTTTGTTACATACCTACTCTTATGGAAAAGTTTCAAGAGTGGTTCAAAGAATTCTTAGGTACCCTGGACTCAGTTTCACAAGTGTAGAAGTCTGAATGTATGAAGCGTTCAATTTTGTTCATTATTCACACTGTGAAAGAAATATTCCATTTTAAAGATGATTTATGTAGGGTTCTTATTGAGATGGGGGTGGAGGGGGGAGAGAGGAGGAAGAGATTTTTAACATTTCCAAAGACAATGTCTGCACGCCCCAGTTCCTCCTCTTGCTTCTTTGATAAGGTGGAATGCCTGTTTTATCTTGATTCTGTCTGGAATCTCTGCATTTCTTAAACTTTAGTGTGGGCTAGAGGGGATGGGCTTGACATTCCGGTTTCATTGAAAGGATTTCATTTTAATATTATTTCTTCTGAGATGTTAGAGATGTTTCTCAATCTGTAATTTGCATGGATCTTATAAAATGATTTACTATTAATATTGGCCTGAGGATTATATCTAAATATATCCAACTTGCTGTAATATAGTCATGTCTCCAGACATATATCTTACATATGAAAAGAGTATTAAATTGTATTTCACTATTTAGCAAAGGGTAAAGCACATTACATTAAAACTAAATTTAAGTTATAAAGCAGTGTCATAGAGTAGAACTTTTAGCAATGATAGAATTGCTCTACATCTCCACTGTTCAGTATAGTAGCCACCAGCTGCTTGGAGCTATGGGACACTTCTAATATGGCTAGTGTGACTGAGGAATTGAATTTTAGATTTAATTTGCATTTACAGAGCTACTATATTGGATAGTGCAGATCTGGAGAATCACAGCTTGCGTTTTATTTCTGCTACTGATCTTTGTTTTTTTAAAAAAATATTTATTATTATTTGTATCTTTTACATTATAGTGTATTCCCCGTGGGTTACCCACCACCGATTCATCCGTGCACCCTCACCACAGTCCCTTGTGGTCCCCCTCCCCCATTTTGAATCCTTATCTTCCCCCTCCCTTGCTGTATCTTTCTCTAATTTGGTATCTCTAGATTCCTGTAATAAGTGACACCATTCAATATTTTTCTCTTTCTTTCTGGCTTATTTCACTGAGCATGATTCCTTCTAACTCCATCCATGCTGCTACGAATTGCATGTGTTTATCTTTTTTGAATGCTGAATAGTATTCCATTGTGTATATGTACCACATCTTCTTGATCCAATCATCTATTTTTGAAAATCTGGGTTGTTTCCATACCCTAGCTATTGTAAACAATGCTGCAATAAACATACGGGTGCATGTATCCTTTTGGATTAGTGTTTTTGTGTCCTTTGGGTAGATTCGCAAAAGTGGTATTGCTGGGTTATATGGAAGCCTCATTTTTTCTGCTGCTAATCTTTGAATGGCTGGTTTCTCAAATAATTAGGAGCAAGTATAAGTAATAGGACATATACGTGTGTATAGATGTGTGTGTGTGTGTGTGTATACATGTATATAAATTCTCAATGTAATTGTGAAGTCAAAATTAAGAGACAGTCTTTCCATTGTGTCCTAAAAAATACACCCTTCTATACAACTTGAATGATGAGAAGGGACCCTCTGTTTTATAATGTTAAGGCCCCACCTGGATGGGCTCTTGTTTGAAGACAGCACAGGGGAGGACACTGGCCTGTTGGGAGATGACGTCCCGGCAGCCAAGTTAGGGGAGTTAGCCGTGGTCAAAGAGTGGGCTCTTCTGGAAGGGAGAGGGTTAGGAGGGCTAGCGATGACATTCGCCTCTGTGAGAGTGAAAGACAGAAAACAGAATGACTTTGATTATACTGCCCCTCAGAAGTCAGATGAAAACCAAAGATGCTTCTGAATGTCTAAGCAAGCCAATCTCTCTGCAGGCAATTCAACACAAGAAGCATTCAAATATTTTGGATGAACAGACTAATCTGGTGGGTTCTTAATCCTGTATAGGATCCTTAATCCTATACAGAGTCACCGGGGAGCCTAAAAATATATAGATGTCCAGGTCTCTGAATCAGTTGGTCTGGAGCATCCTTCCTCAGAACACCCAGATATTTTGTTTTACAAGCTCTAATATTCAGCCAGGGTTGAGAGCACTGGTCTAATCCATCAAGTTATATGTTGTATAGCTAATATTCCCTGTCAAAATGGCAAGTTAATTAATGGGATTTTTCTTCCAAGCCCACCAGGCTTGCAAAAATACTTCTTGGGTTCCATTATTTAGTTAAAAACAAAGGTAAACATATTTATTAATAAAAAGAGTAGTGTTAAGAATGCCCACAGGACTTAAATGAGAACTTAAAACCTAATACGTATTTCTCCCATAAAATTAAAAATAAATCTCAGATGTGGAATATGCTGCTTTACCTGATTCTTCTTGTTCGTTAATGTCTTGAGGGTCAGACCCACTCCGGCTCCGACACTCTTTGTGCATTTTGGCCTTTCTGGTTGCCATCTCGTCATCAGTTGCCTCTCCGCTCTCACCCTGGGGACACAAAACTCACGGTTTCTCATTCTATATTTCTCTCCTATGATGACTTAAGTTGAGGTAGGTCCCTATCTCCTGAGCGACCCACCTTCAATGCTGCCTCTCCAGCTGAAACCAGCAAAGACCTAGGTGAAGTGTGGCCAATCATCTTTCACTACAAAGCAGCATGCCTCAGGGGAGAGGGCCGTCAGGATGAGCCCTATGACCCCTGGAATCTTTGAACAGAGATAGGACTATATGTCTCAATATTCTATGAAGCAGACAAAATTTTACGTAGGCATCAAGAGCCTCCCACATACAAACCATGGAAAAATGTATTTTTATGTTATGATGATAATACAGATAATGTAATATATGTGGTATAATATATAATATATACTGATAATTATGTGTGTGTATATATATAGTTTTACTTCACTTATGATAATGTCCTCAAGGTTCATTCCCATTGTAGTATGTGACAAGATTTCCTTTCCTTTTTTAAGATTAAATAATATTCCACTGTATGTATATGCCACATTTTTATTCTTCAACTGTAGATGGACATTTAGGATGCATCTATTGATAATATATCTTAAGCTATGCTCTATATCTAACATTTTGGCTAAGACCTTCATCATCTGATTCCTTCCTTTGCTATCCCTTCCTTGCCCACCAGCAGAGCCCATGCTTCCACTGGAGTATGATCCCAGAACTGCATGTGCTTCTTCGAACGAGTCAAATCCTTTCATGCCTTTCTGGTTGCTGCCTCTGCCAGGGATCTTTCCCCTAAGTGATCTGTCTGATAAACTCCTATATATCCTTCAAGATCCATCTATCACCTTCTCTGTGAAGACTTTACTCCTGGTCTCTCATTCTTGTATTTTCCTTCTCTCTGCTCCCACCTTACAAATGACAGTGACACTTATGTTTAACATGTCTGTGTCCCTCGATGGATTTCCACTTTTTCCTGACTCAGTTCCTAGCACTGGGCCTGGCATCCAGGAGGTATCTGGTAAGCCGTTCTATTTCATTTGTTCTATACCATATCTTACCCCCAACCCAAATGACCTAAAGGAGTTTATGGTGGTGAAGACCATTCAATAGTCCTGGATGATTAGAATTAATGCTTAATAAATAAGTAATACTTTACCCTCATAAGGATTTTCTTCTTTTTCTTGGTGGTGCTTATGCCTAAGGTGTTGTTTCTCTGCATGTTGGGCTTCTCGGCGCTCTTTGCTGATGTCCCGGGGCTGGGGTTTCGAGTACTCCATCGTCTGCCACCAAAGAGCTCCACAGCATGAGCCAAAGTTGGGCCTTCATATCGCCCATCATCCTATAAAAGAACCACACGCCAAACACATAAGGGAACAGCAAGCATGGGGAACTAAACATATTAAGGCTTCCAGTAAATTCCCAGAGGTGGGATTTCCCTGGCGACCACCAAAATAATAATGATCTGTCCAACCAATTGGCTGTTTTCTAGCTGGATTTTTCTAGTGGACATTTCATCACAACCTCTGTTGTCCTGGTCAAATCTCTGCTGATGTGCTTGATGGGCCACATTCAACTGGAATTATCAAAAACAAATTTTTCTTCCCAGTTTCAAAGGTTATGTTCCAATGTTACCATTGTAGGAAAACTCACTAAAATATATGCTGCAAATTAGGGTTTTGGTATGTATGTATGTATCTATTTAAGTAAAATCAAGTTCTTTTGATTATTGCATCTCTCCACATAGATTTTCACTGAGTTTGATGCTTGGGACAGTCTGACTTGAAATATAGGGAATTCATTTTGGAGGGCTCCGGGGAACACCCTAAATAACTGGGCTGCTGTTCTTTGGAATAGTAAATATCCAGGGACCGAGAGTCCGGGGGACTTGAACACCATGTATTGTATGATGCTGTGAGTTGCAGAAACATAAGCAAGGGGCAGGTGAATGGTCTATAATAGCTGGGGATGAAAAGGAAATACACTTACAGGGTTGTTAGCATAAGTTTGGAAGCACCCAAGACTTCTCATAAATTCTTTACCTTATAGATACATTAAAATAGTTTTCTTTTGTACTTTAGGTTTGCTCGGAGCCTTAGATGGGCTAAAGCTATTATTCTTAGTCACTAAGAAGGGCATGTAGCAGTTAAGCATGATGTCTATTCGAGCTTTTGTCCTCTAACTACCAAATTAACATCTTTTTGATATTCCTTAAGACAATTTGAGAACTGGTCTGTGTGACAGGAAAAGATCATTGACTTTTTTCACTTCCTTTTTTCAAAAAAGAAATCTTGACTGTCAGGGCCTCCCTGGTGGCACAATGGGTTAAGTCGCAGCACTATGAAGCTATCCAGAGCCACTGTAGCACGAGTTCAATCCCCAGCTAGGAAGCTTCCCACATGGTGCAGCAGGCCCCTCCTGTCTCGCCCGCTGCTCCCCTCAGCAGTGTACTTCAGTAGATTCGCCTGCTCTGCTCCCCACTCTGTCTCTGGTGAATCCTCTCACCACCCCCACACCACTGGCCTACACCCAAGTTCTTGAATGCATAAATAAATAAATCTTTAAAAAAAAAAGAAATTTTGAGAAATCCTATTTCTAAGATGTGTTGTCCATCTTTCTAGGTGACTGATGCAGAAAAGGGGGAGAACCGTATCTATGTTTTCAAGAATGACAGGCATATGGAGTTGTTTTGTTTTTATACTTGCAACTGTGAGAAGGGATGGGTGTGGCTGTGTTTGCAACTGAGTGTGCTCCAGGTCATTTCATTCATCCCTGATCCAGCAGTACCTCTTACCACTTCTTGTCTGCTCTTCATAATCTTAGCCACTGCCTCCTTCAGCAAAAACTGAAGGCTGCCACAGTAAATAAGAAACCAAGTAGACCTTGTGTATTAATTCAGTTACTTATGCTATAAGCACAGGAAGGAAACGCATGGAGCAAATAAACCACATTGGCTTTGTGACAGTGATTGTAATTGAGCTCAAAGATTTCACCTTATGTCCGGGTTAGATGGATTTTTATGATGCTAGAGGGCTGGAGCATGATTAAAACTAAAAGTCAATATTAATAAGACCTTTCTTCCAAGCAGCTAACTGCACTGAATGCTCCCTATGGAGTAGATAGGAAGCAGATAACTTGGTTTCCATTTTATTTATTTATTTATTTTAAAGATTTATTTATTTATGCCTACAAGAACTGGGGTATAGGCCAGAGGTGTGGAGTGGTGAGAGGATTCACCAGAAACAGAGTGGGGAGCAGAACAGGCATATCGACTGAAGTACACTGCTGAGAGAAGCAGTGGGTGAGGCAGGAGAGATATGCTGTGCCATGTGGGAATCTCCCTGGCTGGGGATCGAATTTGTGCTGCAGTGGCTGCAGAGAGCTTCATGGGCTGAGACTTAACCGGTTGCACCACCAGGGAGGCCCATTTTGGTTTCCATTTTAGATGAGTTAACTAAAATGAGTTAACTTGGTGTTAAACAGCATTAGCATGATCATACACACAGCCCTATCTGATGTTAATTAATTAATCAAGTTAGTTACTCAGGAGATGATCTCTATTGTAGTACTGCCTAGGTGTGAGGAAAGAAGATGGAAGGGCATTCTATGTGCCTTTACTAACTTCCCAGAGAGAAGACTGTTTAATGATCAGAAGTATGTTAGAACTGTGAAAAGTATATGAAATCAGTCATGTGATTACCTTAAGTCACTGTTCTATAGTTATTCTGTGACACTCTTAAAAAGAGATATCTTCCCCCAAATGATAGAAGAGTATAAGAAAAACTGAACATTTTGATACAACTCACCAAACAATGCCATTTCAATAGTGTCACCTGGTGGCTAGGTTTATGACTAAATTTCCGCGCAATCTCTGCCCTCTCTCCCTTCCTTTTGCATACTAACTAACTAACACGCTTTCCAGACTAACTAACATGTTAGTCTGGTTATGTTGCACCTGATTCTGTGCAGTCTGGCTGCTATGCTTCAATGGCGTGTTAACATACCTGATAACTTAGGGCTAACAAGAAACTCAGTTTAAGCAGCTGATGTGAGAAACTGTCCCCTAAGGGCTGCTGCTTCTACAAATTTGCTTAGGAAGATCTTCATGTGTGATTTCCCCATATTTGGGTAAGTTTCTTTTAACTTTAGAAGTTCTACAGTTAGACAGCAACATACAGTAAGATGAATAATTTTCCAAGAGTCCTGTAACGTGTAGGTCACGAATCAGGACTTCAATTTCCAAAGTGAAAATTTGCAAAGAACCAGCTAGTTCCAAATTAGTAATAAAAGCATCCAGATTACAATGGTTTCAACTGAAATGTTAAGTAAAAATAATTACAGGAAGTGGTTTTTATTTAGATGTGAGAAGAACAATGAACACAGTCACTATTTGCATATAAAAGAGTAATAGTAATAGTAATAGCTCACAGTAATACTGTTAACCAGACACTCTCACAAATGAATCTACAATATGGTGGTTCACATATTAACACAGTTAAATCTCAGTCATACTATGAATAGATATCATTATTATTTCCATTTTATAGAGATGAAAAGGAGAGGTTAAGTAAAAGCTGCCCAGTATCACTCGCTGAGTGGGAGAATGAGCTCTGGCATCTAATTGCCACAAGTGTGTTCTTACAAGATTTACGTTTTGAGAATTATGCTACTGAAGAAGGGGGAAGACATTACCTGATAGAGGCTGACATATTGTTTCCGCAGCCACTGCTGTCTTTGGTCAGGAAACTTCCTCATCTTTCTCACGGCTCTAGTGAGTTCCAACAATCCACTGAAGAGCATTTTAGCTGTGTGCTTTGGTGCCACAAAGTGCAATAATCTATTGTCCGTGGTTTGAAGTCCATAGAGCAGTGTCACACCAGTCTCTGAGAGAAGCATGCTACCCAGTTTGTTCTGAACACACACAGTGTGTATATCAATGCTAGGGTGTCCCATGTACACAGCCTTCACTGAAAACAGATCCAAGACTCCTTCCACTAGGCCACTTAATCCAGCACTGCCCAGTAACGGGAATTTACCAGGCTCAGGTGAGTTACTAAGCACGCCGAGTTTTGCTTTAGTGCTGGCTGAGGAGGCAGTGGTGGGCTTTGTCCAGGTCAAGGTGCTATTGTCAGGCTGAAGCTGGAGGAAGCAGCGGGCAGAGAGGTGAGTGTCCTGGTCATAGTGGATGACTGTGGCGCCCTGTAGCAGGAACCGATGCACATCGGCTTGGATGGACAGCACATACCACGGGATGAGCTCAGTCCCATGGTCAAAGGCCTTCTGTGGCTCCTCCGACCCATAGGGGTCCCATTCTTTGGGCTGCTCAAAGATGTCATTTTCAGAATCCAACAAATCTCCAATTATAAACCTGTTGGAAAGAGATACAAATTTGATCTCTCTTAAAATCAGAAGTGAAAATATCTCAAGAACTTTTACTAACAGTAGACTTCATTTTTCATTCAAAATAGGGTAGGAAATTATAAAAGTTACAGAACAATTTTTAATAATTGCACTCTAAAACCTTACATTTAGCAATATATTTAATCTTAGGCATAAGGAAAGGAACTACTAGATCAGTTATTAGCTACTAGATCAGTATTTTTTTAAATTGACAATAATCATTGTGTATCAGTTTTTCTTCGGTATCAGAAACTGCATTAATACTTTACATATACTTTTGCATCTACTGACCTACTTGTGAAGCAAATTTTCTTATTTATTTACTTATTTATTTATCTATATATTTATTTACATATAAAGGAGTTGAGAGTCAAAATGGGTGAGTAACTTGTTCCGGGTGACACAATTCAGAAGAGGCTACCAAAGGCAAGATTTCAGTCTGATTTTTTAGCCTGGAATTCATCACTAGGTTTGTTTGCCTTCTACTTGATCATAAAAAATGCCATGACCTGAATATATCAGAGCTAAAACAGGCAAAACAAGACTTAAGGAGCTGGTCTGAGAAGTGTCTCTGCTAAAAACAAAATACAACTAGTTCAAATATGCTCACTGGGAAATATAGTCATGGTGGCCAGAGAAACAAGAACAGCTTTCCTTGACTCAGCCTTCCATTGTACATGTGTGCGTGTGTGTGCACGCGCTCATGCGCTTGCCAATAAGGGACTTGTCTGCTTGGAAAATTTGCCAACTCATGAACCTGGATATTAGGGTTAGGAGGACCTCTAGGAAAGGCAAGAGAACTATAATCAACATGTCTTATCCCTGTTGACAGTTACCTGACTGAGGTACTGGTCATGTTCCACTGTAAAGTTACCTGAAAAGAAATCAAACTTCTTTCTACACAGTCCTCTTTAGAAGGAAGTCACACGCAGTTCACATTTAAGGAGTAAGGAGTTGTGCCCTGCCTTCTAAAGGGCAGAGCATCTACTTTAGTTATTCAGGATTATTATGCTTGGGAGACTCATCTCTTTCCTTCCATTTGTTTGTTTATTAATTACATATATGGACTCATGGACTTTATTTAATACTTTGGACTATACTCTCATACTACTTTAATTTGCTGCTCAAATAGTTCCTGGTTTGTCCCTCAACTTCTTTTATCCCGTTGCTATAACCCATTATTATGGTATTTTCTCTTCTTTCTTTTCTCTCTCCCTCCCTCCTTCTGGCCATCCTTCCTTTTCGTCCTCCTTTCTTTTTACTTTCTGGCACAACAAGATGCTCCAGGCTCCTCCTCTGTATTTCCTACACCAGCTCTAGAACCATCCATTTCTCCAAGGAGTTTTGCTTTTTTATATTGAAAAATGCTTCTAGAAGTCAAGATCTGGGTGTTAGGTGCAAATACATTCTATTTTATGCACTTTTCTTGTTATGTTTTACCATAAAAAGTGAAGAAAGAAAGAGAATCCTTTGTGTCTAACTTAGTTCCATCCCTCTGAAATTAGTGGAAGATCAATACTTCAGTCTTCTTATGTAACATTATGTCCATGCTTCAGTCATGTGGCATGGTGGTTAGAAACATGCCCTCTAGAGTCACCCTGGACTTATTTGCTGTGTGACCTACTCCAATTGCTTAACCTCTCTGATTCTCACTTTACTTACGTATTAATGGCAAAAAGGCAACAACAATTTTACATGAAGCTCAAATAATAAATCACTTGTAAAGTCTTCAGCACAGTGTCTGACCCAGTAAAGTGCACCACTGAAACTGAATATAGAAGACTGTGGTTTCATCCCTGTCACTACTCCTTTCCCAATTCTTTCCCCCTAAGCAAAGTTAGTCCAGCTGTTCCTCTAGTGGGGATTTCTTCAGGGCCACAGCCAAGCCCTTTAATTTTTTATTTCTCTTTTCTGGGACCATGTCCACATTCTCTGTATCACACTTCTTGTTGCTGTTTCTGTTTTAAGAACAAAAAGGATTCAATTGGTGAGCCTCAGTACCCATGAAATATAACATATGTAACTTTAGACCTAGACCTTCTGACTTTAATTTAGCAAAAGAAAGGGTTTTTCCCATATTCCTTTTAATTTGAGTTCTGAGCTAAATCAAGTAATTTTCCAGTGAAAAACTACAGGCAATATGAAAAATAGTGTCTGGAAAGAAAGATGATGAGGCTTTTCTGGAGCCCATTGTTCCTGCTCCAAGATGATGTAAGCTGGGAGGACATTGTCTTTCTTAGCATCTGGTTCTATTTTAGAACATAAGAAGAACTAATGCTAGATGCTAATAATTCCACTAAAAAGCATATTCTGGGGACTAATTCCAAGATAAAACTGACAATTGTTTGTAATGACATGAATTCATTTCAAGAAGGAAACTAATAGCTTTGTCACTTACATCATATAGTGAATTTTACACACTTGTGTGGTTGATTCTTTCAGGAAACAACTTTCTGTGGGTTTACATGAAGGAATAGGTGGAACTTAAAGGGCTACTAAGGAACCAAATAACATTAGCCAAAGATCAAAGATGTGGCTTACCAGCAAAGAAACTACATTGTCAAACTTAGGTCACATGGCTTAAGGAGAGGACCAAGGAATTAAAAGGGAAGGAAAATCTGTACCTAGTCCCTGAAGAGGTTCTGGAGTATTTTTCAGTTAGAAAACTAAAGGCAGATAAACATTTTTCCCTGATGAAAAGCTTTCTTTTCTTTTAAATTGAACTATAATTGACATGTAACATGTATTAATTTTGGGTATATCCAGTTAAAATTTAGTATATGTATATATTGTAAAATGAAAACCTTTTATTAGAGGGTAAGTGGGCTATCTGCTAGCTTGGTGATTCATTTTTCTAGTAATGGTTCATGACTTTCTATAAATTTAATATGATTACATGAACATGATTCATCAAGTGATAAACACAGCCTAAATGTAATCTTTTAAGACTGAAGAAAACGTACACTTTCCCCACGAACTGCTACAGCTGCTCCCTGTAATAAAACCTGGAGTTTTAAGCTGACTTCTGGCAACTTCTTGCTTTTAATTAACCTAGCACCTTCCTCAATACAGGCAACTTCTAAATCAATCTGGACAGAGTGTGGCCTTTGGAACCAGCTGCCTAAGGTTAAATCCTGGCTCTGCTAGCTGTGAGATCCTGAATAAAACTATTGTGAGGATGAAAACATTCAGTTCATATAAAGTATTTAGAAAAGTTTTTGCTGAAAGTTGGCTGTCAACAAATAAAAGCATGTTAAATAGCACTAATAATATTATCTGGCTTGTATTTACAAAATCAATGTTCTAGAACATAGCCGCTCACACAAACATTGTTTCTCTATAAAAATGGTGTCTAGGTTTGAAGTTGGGATTCCCGTAATAAATAAGCTTAAACTAAAGGCTATGCAGACAGTGGGAAAATGGCTTTCCTTGTCACAGGTCACTGAAGCAGGACTGGGTCTCAGGTTCTGGAATAGGAGACAGGAAGAGAGAAACAGAGGACCCCATGTATTCCCAGACCCAGAAACTTCTAGCAAAGTTGTGATCAGGGTATGGCAGACTGTGAGAAGGCCTGTGCTGAAGCAGTCAGCTGTGCAGGTTATGAGGAGGGTGTTAGTAAGTTTGGGACATTTCTGCACCATCCCCTGGGAACTGATTGGTCTCCTATCATTTTATTTTTTGGGGGCATGCATATGTACGTGTGGTAAATCCTGGTAACTGCTATCTTTTTGCTAATACTCTACTTTATTATTTTATATCCCTGTAGTAGGGTTATATCTTTTAGGGAAGTGTCTAAGGAGCTTGTTGGGATTGGAGGATTCAGGAAAACAGCTCTCCCAGTGATGGAGGGGTGCTTCAAAAATGGAATCTTCTAGTAAGGATGCCCACACCAAAGTGCCCAGACCCCTCAGCTTGGCATTTGAAGGGTGAACTGGCAGAAGTTAACTATAACAGGCACCATTTATATGGCATTTAGAATGTAAAATTGCTTGTTTTACCTGTATCATCTTACAAATTCTCATGGCAGCCTTATGAAGCAATATGATCAATCTTATTTTGCAGATGACAATGCTGCAGCTTAGTAAGATTAAGTCACCTACCCAAGTGACACAAAGAGTGATTGAAGTGGTGGTGGTAAGGTTCAGTTCCAGGCAATGTGACTGCAAGTTTGACCTCTAATCAGCTCAAACAACCTCCGTTCTAACAATATTTAGGAAATAATGGTTATCTAATTATGACCAAGTTATTCAAATGCACCAATCCTTCTTAAGCTGTGTCATCTTAAAGAGGGTCAGTAATATTAAAAATAAGACTTTACTTCTGATATGACTCAAAACTCTTCTCCACACATCTGAGTATTCTTAATTTCCACTTTCTAACAGTGGTGTTGCTGTATGCCTCTTTGACTTGCACATACTCACAGAGGCAAAGCTTATTTGTTCTTCCTGCTGTTAAATTTAAAAAGTCATTATTAAAGAGTTTATTGGTCATATGAAATGTAATTGGAAAGGTTTTAGAATTCAGATATTCCTAAGTTACAGGAACAAGAAATAAAAAGAAGCTGAGAGTTCCTCTACAGTGAAACAAAATGCCTTAGACATTGCAGGAGAAAAGATCTGCCCTGCAACTTAACATGAGGCCAGGCTCGTGCCCAGCTCTGCTGGTCATCCCCGAGACAAGTGGCTTCACCTCTCTGGCCACCACTTCTTTGCTGTTCAGTAAAAGATGGATGAGTTGATCTTAAGATCCTACTGATATTTTGATTCTCTCAACCCTGTTCCTGTCCTCCTGAGGTCTTGAACTTTTTATGATCATTTTCCTGGAGTTTCTGTGAGTGCTTCTAATGGGTTTTCTAGCAGGAGTGGCTAAGAGATTTGAGAAAAATTATAAGAGAATCTTGCAAGCTTAGAGAACCAAAGGGACATGAGATTTTCCCCTTTTTTCTTTGATGTAATTTTCACAAGCTTGGTGGTTGCCTCATGAACAGAAGCTGGAGGTGATTGTTTATAGAGTCTTTCAGTCTAGTCAACAAGAAAGCATGGTTTATATGAGTTGAGGGATCTGGAAATTCCTTTGACACACAACCCTGCACTGGATGTTTTGATGAGGGGCTTTGGAACAGGAATGGCTTCCCAAGTCCTTGCAAACTGTCCTGGAAACAGACCTTGCTGATCTGGTCTCAGTGAATTTTATGAAACACCCTCAGCCTTATCTTGTATGTCCACTGGTTCTTTTCAGTAACAGTCCCTTGGGGTAAGGAAATGATTATTAGTACTGAGGTATATATATTTTAATGTGAGGATTTCACCATGACAATATAGACTTTCTGAAACCAAACTGAAATAGGAGAAGGAAGAAACGAGCAACCCCTGTTCTTAAAATGTCAAACTTACTGCCATCGGGCTTTGTCCTTCAAGGAATTCTTCCTGGAGCTGCTCCCCTCCCCGGGGCCGTCCTCCTCCTCCATCTCCAGGCTCCTGCTGCAGCTCCTGATGATCTGAAAGATGCTGTTGACTGTGGATTCCTTCTCCGAATTCTTTAGACCATTTTGCCCCACTCTTTGTAAGAAATTATCTTGTCCACTGTAATCGGCTACAAACTGCAGAAAAACACATGGAGGACTTGCTATTGCAACTTCATATAATGCCTCTAACTAACCTACTTGGCTTGGGAAACGAAATCATAATAGTCATAAATAATGACATTTGTGCTTATTTTATTGGGAAGAAAATGAACCTCCAGGAAAAACATTTTTTTATTTCACCACATAAAATATCAAAACTCACTCTTGTTTCCACTAAGACAACTTTAATTCCTCTAGGAATCAGAGCTCCACTTTGAATTTAAAACACAAAAAGCAATATTATTCCAAGGTTCACTGGGGAGTTTAGCCATTTTAAAGAGGAAGGACAGGGTTATTTTATCTTGTAGTGAGAAGTTAGAAAAACCATGACAAAAGTATATTATTCTATGGAACCAGTTAAAATTATGGTGACCCAGAGAAAAGAATGAGAAAGGAGACATTTTCCATTATTTCCCATATATCCTAGTGTAACATGAAGACTGCCTGGTGTTTTTAAGCTCTATTGTCTGGATTCTTTTTTTTTTTTTTTAAGATTTATTTATTTATACATACAACCTGGGGTACAGGCCAGAGGTATGGGGCGGTGAGAGGGCCCACCAGAGACAGAGTGGGGAGCAGAACAGGCAGATCAGAAATACACTCCTGAGGAGAGCAACGGGAGAGGCAGGAGAAGTCTGCCACACCATGTGGGATTCTCCCCCACTGGGCGTCGAACTCCTGCGCTGCCAACAGCTCCAGCTCCACAGCGCAGTGCTTAACCGCTGCGCCACCAGGGAGGCCCTATTGTCTGGATTCTTGATCAGGAAGTTTCTCTTGTCAGAGAGAAGAGCTGAGCTCAGCCTCGAGATGCTGTGTTTACTCTGTGAGAAGCTGGTGTGGGTGCAGCCTCGAGACTTGCTTTATGCTGTTTCCTACACTTTCACCTCCCACCCTTAAATAAGCCAGAGAGATGCAAGCAGTAGGATTGTACTAGCCTGTACCAGGCAGGGGCTCTCAGGTCTCTTTGATCTTCCCTTTGTCCACAGGAAGAGACTGAAGTTTAGCAGAGTCTTCCTACTACTGCTGAGAAGGAATATAAGTGAGGGAGTGAGTATATGTGTGTGTGTGGGAGGCTGGAGGGGGGGTGTGGACTGAGAGGAAGAATGTGGGAATGTGTAAGGGAAGTTGTGAGTATTATTACTCTGGTGAGAATCATCCTAGATTTAGGTGTGAGACTTCCAGGTATGGGACCTCTCAAAATTTGCCTGATGGGGTGCATCTTCTCTCCAATGCCCTGAGTCAAAACTCACAATGTCCTCTGCACTCAGGTACAAGAAGCAATTGACCCAGGAGAACTGAGGCAGCTGTGATTAGGAGCTGGAGCTCATCTTCAGAGGAGCCACCAGCTTTCCCACTGTTCTCCCGCAAAGGATGAAAGAAAGGCAGCGTTGACTTGTCCCTTTCCTTTTCCCCACTAACCTGGAAAAGTTAATACTCTTACTTTATTTCTCTTATCCCCTGAATCCAAATATTCCCACCCAAAGAGAGATGAATCCCCATCAACTTTGTAATTACAATCAGAAAATAACCACCAATTTCATGTGTACTTATACTATCATATAAAATCAAATTTAATATTAAGCCCCAAACAGCACTAGTTGGGATTCTTTTCTCTAGAACTTTCAAGAACCGACTATGATCCAGCAAAGCAGTGACAACTGAGAGCCCTGGGCTCAGAGAGTTAACTCTTCTCAAGGTAGTGAGGGATGACTAAGCAGACCCGCACGTGGCCAGGCTGGCTCCTCAAATCACAAGAACTTTGAAAGGCCTCACCTCTAAAGTTTCTTCTTGGGAATTGTACCTCGGGCAAAGCTTCATGAGGCCAGAGGCTCCATTGAGCACTTCACAAAGCTCCTTCAGAAACACCCCACAGAACGGAACCACTTTACAGCCGGGGATGTGCAGTGCCCGGGTCACCGCCTTCTTGTACTCGCAAGAAGATTCGTGCTGAGCCATGGCGTCCTTCAGGCTCCTCATGGTCTCCAGGTCAGACTGGTCCATGAACTGCCACATTTTTAAAACTTTTCGTGACCTGTGGCAAGTAAACGATATTTTAAAATTTTAGTTAAAAATTAATTTTTTAAAGTTATTGAGTTAATGCCGGTTTCCATTGTCATTTGCATTTTAGGAGTATAGGAGACCCCTACAGAATAATATTCCTGTATGTGCACAATGAATGAATTAACCATTCATTCACTGATGGCACTTAGGATGTTTCCATATCTTGGCTACTGTAAATAATGGAAGGAACATGGGGTACTCAAATATATCTATTTGAGTGAGTGCTTTCATTTTCTTCACATAAATACCCAGACATGGAGTTGTTGGATCCCATGGTAGCTCTATTTTTCATTTTTTGAGGATCCTCTTTATTATTTTCCAGTTTGGACCAGTTTATGTTCTCACCAACAATGCATGAGGGTTTCCTTTTCTCCGCCTCCTTTTGGACATTGGTTCTTTCTTATCTCTTAAATAATAGCTATTCTGACATTTTTTTTTAAAGAAAAGTAACACAAATTCTTTGTAGAAAATTTATCACAAAGAGAAAGAAGTCATCTGAAATAGGCTTCTGTTCTCCCAGAA
This sequence comes from Scalopus aquaticus, assembly GCA_004024925.1. Lineage (NCBI taxonomy): Eukaryota > Metazoa > Chordata > Mammalia > Eulipotyphla > Talpidae > Scalopus > Scalopus aquaticus. The sequence goes on from PVIJ01000323.1 coordinate 172,122, forward strand.
TTTTTCCTTCTTTTGAGCCATGCCTGGTACATTTCTAAGACTATTTTAAATGCCAAAGACATGTTCATTTGAGTTTATTCTTAGTGAAGAAAGTTCAAAAGGACAAAAAAAATTTCCAACTCTGAGAATTTTCCTCTCCTCTCCCAACCCTATGAAGGGACCTGGAGAATCAAAGAAAAAATCTTGATTATGTTATGAAGCAAAATCTATTTATAGTGAGAACCCTGGTTGGGAAGAATAACAAGTATAGCAGGTTCTCTCTATGAAGCCTTACTATAAACCAGATACATACGCTAAACACTTTGTATTATCTCACTGTATCCTAAGTAGAGAGGTAGGTGCTTTTTATTATTGTCCCTGTTTTACAGGTAAAGAAACTGAGGCTCAGTAAAGTCAAGTAACTTACAGCTATTCCATGGAGCAGACAGGACTTGATTTCATATTATTACGACTTAGCAATTCACATACTTTTTCCTCACACATCATGCTGCCTCCCACAAGACGGAAGGGCAGTTACATTCTCCCACAAGACGGAAGGGCAGTTACATTATGCCAGGCAATTGAGGCGGCAAGGGAATAAGACAGGAGAATATGGTCTCTGAAGTTAAGGTTGTCTACTTCCAGGTCCCAGTCATGTCACAGAATCTTAGAGGAATAATTTAGTTTCTCCTAACTTTAGTGTCTTTTTAAAATACAACATAGTGATAATATCTACTTCAAAAAACTGTTCTGTGAATTAAAAGACTTAATGTATAATTAATCCCAAAGGATACATGCACTCCTATGTTTATTGCAGCACTATTTACAATAGGCAATATGGAAACAACCCAAATGCCTAAAAGTAGATGATAGGATTAAGAAGATGTGGTATATATAGACAATGGAATACTATTCAGCATTCAAAAAAGATAAACTCATGCCATTCGCAGCAACATGGCTGCAGCTGGAAGGGATTATGCTCAGTGAAATAAGCTAGAAGGAAAAAGAAAAATATCGGGTGGTTTCACTTACAGGAGGATTGTAGGGGAACCAAATAAGGGACTGGGAAAAAAAATAACTACAATAAATTAAAAAACAAAATCAAAAGGCAACTCTGTTGGGACACTCTGCAGAGACACTCTGCAGGGGAGGGAGAGGGAGGAACACAAAGGACTATGGTGATGGTGCACCGGTGAATTGGTGATGGGAGTTTTATGGAGACTACACCTGAAAGGAGAAAGCATACATTGTACAAAAAGGAAGAATGATGTAAAATATGTATAAAATAAAAAAAAAGATTTAATGTATAGAGCATGCTTAACCCAATGCTTGCCATATAGTAAGTGTTCAATAAGAATGAGAGCTGACATTATGGAATGCTTATTACCAATGTTACCTATGGTTATTACTAAAGGCAGTCAGTGGGTGGGAGCTTACAGTGTGGGAGCAACTCACAAGGCAGGAAGTGGAAAAGCGGGATCATGGATAGCGCCAGTGGCGCTACGTAAGCAGGTCATCTTGGCCAAGAGCATGGGAACAGGCACATCTGATAAGGATTGCAACTGGCTCACAGGGACTGAATTCTGCAGCACCTCTGAAGAACGGGACTCAGAGTACTAGCAGAGGGTTATATGTTTTCTAAAAAGGATCATATCAAGTTTGGGTGAAGGTGGTCACCTGGGCGACAGATTCAGTACCTTTCCGGTGGTACTCCCCTCTCCCCATACCTGAGGCCGGCCAAGAACTCCATGACAGCGTTGTAGTTGCCCATGTTCCAGCAGCATTTGGCCACGTGCACCAAATAGGAGAAGACTTCCCGCTTCTCCTCCATGGAACCCGCAGTGAGGATTAGCCACGTCACCCAGGAGCTCACCTGGAATACGCAGAGAGGGGTATCTACTGAAATGATGTCCTGGAAGCTTGATAAATATTTTTTCTCAAGAAGACTATTGTTCTTTTTCTCTTGTAAAAACCAATTTAGAAAATGAAGGCCCAGTTGAGAAAGCTGAGGTGAAGCTCTAACCATCACTGCTCTGCTCTGGGTTTCTTCACCTTCATCTTTCTCTTTAAAATCAGGAGGCAGAAGCATAACTTGGAATTCTCCTGATCTATAAAGTTCCATCAGACTGTAAGAAAGTAAGGCCTAAGGATAATATTGATTTAAATATATTTGATGGGTAGGCTGCAAGATTAAATACCATCAGTGCACTTAGCCTATAAATGAACGATATTTATCAAGTAGTAAATTATATAATATCAAATGAAAAATTACAAATATATATGAACTATTTTTACAAATACAGTTCTATGATGCTGCTCAGATGACTAAATAATGAGAAGAATAAATACTTATATAGCACTTACTGTGTGCCAGAAACTGTTCTAAGCTCTCTCTATGTGAACGGACTCCTCTCTCACAACAGTCCTAAGGGAGAGGGACTATTATTATCTGCATTTTATGGATGAGGAAACTGAGGGACAGATGGTCTTAGAGACTTGCTCAAGGTCCTCTACCAATAGGCAAAGCCTGAATTTGAATTTGGTATGTGCCCCAGAGGTAGCATTATTAACCACACATTAAATGCCTAATGTGTACACACAATCTTTAATGTTCTCATGCTCTGGGCTTAAGTGGATTCTAATGTGATTTGATTTTTTCTATTACACAGACTATATAGTATTTAACAATAACCCGTTACAAAGCCCCTGTTTATGTATACAGTCTCAAAATCCTCTGCTTAATCTAAGATTATTTTGCTTCAACCTAAATTTTGTTGCTTGGACACCAGCGTTTACCTAAGCTATTTTCTCTATCTTGGCTTACGTCAGCCAATAAGTTGCTAACAAATCAGAGCCTCCATTTTGATGGCCACCAGCCCTCCCCTGCTTTGTGGTCCATAGCTCACTTGGTCCAGCAACAGTGCTGGAACCTGGGGAGCACTCAGTCCCCTGGCCTGAGTGAGAGGTAGAGTTCATGGCGACACATGACTATTGCAGGGGAAGAGTTCAAGGTTTCTGACATGAATAAAATGAGAGGAATGAATGGCATTTAGTGATGGCAACAACCACAGAGGACAGTCTGACTTCATTTTTCCAGATCAAGAACCTATGGCTCATGGGAGAAGTCACAATACTTGATGTTAAACTAGGACTCCTGGTCAGGTGCTCTTTCATTTGATGACAGGTGACAGATTCCTTAGATTTGGCCCTGGTTAGATCATTCTAAGGACTCATTAAGAACTGTACATTTGAAGATAGAACATGAGTATCAAAAAATGATTAAAGAAATGCAAAAAAGAACAGAAGAGATTGATGCTGAACACCTCTTTCCTCTCCCTATACTGAAACAAATAGGGAAATAGAGCAACAGGGAATTTTTCCGTTAGTGATAAAACAGGATTTTATTCTCTGATACCAGCCTGGAGCACTTAAGTAATTACTTGCCTATTTCCTTCTGAAACTGGCTGATCTAAAATGTAATGGATTGCCTGAATCCCTGAGCTCAGCTCCCATTCTGTGGACTCTGAACACGCCCCTCTGCTCTCTACCTGCTCTGGATTGGCAGGGCCTTTGAGCAACATCTGGAGAACAGATTGGACAAGCCTTGGTCCAGACTATTCTGGAAGACGTTCAGATCCACTTGGGAAGAAGACAATCATTGATTTGCTTTTGATGAGCCCTATCCTACTATGAAAAATCATCAGAAACACGAATAATCCTAATATCTTCTACTCTGAGCTGGAAATTCAAACCCCTCTTACAAGTAAAATGGTTCTTTAGAGCTCTCTCATGCATTAGTTGTCGAGGTCTCTTTCCATGGCTTTGGTCCTTTCCTGTTGAAACTGATGGCAAATCAGGGTCTCTGGAAATTCACTGATCTTCCAGGTTATTCTGGTAATAGCAGTGACTTCTTAGTCCAGGGACCTGAAAGGGTTAACTCACCTCCCCTTGGAGAGGCCTGCTTCACGCAACAGGTGCACACCACTTGGTTTGTGCCTCAATCCTGATCGCACATCCAGATTTATTTCCTATCAGTCAAATCATTTTCCATATACTTTCCCACAACACTAGGAAAAAAATAGTGATACTGTATTTCACATGGAAACCTAATTTAAACCAACTGTTCCATCTCCAAGTGTGAGTCCCCTGGGTCTGGTTGTTGAGATTATGTAAGCATTGTTATCATAAACACACACACACACACACACACACACACACACACACACACACACACACACCAACATCTGCTTACAGAATTCAGGAATAAATCTTATTATGTCCTAACATATTCACAATTTCATAGGTAGTCAGTGATGAAAATGTCATCACCAGTTATGAAAAATAAGTGACACAAAAAAGGAAATAAGGATCTGGTGAAGATGGTAAGATGATACGCAAGGCATAAAACAGTGGTCGTGGTCACACTTACCAAGTGGAAAAATGGGATGTGTTGTGGATCTAAAAAAGAACTCTGGAACACTGAAATCATACCCAGACCCACAAAAATTATGTTACCGTAACTCAAGCTCAGGGAGCACCCCTAGAACCTAGAGCAGAAAGGTGTGTTCAATGTGGCAGATTATTTTGCCTTATTTCAATGGTCAGCACAGAATGAAGAGAGAATCTGGCCTCTAGCACAATTCTGTAAGAGTCCCTCCCTGTGGCTCTGTGCTCACCCCGATGACCCTCGCCCCTTGGTACACGTCCACAACCCTCCACAACTGCTCCTCTCCAAATGTTTTCTTCCTACCTTCTCTTGCCTTTCCCAACATTCTTAACTGTAGTCAGACTGAACCGCCTGCTTCTTCTTCTCAGATCAAACGTCTTACGGGCACCCTACAAACTCAGTTTGGTAGGAATGCTTTTGCGTCCTTCAACATGAGCCTTCCCCAATCTACCCACGTTCTTTGTAAAGCCAAGTCCTTACCTTAGTTCACTAGGCCCCTGTCTGTTCTCCAAAATCACCTCAATTTCCACCCCCCCCCCCATTCAGAAAAGTGAACCAAGTTTTTCCAATCTCAAGGGTCATGGACATAGAAGGAACAATGGGAAGGTTTTCCCCATCCCCTGCCTTTTATTAAGCAAACTCCTATTCAACCTTTAGGCAGAACTGCCCCTCAACCCTGCAGTTAGGACCCCACACTTTACACGGTCCACACAGTGTGGTCTTCTCTGCAGTGAGAAGCCTTTGTGGAGAGGAACATGTCTGCCCACTGGCTGTATTCTCACTTCCAGAGTATTCACCTCTGAAGAGCTGACTCTGAAATTCGCTCACCAAAGAGCCTCAAGCCTACTTCTACGCCTGTAAAGGTCTTATGACCGGATCAGTTCTCCTGAGGTAGATTTTAACTCTAGGCCTGAAGGCTGACCCAGGGGTGAGGTGTTTGCATGCATATATGTGTGTGTGGGGTGTGCGTGTATGTGTGTGTAGTCTGAACTTGAGGCCTGAAGTGTCCACATACCAGCACAGGAGCCAGGGCTGAAAGAGAAGGTGGGCAGGCCATGGGCTGGGGCCTCCTTTATACTTAGAACTGGCTTCCCTAAAATCAGGGCAAAGTTGCCTTCAGGAATGAAAGCAGCACTTTCTTGAGGAGGGCTGCACTGACACCCTACCTGGGCTGGGCTGCTGTGCTGTGTTATGCATGGTCGCCACGAGTCCTTGTCCCCAAATATCCCACTCAATCAGTACTCTGATCCTCAGAAGGTGACATCCAGTGTGTGGTGCTTGCCAGCAGCAGTGCCCACGGTGGGTGCTCAATGAGCTGGTGAATGAATGGTGGGTGAATGTGACCTCCTCTTGGGTAACTTTTCTGATGGCCCACCTAGCACTTCACATTCAAATTTTTCCTGTTTCTTTCTTATTTAACATTGAACCTTGAGTCCAAAATTATGTCTGCATTTGGGTTCTCACTGCTGCATGAATTTGCAACTGGTTTATTTTAGTTGTATTTGTGGGCCTGACTCTTTCACATGGGTCTGTTCTGTCTCCCCCACCAGACCTTAAGTCCTTAAGGACAGAGACCATCTTTCCCACATCTCCAGTAAGGGATGCTTGGTGCCTCTGACCGACAGGCGGGCCACCCAGAGTCCCAGGAGACCGTGGGCAGAGAGGATTCCCAGCCTCCAGATGCTCAGGGATTATATTTGGGAAAAGGCCTGAATGCTTCCTACTGTTGTTCCCAGGTCCAGAAAAAAAGAACACATGACTTTCTGCCAAATTGCTTTTTCAAATATACTGAGCAGAAATTTTCACAGAAAGATGATCCTTCTGTAATGGGTATCTGGTCACTCTAACTGCAAAGGCTGGGTTCAGAAGGCGAAATCTGAGAAAGACAATGACAGTCTGGACAGAGATATTCTGAAGGAGTTTATATGTAGTGTCTTTCTGCACCTGCTCTTCCCGGAGCTTGACACAACAACCCTTGAATAGAGCATGTGGGCATGCATACACACACAGCACACTGTCAGACGAGAGACAACAGACACACACACACACACAGTTGCCTAGGAAACACTCTCAAAATGTGGAGCACTGGCATCAGAATATCTGATGGGTAGGGTATTTGCTCAAATGCAGAGTCCAAGGCCTCATCCAGACCTAGAAACTGGACTCTTGAAGAGGGCTCGGGAATCTGCATTTTTAGACACCTCTCGGGTGGCTCTTATGCACTCTCAAGTTGAAGACCATCCTGTGGGTTCCGCATCCCTTTTCGCACCCTCTTGTCTCAAGTCAGAAAAGTGTCCTTTCTGAAATTCCAGTCCAGTCCACTAAACCACTCTCTCTGGCCTCATGGAGCTAACTGTACCTGAATTGGGGCTGTGACACATCAGGGACGGGAAGCCAGAGGGATGCAGCCAAGCACATGACTACGGAGACCACAGGCTCCGGAGCTGGGAGGGCCTGCGCTCAGTTCCCAGTGCCACTGTTTCCTTGTGTGTCTCCGAGAAGGCAAGCCACCTCACCTCTCCGAGTCTCAATTTCCTTTTCAGTAAAATGGGAATAATTATAGTTACCTCATAAAATTATTGATACAGTAGCAATAGAAAACAGAGATTGTATTTAAAGATCTCAAAATGATGCTTAGTGTATAGTTACAGTTAAGGGTCCAATAAATGCCCACCACTGTGCCTATTGTTGCTACTGTTACCTGAGGTTAGCGAAGCTGGATTCCAAAAAACAGAACACAGAAATTCAAAAGAAAGGAATTGTTTAGTCCTACTTCTTAACTACAAGAATGGAATCAATCCAAGGCTGAATCAGGAAGAACCTGTGATTGCCTTGAGAGGGTCTGTACCCTTAGGACAAGCCTCTCCGAACAGAAGAGTAACTCACTTATTTTTCCTTCTCTAAAGGCCCTGCCCCTTCGTTAGGAATAAAACACCCGTTCTTATTTAAATCACCCAACCCCATATATGTAATATGTATCCACACACACAAATATACACACACACATATACACACACATAGTACCTTGTCCTAGACCAATCTCCCTCAACTCTAAGCGCCTTAAAGGCAAAAGCCATGACTTATTCATGCCGGGATCGCAGGACTGAGGACATCGGGGCCAGCAAGTTACACACACACAGGCATCCTCCCTGGCATTGAAGTGGGTGCAGAAGAGGCTCTTGAGCTCTTGGTCCTGCTTGGCATGTTTCCACCCATGACTCTTACACAGAGGGGAAAAGGGAGATACCTAAGAAGGGAAGCCTTAGACACTTCTTGGATTATAAGCCCCCTTTCCCCTCAAACTGCATCTTCATTGACTATCAAACAGACTCTAAACCTCTTTTTTTATGGTCTTAGAGCCTGGCACCATCTGATTCAATATTACATCTCTTGCATTAATTTCCACTGTTGCCCACCTGTCTGGGGCTACTCACCTGTCTGACATTTCAACCCTTCTACATTATGTATCATTTCATATTCTCCATCTATTTCTATCTCTATGGTATTGTTCCATTGGTTTCCTTGTGCTGTGAACATATTGGGGATTTTGTTTATTTACTTGTTTTGCCTTGGCTGGTCAACAACTCTTAGTTGAATGATCCTTTTTCATTTTAATTTATACAGATTACATGAGGTTGCCCTTCCCCTGCCTTTAAGCCTGGCCTCAGTGATTTGTTAAATGGTGAGTATATGACCCAAGTCAGGCCAAGTTGAGTCCTTCTTGAGTCTTTTGTTGAGTGTAACAGAAAGAGACACAATATTTTTTGTTGGAGTCACAAACTGTAACATGAGGCTGCAGCTATGACAGCTGTGTGCCACAATATCAGGAGAGCCTTCCTGAAAGTGAAGCGAACATAAAACAAAGATAAAGATGGAGTCCCGAGGAAACTGGTCAGATGCCAAGATCCAGTCTTGAGGCGCTTGGAAGATTCCATATACATAAACCAAAACTTTCCCTTATTTTGTCTAAGTAGATTTGAGTTGAGTTGCTGTTAACTTTAAAAAGAAAATAGAAACTTGACAGATATATCTGATGACGCCTTTTCTTCTAATAAACACTTATTGAGTATCTATTACTGACGGTGCACCATGTTGGATACTAGTAAACAGGGCCGACATGGTATCTGCCCCTGGGGAGTTTGGAGTCTTGTGGAGGAAAATGACCTAAACAGATAATTAAATAGTGGTATGGGTGATATTATGATTCAGTCCAATGACAATTTACTCACTGATATGCTACACCATCTTTGGAAGTTCAGTCTTTCTAATCTCCTTGGTCCCAAAGCACTTTATTTATATCTCTTCAACAGCACTTATTCTTTCCACAAACAGCTACAGCATGCCTGTGAATTTGCTAGGAACTATGCTAAGTAAGGGGGCAGGAGGGTTGAAGGAAGTATAAGGAAAGTAAAATAGCACACCCTGCTTGGTAATCGTCAGTTGTATATAAGCCCACCTTCTCTAAATTTTTAACTTCTTGAGGATCGAGACCACATTATTCCAGCACCATCTTTCTACAGGATGCAGAATGTCCTCCATAGTTTGCAAAAGTGAGTTGTTTATTCTCAAATTCTTCAATGACAGACTCTTTAAATACTCAGAAATTAGGTTCTAAATTCACTGGAACTATTTACTGTTTTAAAATCAGCTAGGAAAAATATTTTGACTTAGATATGCAAATAGCATTTCTAGTTGAATGGGCTTCAGCGAAGTGCCAGTAGCTCTGCAGATGCATTATCCTCCTCTCTCTTATACACTCAATTGAATGGCTGGTTCATTCTGAAACCAATAATTAAATGGTATGCCAGAGGAGGCCTCAGTTCACACATATTCTTCTTTTTGTGAAAGCATTTATTGATAGCCCTAGAAAAGGATCTCTGTTATTTTATCCTATTTTAATAGGATTAAAACTCATGACCAGCAGCTAAACATAAAAGGTGTTGACATAAGTGAGCTGTTAGCTCCCAATTATCATAAAGTTATTGCAAGGCTATTTGTGTATCAATTTCATTTCCTCTTTGCACAATTTAAATAATGACACAAAAGCAACAGCTTCCAAGTAGTGGGCATGTACTTGTGAAAGGGACAGTGCTTATCCCATTTAATCCTCAGTCTTACATGGCTGGCCCCATTTTATAGAGAAGGAAGCTGAGGTTCAGAATAGCTTGCCCACAACCAGAGCAGTTACACAACTATGAGCTAGCCAAATCTTTTGCTACCAACTTTTACCACCTTCCATTTTCTCTTATGAAAACTTTACCAAACAGTGAATGTATTACAGCCTTTAGCCTGATAGCCACTCTGATCAGCTGAGTGAAGAAATGCCTTGGCAAAGGCTACTGGAAGCTCAGCTACTTAAGATCTGAGAGATTCAGCCAAGTCACATCCCTTTAGAAACAGTATGTCATTGTCTGAGAGGGCACAGGGAATGTAGGGCTGGCGCTCACGGCTTGTTTACCATCATTCCCGTTCTGTCACCCTACTACAATCCTAAGTTTTCTATGACACATTCAACAGGGTAGGGTTTTCCTGAATTAAAGAGTCCAGAAGTAGAAGGAGTGTGTGGAGAAGTTCTGTGAGAGAGTCCATTCCTGTGGCTCACTCATGGAGAGAGCCAGGTGTCCCAGGCCTATGGGAGTTGGGACATTTCCCCAAGAAACCTGCTTCCACAGCTGCTGCCACTGCTGAAGAGGCCCACCACCTTCCTGCTCCTTGCAGCCTCTTCCCCCCAGCTATGCTGTTGGGCCTTTAGCATATACAGTCTTTACCAGTAGCCCTCTCAGCAGCTCCTACTCCAGTGGACACTGCTCTGGACTCTGGGGCATACAGTGAACAAGGCAGTGTCCTTGCCCTCCTGGGAGTTGGTGGCATCTGCACTGCCCAGCATGACCATCCCATCCTGTCCCAGCTGTGTCCCAGCAGAGCCCCCAAGGGGTCTCTCTTTTACATGGCCTCACTGGGAATCTCAACCGGGCAGAACCAGTGAGCACTGAGAGGTTGACTCTATCATGAGTTTCTTTGACATCAGTGAAACAATCATGCTATCAAATGCTTTTATGGAGTCTACTTAAGTAGATTCTGAAAATCATTTAACATGTATTAATTCATTTAATTCTACAATAACCCACTGAGATATGTCTCATCATCACCCTGTTTTCTAGATAAAATAAAAGCACAGAGAGTTTTAGTCACTTGCCCTCAGTCACACAGTAAGTTGTGGAGATGGAATCCTAACCCAGGCAGACAAGCTCCAGAGTCTGTGCTCATAATATTGTCCTCAACTGGCACGAGTCAGGTCTTGAAGGCTGGTATTTCTTAGGGTCTGTCTTCAGCCCTTCTTGGCTCTTTTTGCTTTAGGAGAGCAAAAATAGACCCACAAGTCACGATTTTGCTTGCTGATGGCAACGTGGATGGGTGAGCAGGTAACAGGAGACTAACAACTACACTGATACTAATAATTAAGCAGGAAAGAGAATAATGAGAACAGAATGGTTTCATGTTTCCCAGAGGACAAATCTGTGTGAAGAAACAAAGGCTATTGGTATCCCAACAAGACCAACTACATCCTGGCCCTGCCGGACACTGTCAGAGATAATAGATCATTAAGGAGAAGAAAATTAAATCTGCTGTCTGTGTAGCATGTGTGTAGGGGTAAGCTTCTATGAATGAAACTTGTTAGGGAATAAATCTGATGAAAACCAGAATTCTGTCTCTTTAACTTCCTTGTTCTAATAGTGGGGCCGGGGGAGGACTGGATGTGATGGTGGGAACACAGGATTTGGACCCAAAGAAATGCAGCAGTACCTTTCTTGGTACTGCTTTTCACTACTTCTGGGACATTGAACAAGTCTCTTACCTTCTCTGAGATGCAATTTCTCACTCATAAAACAGGAATAATAAATGCCCCGTATCATAAGGAGTGTGGTAACTGATGAAAGAGGAATAGATGTGTATGGACAGGATGCTCGGAGTAGAGTACAGACTCAAGTACATACTAATACTGATAATTAAAAAAATAACAAGCAGCTCCTTCTTTGAGATGTTCTGTTTGTAGAAATAATGTTTTTTTAAGTGCTAGCTTCCTTTTCTATTTAGCAGAGAGGGACTTCCTAAGGATTACACCCTCAGAAAGAATGAGCCTTTGTTTCTTTTAAAAAGGCCAGGAAGAAGCGGCAGAAGGAAGGTAGAAAGGGGGCAAGAAAAAAATTCAGAAGAAATGTGAAAATAGAAGGTCTAAGGAAAGTTGGCAGTGAGGGTTGGGAAGAGGAGATGAGGAAGTAGGGCATGGGGGAGGAAAGGAAGTGGGGATACAAGTAAAAAAAAAGATAGATGGTTTGTAGGAGGAGACATGCTGGAAAAGCAATGCTGAGTGGAGTCGGTTCCACAAGGCCAGCTGCCTGGACAGCCCAGGTCCTCTCCCGGGTCCTGGGGTGAGCTACACCTGAGGCCCAGAGTTCAAGGACAGATGTGGAACTGGGCATGCCAGCGTCTCTCTCACTGTGCAAAGGGGGTTCATCTTTTCTGGGGAAAGAAAAGATTCCGACTCTGAATCAAACCCAACAGAACTGTACAGGAAAGGCAAACATTCTAGGAATTCAGCACAGGATAAGATTACTGGATGTGTCTCACCAACCACCTCGTCTATAAAAATAAACAGTGAACGTCCTGTGATGATATCACGTAACATGCCGAATGGTGACTGTCCTTGTGGAGCAAAGCAAAGAACTGGAGGCTGACAGCTGAGAGCACGGAAATTCAATTTGGGAAGTCCAACAACTGCCCAGGGGCCCAGTTTCTGCACTTCCAAGCTGTGCTTGAACCTCATTTGTCTTGCTGTTGACTGGCCTGTTGATTTATGTGTGCCTGTCCTTCTGCAGCTTTAGATTTTGAAATTCTTGGCTGGCAGACCCCTGATCTGCTAAGGGTCTGAATTATTCACATATGCTCTGCATATCGTACGTGCTCAATAAATATCCCAGCAGCTGCAGTTTTCCTTTTCCATTCTGAAGACCTAGAGAGAAATAGGTCATCAGTGTTTTCTGGTAGTCTTTCCCAAACTGTGTTCCAGGAGATAGAGTCTACCAGATGTTAAGTATTTTGTGAAAAAACTGGGGTCATATATGTTTTGGAAATGCTTTATCAGCAGGCTTCCTTGAAACTTTTAATGTGCTAATGTGCATATTAAATCACCAACAGGAGCTACTATTCATTTCCCAAATTCTTTGGACCACGTGATATTTTTTTCAAAAGAACACTAATGTCTAAAAAGACCCTGGAATATTGGCAGTGGGTCTATCCAAACTCCTTTTGCCTGGAGGAGTAGACATAGCCAGGGGTCTGTCCCCACTGGCGATTAATTTTTTTTATCATTTTTATATTGCAATAACGGTTTACAACTCTATCTGATTTAGAGGTATGGGTTCACCTATACCCCTATGTCACTATACCACACCTGCCACCAAAGCACCCATAATCCATCACCGTAATCTATCGGGCACCTCACCTCCTTTATGCCCGCCCTTCTCCCTCCCACTCTGGTAGCTTCAACTCTACAGTCAGATTTCTAGGGTATGTTCTGGCTTAGTTTTGTTTCCCTATATTCCACATATGAGGCATGTCTTTCTCTTTCTGACTTATTTCGCTTAGCATAAATAATTCCCTCTAGTTCTTTCCATGTTCTCACAAAACTGCTGGTAGTTCTGGAGACCTCTCCCTGCATCTGTCCAACCTGATAGCAGATCTCTTCATTACTCGAAACCACTTGGGGGAAATGAGCTTCTGGATATAAGAAGAGTCAGAAATTGTAGAGCATGGCTTTATAACTAGTGTCTTGAATCCAGGATCAATACATCATTGGAGGAATACTAAAACCAAGACACAAAAAAATTTCTTATAATCCAAAATGAGGAGAGTAAATCCTGTGGGCAATTAAAATTTCTTAGCCAAGCCTGATGTGAGGAAAAACCTCATTGAGCAGAATGTCTTTTCCACCACTTAATGTGACAACTAATAAATCAAAAGACCTTAAAGTTATTTAGTCCATTTCCCTTACTATATAGATGAGGAAACCAAGAATTAGCGAGGTAAGGTAACTTGCACAAGGTAACCTCGCTAGTCACTGGCAGACTCAGGCTAGACCTCAGGTGTCCTAACCAGGGGCGTCCTACAGTCACACTGTTGGGCTTCTGTGAAGAGGACTTGTGATGCCAGCCCTCCCTCCCTGCCATCGATGCATGAGGGTCCGGGCAGGTAGCCTCCTTTGGGTTGCTATTTGGCCTCTGTCAGGTTGGAGCTGACCTGGTGTGACGGAGAGCAGAGGGATAGATGGGAGCCACAAGAATTGCTACACTAACTCACATAGGCTGAGAGATGATAGCAGCAGTGGGTCCTAATGGGTAATACCTGAGGAACAAAAGGGAGAGGAGTCAGGGCAATGAAAATGACAGCTCAGGGCTGCCAGTTCGCAGTCTTCCATGGCAGCAAAGCTGCCCACAGAACTTCAGACATGCTGAGTCTTGAAGTTTTGCCCTCCACCATCAGTCCAGAGAATGAACTACAGCTCTGCCCTTCAGACATATGGGAGGGAAAGGCACAGGAGGACGGAGATTTGGGTCAGAATTCTAGAAAATGGGCCAGGGAGAAAACTGGAGAAATGACAAATAGAAGAAGTTGGTGTGGTTGCCATTTGTTTTCATTAGGCAAGGCAGGAGAGGTCATAGGAAAAGGTAAGAAACTTCCTCTGTCTTGTGAGGGGAGGGGGCTGGCAGGAAGAACTCTCCCAGGAAAATTCCTGCCAGGATCTGTGTTCAGGAAGGGAGGGGATGGCTGCTCACTAGTTTTGCCAGTGGATTATGGGCTAGGACCCTGATTAACAGCTCCAAGGGCACAAACCCAAGGTTAAGAGCTGCAGAAATTCAAAACCTCGGATGTGGGGAGGCTGAATTGAGCTTCAGACTAGCAGAAGGGATTTATTTTGGAGACTGGGCCATGTGGCTGACAGGGCTTCCCAGTGATTTTGCTGAGGGGCCTGAAGTTAGGGCCTGCTTATTTTCTTCAGGAGAGTCAGATACAGAAGTCTGCGGGGTGGGGGATGTTGACAGTTTCTGAGGATGCGTTGACAATTCCTGCAAAAGTGACAGACATGATTGGGGTTTGGGGGACTGATAATTTGAGGGTTACAGGGAGTCATGTTAAGAGGGAGTGGTGCCAATGACCAGCCTTGCTTTTCCTGTAGAGAGATTGGGAGTTCTAACCACAGAGCGGGAAAGACATGTTTTATATCTGGATGAAGAAATCTCCTTGGAGAAATATTTACTTGGAAAGTGATTAGATTGTAGAAGATAGAAAATTAAAAGTTAAAAACACCTTTCAAGTATTAGAAAGTGACACATCACCTACCAAAAAAATCTGAAAAAAAACCCAAACCAAAAACAAATCCAACCCAACCCAGACCAAATCAAACTAGACCAAGATGGAAAGCTGGCAAGATGGCAAGTTGATTGGACGAATATTCTTTACTAGATGCAGCTGGAGGAGGCAGTGGGGGTGCCTGTTGCTTAAAGTCAACGGGCTGGATTCAAGTCTCACTTCTGACATTCATTAACTGGGTGATATGCTGGGCCAGCTGCTTCACCTCCTTCTATTCCTTCATTTTCGCTATTTAAGCCTATGAGCAAGAGTTATCTTACGGAATTGCAGAATTAAAGGGAATAAGGTGAAATTGCTATATATACTCACAAGCCCAGTGGAAAGGTTAGCCAATTCTACTAATATTAGCAGGTACATGTTCGACGATATCCAATGAAAGTTTTGCAACTTTGTGGTATTTTGAATGTAGAAATTATACTTTCTAAATTCACATCTTCTTCTGCTTCCCTTACTGTTCCACTGGTCTCTCTGCTCCATGGTAGGAGTTGAGAACATCATGTTTTACACTAATGTTAGAAAGTACTTACAATACACTCGCCCTCACTCTTTAAATTCTATATTTTTGTATCTTTCTTGTGGCAGAGGAAATTAATAAAAGAAGATGCCTGTTTGTGTCCATGAGGTACTATAGGTAACTTATAATGAAAGCAAATTTTGTTAAGGGTTCATGAGAATTGAGCTAAACAAAGAACATCGGAAAACTAGACATTTTCATATAAAATTGGTTAAAAGATTCTATTTTCCCCTAATTTTTAAGAGCTAGAAAACACAGCATAAAACTGAAATGCTTTAGTCAAATGTTTGTCTGAAATAAAATGCATTTATTTTTTCCTAATAACTCTAAAAGAATAGACTATAGTCTTCCATCAAATATTTCCAGCACCTGTAGTGTATAAATACAGTCTCAGATTTCCTAAAAATGCTGGACATGTTTGGTATTTTAATGATAAAACCCAGATGTCTTGTTTTGCATGCCCTGGAAGAAAAGAAACATACAACTTTACAAAGAACACTCACCATTTCAAATCTGATTAAACTCTATGCCAAACAAGGACTGGAAAGGAGTATGCTGTTTGCACAAACAATCTTTTAAAAACTATTTTTTAAATCCACTTAAATATTCTGGAAAACTCCTGATACGTGAAACAGCAGTATTTATTTACATTCCACTCCTGCATTGGAGTATTAGTTTGGGGTCACATCTCGGTGCCTGGCATAAGAGTCATCATAATGATCAGTTTATTTCTCCAATCTGTGTTTCGAGGGCCAAGTGGAATGAACCCTGCTTTGGTCACTTATGCACAGACATTACCATTTAAATTCTGGGAGTTTCTAAATATGGCTCACTATAAGAATCAGCTGGTAGAATTTTTTTTCCATTATAGGATTGAATTTATTTTTATTTTTTTCAAATTTAAATACTGAAGTATTTGATTTTAATTTATTAATTTACTTTTATTGTGGTAATATTGGTTTACAACACAGAATGTGTTTTAAGTGTACCAACTATACCTTTTCAAATGTATGCTATCATAGTACATCTACTACCGAAGCACTAATAACCCTCTACCATCTCCCCCAGTGTCCGCTGGACTCCCTCCACCCTTTACTCTCATCCCCTTTCTCCCTTCTGTAACCTCAGTTTGGTTGTCAGGATGCAAGGGGGTTTGCTTTGTCGGTTTGTTTGCTTTGCTGCTTTATATTCCACATAGTAGTAAAGTCACCCAGTATTTGTCTCTCTCCTTCTGATTTATTTCACTTAATATAATCCTCTCAAGTTCTATCCATGTGGCATATGGCAAGACTTGGTCTCTTTTTATAGCTAAGTAGTAATGCACTGTGTGCTCTCTCTCTCACCCTCCCAGGAGCTCCCCCCTCCCCCATATATGTATATACATCTTCTTTATCCAGTTATCAGTTGATGGGCACTTAGGTTGTTTCCACATCTTGGTTAGTAAAAATAATACTACAATGAATATAGGGGTGCATATATTTTTTCAAATTAATGTTTTCAAATTCTTTGGTACAAATTTCTTTTTTCTTTTTTTTAAAATTTATTATTATTTGCATCTTTTACATTATAGTGTATTCCCTGGGGGTAACCCACCACCAATTCACCCATGAACCATCACCACAGTCCCTTGTGTTCCCTCTCCCCCATTTTGAACCCTTATCCTCCCCCTCCCTCGTTGAATATCTCTTTCTTATTTGGTATCTCTAGATTTCTGTTATAAGTGAAACCATTTGATATTTTTCTCTTTCTTTCTGGCTTATTTCACTGAGCATGATCCCTTCTAACTCAATCCATGTTGCTGTGAATTGCATGTGTTTATCTTTTTTGAACACTGAATAGTATTCCATTGTGTATATGTACCACATCTTCTTGAGCCAATCATCTATTTTTGGGCATCTGGGTTGTTTCCATACCTTAGCTATTGTAAACAGTGCTGCAATAAACATACGGGTGCATGTATCCTTTTGGATTAGTGTTTTTATGTCCTTTGGGTAGATTCCCAAAAGCGGTACTGCCGGGTCATACGGAAGCTCCATTTTCAGCAGTGCAGTTTGAGGAATCGCCATACAGCTTTCCATAGTGGTTGGATCAATTTGCATTCCCATAACTCCTTGGTACAAATTTCTAGGTAGCTACCTAGATATGGAATTGCTGGATCATATATGTGATATTTTAATTTATAAGAAATATGTATTTTGGTCATTCAGATGAAAAAAGATACACATTTCTCATAAATATTTGGGTGTTACCTACAGTTTCTGCCTCACAGTTCTCCCCAAAGCCTTAGAATTTCCTAAGAATTGAGAGTGCTAAAGTCCCTTTTGTTATGTTGATGAAGGTATGTTTTGGAAAACACCTGAGGTTGGGACTTCCAGTCCTCACCTCCCTCACCCCCAGTCAGGGGAGTCTGGGGAGGGGAAAGGAGTTGGAGATTCAGTCCAGTCACCAATGACCAATGATTTAATCAAGCATGCCTACCTAATGAAGCCTCCATAAAACTTCCCAAAGGTAGGGCTTTGGAGAGCTTCTAGTCAGAAGGTGAAAGATAAATACCAGATGGTGTCACTGATGTGTGGAATATAAAGTAACTAAATTAATAGTCAGATAAAGACAAGCTGAAAAACTAACTCTTGACAGCTGACCACAGAACTGAAGCACCAAGGGGGTGAGGGAACTGGGGTTGGGGGGAACAACAAAG
The DNA here is from genome assembly GCA_004024925.1 of Scalopus aquaticus. Taxonomy (NCBI): domain Eukaryota; kingdom Metazoa; phylum Chordata; class Mammalia; order Eulipotyphla; family Talpidae; genus Scalopus; species Scalopus aquaticus. The sequence goes on from PVIJ01000323.1 coordinate 190,188, forward strand.
AGGGAATTAAACATAATGGACTATGGTGGTGGAATATGGGTGAGTTGGTGGTGGGTGTACTATGGTGGTAATATCTGATGGGGGTACCCCAATATTACCTCAGTGAAAAATAAATTAATAAAAAAACACCCTTGTAGTGTCAAATTTCATATACTTGGGGAGGGAATTAGGTAGGTATATATCTTTTTAAAAAGATTTCCTAAGTGATTCTGCTAAAGCCTTGTTTTTGGGAACTATTGATCTAGGGCCCTCACCTTGCCTCCCCACAATTTCAAATAGAAAGAGATGTATGTACCTAATTGAGAGAGGAGGAGGGGAGGGAGGGAGGGAGGGGCAGAGAGGTAAAGAGCGAAGAAAAGAAAAAACATAGAGAACTCAATGGTAGGAGAGTAAAGAGTAACCAACAGAATAATACAGAGCAATGAAAATGAATGAACCACAGCTACATATATCACAAATTTCAAAAACATTAAATGAAACAACCAGTTAGGAAGGAATATACACAGCAGTGTAAAACGTTTCCTCAATAAAAAAATAATACAATTAAAAAAAGAACACACACAATTTGGTCAAAGTCTTTCAGTGACTTTCTGTATCATTTTGGGTAAAATCCAAAGCCCTTGTCATTATAATGTTTTACTATCAGACTGTCTGGCCTCATTTCCTACACTCCTCTTCACCACTCCCCCATAGGTTTCCACCCACCAACCTGCTGCCAGTTCCTTGAATGTGGCAGGCATGCAACCCACCCCACCCCCATCTCTAAGGGATATTTGCCTGCTGCTGTGAATGCTCTTCTTTCTGATGTCCACATAGCTCACTCCCTCAACCTCTTCCTATCTTTAGCCAAATACCAGTGTCACAGTGCGGTCTTCCTAAGTACTTAAGGTTATAATAGCCACCCCTCCTCAATATTTCCTGTCCCTCTTCCCTGCTCTATTTTTCTCTCCAGCACTTATCACGACATGTATTTTACTTATTTTATCTCTCTGTACCTAAGTAGAATCAAATCTCTGAGGGTAGAGATTTCATTTGTGTTTTCACAGCAGTACCTCCACAGTCTAGAAGTGTGCCTGGCCTACAGTAAGCACTCAAACAATATTACTGGATGGGTGACTGCATGAACCAATGAATGAGATTCAAAAATGGCCTTGAGAAGCAAGGTCCTGGCCAACTGATGACGGGAGGAAGAGTTCATTTCCAGTTATGCTGGGTCAGAACAGTGTTACTGGCAGCCTGCCCCTGACAATTGTAGTTGACAGATGAACCCAGTTAGGAATCTGGGGGATGCATTTTTAGGCTGCTCATCCTAGAAAGGGCTTTAGGATGTTGTCCTACTCACAACGAAGTGTTTTAGATAAGTCAAAGCTCATTTGTTTCCTAGATGAGGTGGCCAATTGGCAACTTCACCTTCAAACTCTTGCTGCTCAATTCATTTAGTCATTCAACAAATATTTGTGGAGCTACGTCTCAGTGACAGGACCACATAACTTTATTCTTTCTTGTTAACAGATCCTTCCACCACATTTATTTGCATGCAAATATACTTCATCTTCATTCTCTCTCCCTTTCTTCTTTCCTGTCTCTTGCCCACTCACCAATTACAAGGCTCAATCTTCATTATTTTGAGCAACACAAATTTGTTATTATAAAAACAAAGCTCTAACTATATAGCATTCTATATAGTAGACTATTAAATTTCCTCCCTCTTCCTTCATTCTGGGTCACCATGATAGTAAGAAGTGATGGCCCTCTGGGCAGGTAGTTATGGAGAATAGAAAGTGGTTAAAAGGAGGAGAATCTGCAAAAATCACAATTACTTTTATATATAAAAGGACTAGCTAGAAATCTCAGTTTTCAACTGTCTATAGCATGTCATAGTTGTTAAAAACGTGACTGAGGCAACTGGTATTCAAGAAATACATCCTAAGGATGATACCCGGCATTCATTTGTTCATTCATTCAGTTTCCCAAGCTTTATCCCTTCGTCACTTCGTCAAGTAAGACTGTCAGGGAGCAACACTCCTGGACTGGATTTTCTTAGCTCTCCACATGCAGACCTTTAGAGAGCAATGCTTTTTAAATAATTTCCTTTTATTGAGAGTCAACAGACAATATGGCAGGAGAGAGACTGTTTCTGCAAGAGTCTTTGTCTTTAGTACTGCTCTTGAAGACTACCTATTTATGTTGGACACATAAGACATTTCCTCCCAGAGTTTGACTTGGATTTTCTCACAATCTGATTTTGGCTTCTTCTTTGCTTTCTTCCTCTTCTTCCCCCTCTATGCTGTGCTCCTTTTTCAGAAAATGAGAAAAATAGAACCCATCATGTGTCTCTTCTTGCCTAGGTGACTAGAAAGTTCTGAACAACTGGTCAGTCAGAGCCATCAGTGTCCTTTTGCCTAGGCAGTCTCTAGTTTTCTTGCAAGAGTCTAGGCTTTTTACTCCACTGTTTTAAAAAGTTTCCTGAAATCATTTTTTTTTTTTGCAAAGAGGAAACATAAAGCTCAGAGAGGCTGTCTTTGCTAAGGGTCACAAGTACTAGTAAATGGAAGCTTTCAGATCAAAGCTCAACGGTTTCCACCCTATCAGTGCCCTATACTGTTTCAAATTAAACACTGGTCAAACAAAAACTGTTTTCATGTGCTGTGGATACTCATTCACCTTGAGTTGCTTTATGTTCTGCTTTTGGGGAGAGAAGTTAATTCTGTGGGCTGTATGATCTTCTCCCCAGTCTTCACCATCAGTGCCCAGGACTGACAGGTCTGGGAGGGAAGGAGATATCACCTTTCATCTTTCCTTTTATACGTATGGAGATCCAGCTCCAGCAACTGCCATACTCAACCAGGACTTCAGACATAATAGTGGGGACATGGACAGAATAACTAGGAATGAAGGTGTTTCTGAGCTCTACGTTTTTGTTAAGGAGTGTAAGATCACTAAATAGAAGGATGCAATAAGGTTACTGCAAGCTGAATAACTCCAATATTAATATGAAATAAAAATTCCTATTTGCACTTTTATGTTCCCTCCTATGCAAAAATATGGCAAGTATAAAGACAGGTCTTAGGAGCACTAACTTGGATAACTATTCGGAGTGGATAAACAGTGCTGTGGAGGTGTGTGTGTGTGTAGTGGGGGGGGGGGATTGCATGTCCTTAAGGGAGCAGAGGATCAGATGGAGCTGGTTGAAGTACCAGTGTGTAGGCGGCTCTGGGTTGGACCCCAGCTCTCCACTTCCCAGCTGTGTGAACTCCAGTGTGTTTTCTAAGTTCTTTGAGCTACAGGGTTCCATCTATAAAACGAAACAAAGTAGCTAAAAGCTACCTGTATGCAGATGATTTAAGAAGGCTGTCTCTTTGATGCACAGAATGTACTTCTGACTTATTTAAGTATTCAACTAATCTTAATTATTGCCATTTCTGAGTCAGATTAGAGCAAGTATTATGGCTAGTCAGTAACTATTTTATTAACCAACTAGGCACAAATCATAGTAGTAGTCACAGAAGGACCCAGCTGAGGCACAGAATGAACTCCCTGGGGTAGCTGCAGAGATGACAGCTGTCAGGCTGGAATTACCATGGGCCAGCCTGAGGCTAAGATAACTCGAATCAATGAATGAACTCCATTCCTTGTAATTGTCTAACTTTGCTGGACTTAGGGAGCTGGTAACCAAGGGGCCATGGTTTCTTTACACTGTCATTAAGTCATAAAAGGCCAGCTCAGCACAGAAGGAACCAACATGCCCCTGGAGATTCATGAGGAAAAGACTACAATCTGAGAGCCCAGGGAGAAGAAACCCTCAGGGAGCCCTAAGTCTTGGGGTGGGGGTGGGGTTTAGGGCTGGGGAGTATCAGCTTCTATGGGAGATGGTGATGGCAAAATTTTCAGCTCAGCTTTGTCACAAACGGTGATTTGGATATGAATGCAAAAACAACTGCAGAGAAACTTTCTGTTACAGGAAGCACACTAGAAAGCAATGAGCCTTTAAAGGCATAGCTATTATCTTAGGGAGAGGGAAAGAGTACTGCAGCCAGGAATAAATTAAGTTGATAAAAGCAATATGGGAGTTTCCCCTTGGTATAAAACATCTTGATTGCCTGACCAAGAAGGTCCAGATGTTTGTACATGGACATGTGATGGTCACATTACACAAATATTGGGTTCTTCAACATTTTTAAGTAGCTCTTGTTTGTATAGTTGCTCTTATTGGTTGGTTTGAAAAGTAAAACTAAGTAACATTTTAAAGAAAAAATAAACTAAAACCAAGGTTGATTTCATTTTTAAATTTAAAAAGTTTGATTCTGAGCTTATTCTGAATAATTATCTGCTGGCTTAATTTTCTTTTTCTTTCATTTTTTAACCAATGAATTTTCCATATTTCTTTACGTTTTAGAAAAGAAAAGCTCCCACAAATGTCTACAATCATTTTTCTCTTTAGGTATCTTAGTTAGTAAAAATAAAAAAAAATTATAATAAGTGTTTCATTTGAGCTCACATAATTCATGTCATACAACCTTAAAAAGAACATATATTGTTTTAAATTCACCCAGATTCAACTGAAATTCCTCAGAGAATATTTTTCAGTGGGACAAAATGTTCCATATAAACAGAAGAAATTTTACGTCTTTCTATTTATTAGTGAGGAGATTTTTTAAAAGATTTATTTATTTATGCATGCAAGCTGGGGTGTAGGCCAGAGGTGTGGGGTAATGAGAGGATTCACCAGAGATATAGTCGGGAGCAGAACAGGTAGATTGACTGAAGTACACTGCTGAGAGGAGCAGCAGGCGAGGCAGGAGAGGTCTGCTGTGCCATGTGGGAATCTCTCAGGCCGAGTATTGAACTCGTGTTGCAGTGGCTCTGGATAACTTCATAGTGCTGTGCTTAACCCGTTGCGCCACCAGGGAGGCCCAAGGAAATAATTTTTTAAGTAAACTTTCTATTTTAGAAAATTTTAGATTTACAGAAAAATAGCAAACTTGACAGCTTTGAGAAGTATTAGTCTGGGATTTTGCAGAAAGTTCTTAATTGGGATCAATCTGTTGTATTCCTAAAAGTTAGACTGGTGTGAAAGGATTGTGGGAGGAAGAAAACAGGTGAGTGTGATTCTCCCGTCCTATTAAGGGTTCACAAAATCAGTATGACATCCCTGTGGAAACCTCGATCACTTGGCTGAAGTGGTGTTTGTCAGGTTTCTCCATGGTAAAGTCACTCCTTTTTCCATATCTGCATTGTGCTCTTTGGGAGGAAGTCACTGTGTAATACTCAGGAGTAGGGAGTCAAGCTTCGTCTCCACTCCTAAAGGGTAGAGTTTTTATGGTAAGTTATTTGGAATTCTCTTGCATAGCAGATTTGTCTATTTTACCCATTTATTTATTCAATTATTTACTTATATCACTATAGATTATGAATATTTATCTTATACTTTGAATCATGTTGGAGTTTAGTTAAACTGTTGGTGTTGCTGTCTTGGCATCCATTTGGTGTGTCAAGCTGCGTGCGTATGTGTGGTTTGCACTGACACTGACCTCTCTTGTGACAATGTCCTAGACATCAACCTGCAGAGCACATGTAAATATAAGCTCCTGATATGACTGTGCCCAAGACCCTTGAGATAAGCATTCTCCTCAGCTGCTCAGGGCCTTCCCCTTCCTTGCGTGCCCTTTACATCTTATCAAAGCCTTGCTCTTTTTGGTTTGAATTGGCCAACCTGGCCTTAGTCCCAGAGCACCAAAGCATTCCACTCATAGACCCCATAACAATATATGCCCCAGGTCCTATTACACGTTCTCCTCCTGCACCCTGTCCTCATACCCCCATGTCTTTCTGTTTCTAACATGGAGAAAATAAAATTTCAAATTGAAAAATGTAAGTTGAAATTACTGGTTTTATTGTTAGCTTTCCTAATCATCCCTTCCACCTTTACCACAGTGGGAGCATTTAGACAGCCAGTCCTCTTAATTGCTGCAGTAGTCCTAAATGTCTTCCCCTGGGGACATTGCCTGCATTTATTTCTCTCACAGCATGTCATGCTGTCTGTCCAGCTGACTCCACTCCTGCTGACTTCCATCACATAGGGTCATTTTTCTTCACAAAACTGACTCACACTTGATGATTTACATCTTGGTCATTTATCTGCTTCTGTGAAAAGCTCAAAAACTGGAGCCAAAACAAATTCTAAAATGTATCTAAGGCAAAACCTCTTGTTGCTTTGGACTTGCTGTAACTCACTTTGTCTGCCAAGAAGTAGAGGGAAAAAAACGAACCATTTAGCTAATGTGGGAACCAACTTTTACTTCTAAGTGGACATGATTACTATGATCATAAGCAGCAGCATATTTTAAGGAGGCATAGCACTTAAGTTTACAAACACTTCCAGTTATGTTGTATTACTTTTGTTTCTTTCTGTGATCCTAGGAGAGTAGTATGACAGGGATTGCTTGTTCTTTTTGTAGACAAAAAACCTGAGGTTCGTGACAACCAGTCCTGGTGAGAATGTGGAGCAACTGGAACTCTCCCGTATTGCTAGGAATGCCAAATGACAGCACCACTTTGCACAATATTTCGCAAAATGGGTTAGTATTTGGCCAAGAAAAATGAAAACCTTTATTCAAATGTTTGAGAATGTTTTTAGTGGCTTAATTCTTAACAGAAAAAACAAAATAACCCAAATGTCCTTCAACTGGTGAGCGAAATCATGGTGGCTAAATCATGAACATTAGCACAAATTACTGATATGTGCAATAACACTGATGAATTTCCAATGCAGTATGCTAAATAAAAATTCAGGCCCAAGAGGCAAGCAACTGTGAGACTCCATTTTTATGATATTCTGGAAAAAGCAAAAGACTAAAGAGAGAAATGAGATCAGTAATTCCCAGAGGTTTGCAGTAAGGGGAGGTGGTTGACTACAAAGGGATTAAGGGACTTTTGGAAATGAGAGAAATATTCTCTACCTTGACAATACCGGTCATCACACTGCTGTAAGCGTTTGTCAAAACTAAGCATACACCAAAAAGGATGAATTCTACAGCATGTAAATTTTACTTTACGTTAAAAAAGTAAAGAATATAATTGAAAAGGGAAAGTGAGAGGAAAGATTTAAAGAAGTTAAGTTACCTAGTAAGCAACTTGTTCAAAGTCACCAAGTGAAATAAGGAATTGAACCCAGTCTTCTACCTTCACATCTAGAAATTTTCTATTGAGAATAGAACAAAGTGATTTTCTGCCTTCTCTGTTTATAGATGTCATCCCAGTTAGAGTAAGGATTCTAAAAGCTGACTCTCCCCTTCTTGCCCACACTTGGAAATACAGCTCTCACTTTCCATATCTTGGACACATATTCATACTCAAGGGCACAGAATGACAACAGCCAATCTATGAAGGATTTCCTTCAGAAATGTGGTAAGAAAGTATTGGGACAGAGATTCCTGCAGAGAAGATACACAAATAATAGCAACATCATTAGCCACTTGGGGACATAAAATCAAAACCACAGTGAGTTACCACTTCCCGTCAACTAGGATGGCTATAATAAAAAAGACAGAATAACAAGTGTTGTCAAGGATGCAGAGAAACCAGAATCCTCATATGTTCCTGGTGGAAATGTGAAATGGTGCAGACACTTTGAAACTCAGTTTGGGAATTCTTCACAATGCTAAACATAGCCTAGCCCAATTATGTATATAACCCAGAAATTCTGTGCCTGGGTATATGCCCAAGCTAAATAAAAACATAAGTTCACACAGAAATTTATATATGAATATTCATAGCATTACTACTTATAATAACCAAAAAGCAGAAACAACCCAAATGTCCATCAATGACGAATGGATAAACAAAACAAGTATGTCCATACCATGGAATATTACTTGGCAATGAAACAGAAGGAAGCACGTGCATGCTAAAAGTGGATAAACTGTTAAGGCATCATGCTAAGTAAAAGAGGTCACACACAAAATACCACATAATACAGGAGTCCATCGGTGTGAAATGTATAGGCAAATCCATACAGAAAGAACACGGACTACTACTAAAGAAAATTAAGGTGATTGCACATGAGGGTAGAAATCCTACATTAAAAAAAAAATCAAGGATGTTTTAAAAAATTACAAAAAAAAAAAAAAAAGGAAGAGCAGAGAGCCATCTCCTGGTATTCTCACAAGGACAAGGAATGAAAGTAAAGACCAAATGAGAAGAGTATTTGCTTGTTTATTGCTGTCACATAATTCCTTCTATTTTAACTATTGTCACATGAGCTCCTACCCACATTTAAAGCAAAAATTCTGTGAAAGCATGGTTAAGCTATTAGCTAAAGTAGGACATTCAGCTCTGTATGGATTTTTATTAGCAGAAAGTTTGGTTCCCTCATTGGCACATAAAAGGAATCATGCTTTATTTGGAATAAGAGCATTGACTAAGTTCCTGTATCAGGCTTGAAATTCTACTCGATATCAATTATGTTTCAAGACAGCGCAAAGTAAAGCATTTTTGTGACGATTATGAGATGTTAATAAGGAAAACACACTGCAAGAAGCAATTAAAAATGTGCTTTTCTCACTTCTGGGTATATATATAAAAACTGCAAAAGACAAATTTTAAGAGATACATGCATCCCATGTTTACTGCAGAATTATTTATAATAACCAAGAACTGGAAAAAATCCAAGTCCCCGTAGGTTGACAAATGGATAAAGAAGATGTGGTAGACATACACAATGAAATATTACTCAGCTATTAAAAAGTGGGCCCAGAGAGACTTGTGCTTAATGAAACAAGTCATACAAAGACAAACACTATTTGAGTTAACTCATATGTGGTTATAATATAGAGGAAATAAAGAAATAGATGAACTAAATAAAATGAGAACAGACTTTTGGACCATAAATAGTGGTTAACAGAAAGAAGGGGGAAAGGGTGAATAAATAGGGAAAAAGGTGACATGATGAAGGATAGATTTGGATTTTTTGCAGTGAACTTAGCAGTAAACTTAAGTGAACTTAATACAGTATATACACACGTTGATTCTCAGTGATGAACACCTGAAGCCTATATACTGCAAAGTTACTTCAACTACAAAATGACATATGAATTTAAAAATATCCCACCTGAAAAAAAAAGGTTGAATTTTTTTTTTTTTTAAGGACAGTTTTATACACCCTTTCAGTGGATTTAGCTTGCTTATCTCATTCATTGGTTGGGGACCAAACTTTTGAGAGCCTTAGCAGGGAAGCCTGTCTTGTGTTTATGTGGCAGTAGAGAGAATTAGTTTCAACTCACAAGCAGAAGTGGATTTCAGAGGAAGGGATTTGACAAAGTTGTTAAACCTAGTGAAGGCAGAGAGGAAAGCTGGGCTGATTATATATCTGTGCACTGTCACTCTGAAATTCATTTTGGCCTCCAGGGTATAAATACACTTCAGTATTTTTGTTAGGATTGCCAGAAAATCAGCAAGTGCTCACTTTCTTTGGCCAACAAAAGCATGACTCTCTGTGCAAAAATTTTCTGCACATTTATAAACAAGAACATTTAGAAAATCCCCTCTTGCTGAGAGATATGACAACAGATATATTTAACTATGCCATAAAATAAAGCAGATACTAAGAATATCATTGGGTTCATCTAGCACAGGAAAAGTTTTTGTCTCTCTGACATGGACCTACACATCTTCCTGTTTCCCCCACCCCTACCCCCAAACAGCCTTCCTGTACCAGGCTGGGCTGATGAGCCGCCATCCAAATTTTCACCTTTGTTTTCTGTGAGCCTTCTCAAACAAGTGTTCCCAATCCATTACCTCTATTTTCTCACCACTGCACCCTGGTTTCCCTCCCGGCACCTCTTGTGATGGTGATCTCTACAAGCTCCATGGCCTCCCACCCCAATCTAAGCCAAAAACTTCTTCCCCACAGAATCTACAATAGAAAAATGTCCACAGGATGACCTCCAACTTTTTGGCAAACTTTTCTGAAAAGGCCAGATCATTAATATTTCAGCCATTCAATTTTTGGTGCAACAGCTCAGCCCCACCACTGACGTGAACACAGCCAGTAGCTTAATAAATGAGCATGGGTGTGTTTGCGGACCACTTCATCCAGGGACACTGAAATTTGAATTTCATCTGATTTTCATCTATTATGAAATCTTCCTCTTTTGATGTCTAAAAATCATTTTAAAAATGTAAAAACCTTTCTTAGCTCGCAGGCTGTACAAAACAGGTGGTGGGGTGTATTTGGCCAGTCGGCCCCAGTTTGATCTAAGTCAGCCTCCTAACCAAAGCAGACGTTTGTTCCCAGCCAGCCAGCCATGCTGTGTATAAAATCTTTCCAGTTAGGAGAAGCTCAGGAGACACCTGCTCTAAGGCCAAGATGAAATGACCTGGACTAGTTCTGTTTGCTAAAGTCACAAAGAATAACAACTTCTTCTTCATAACAACCCTTCAAACGCCGACGTGTACATCCTGACCACTTCAGAATTCTAACATCTTCGCAAAATAGTTCAGGTTTCTTTACCTGTTGCATGTACAAACGTGTTTTTAGTGTTCTCTCTGCTCTGTTCCATAGAAATCCTTCTGCAAACTTAGCCTCTGAAAACATTTCAGGCTTGCCAGGTTTAAGGGACAGGCGAATAACACCAAGTTATTCTGTGATCTGTTTGCAATTCTAGACTGGGGGCACTTCTCTACATTCCTGGCTCAAGATAAAGTGCTACCCATCCCTGAAATTCTCCCTGCTTGATTTCCATAAACCACACTGCCTGCTGCTCTTGTGATGTCCACATTCTCCTCACTGGATCCTTTTAACTGCCATGATGGTGGTCAGTACCAAAGTTTGATGCTTGGAGCCAGTTATCTCTGTCATGCTTGATGCTTTAGAAAGCAGATCAATTCTTATGCTTCACCCACTCCTACAGGAATTATTCCCAAATGATCTGTACAGCCTCCATCTTGTAGCACATGACCTCCATGCTCACACTCCACTGTCTAGAGGGCATCTACTTCCAGATCTCATTTAACTCTCACCCTAAAAACTGCATGTCCCAAATTGAATATCTGCTCATAAGATGATAATGATGGTGATGCTATAATAATAAATGAAGTAATAACAGAAATAACAATCAACATTTGTTGAGCACTTTTACTGTGCTAGGCACTATCCCAACCTCAGGATTCAGTATCTTACTTAACTTTTACAACTACCCAAGAGGAAATGACTCTTAACCCTTTGTATAGTTGGGAAAATAGGCTCAGAGAAGTAAAGTAATTCGGCCAAATATATTGTCCTAGAAAAAGGAAAGGGCCAGGATTTGAACCCTTGTCTGTCTGAATCAAAGCATGTGCTCCTGACCACCTTGGGTAGTCTTTGAAACTGCCCAGATGACATCCAAATGCCCTGTCTGGAAGCCTGATAGCAGTTTTGATTCTTTTCTATTTTTCAGTCTTCCTCCCTAATCAGTCACTGGGTTTCAAATATTCGGTAGCCATTACCCCCTTTTATTCTCACTAGCATCCTACTCCAGACCCCTTGTTTTCTCCTGCTGGTCACTGCAACTCTCTTCTGAGGGGCACCTGCACACAGGTTCCCATTTCAACCCATGTTTGCTCCTGCCAAGAATATGTTCATTCAAGCGGGTGTTCTCACTTGAAATGTCTTCCCTGCCACCCACTTCTTTATAATTCACTCTTTTCACCCACCTCGAAACTGTCCAGCTCTAACTGATCTGGAGTCCTCATCTTTAAGGGAGAGCAGAAGAGAAAGGCTGGAATGTGTGTTAGATTTCACATGCATATCTTTTGTTCCTTAATATTTTTGTCTTTGGCTGTATGAAGAACAGGCTGTTCTGGGCCTCCCTGGTGGTGCAACAGGTTAAATGCAGCACTATGAAGCTATCCAGAGCCACGGCAGCACAAGTTTGATCCCAGCCAGGGAGATTCCCACATGGCGCAGCAGACCTCTCCTGTCTTGCCCGCTGCTCCCCTCAGCAGTGTACTTCAGTCAATCTGTTTGTTCTGTTCCCCACTTTGTCTCTGGTGGATCCTCTCACCGCTCCACACCTCTGGCCTATACCCCAGCTTCTATGCATAAGTCAATAAATCTTTAAAAATGAAAAAAAAAAAAAAAGGAACAGGCTGTTCTGCAACACCAGAGAAGAGGCAGGAGAATAAAATTCTAGGTGAACATTTGAGAAATGTTAGTGAATTAAGTGTCTTTATTGCTGGACTTCTTGAGCTTTCAATATGCTAATGTGCACTGGGACTATAAATCAATATGCAAGGAGAAAAAAGCTGAGAGCTGTTTCTGGAAGGTACTGAACCATGAATCTTCCTTTTTCCCCCTCCTCCTCCAGCCCATGTTGAGAAACCAAGGTTCTCTAGAACAATTTGTAGGACAAACCACTCTAAGAGTTTTCTACCCAAACGGTAGGCAGGCAGCAGGACTGGCAGGCAGCAGTGACGGAAGGGTCAGAGCCCTGGACTCAGAGTCAGAAGTACACAGTGGAGTCCTAGATCCAAAACCAGAGCAGCCCTCTGAGGATTAAATGACGTAATGCCTGTGAGCTCTGCGAAAGTGTTAAGGGAAGGTTTGTATGTACAATTGTTGATTAAGGGCTTTAATTTAAGTATACCTTAAAAATTTTCCCCAATACTGGTTGTTGGCTTCTCCAGTTAAACACTAAGAAATTATGTTCTATATGGCATGGAAAGTTTAGAAAGTACTAAAGGACTTAAATAGGCAGATTTTTATCTTCTCTACTGCCAGGGAATATTAGTTGTTCTTAAATATTTGATCCAAATAAAGAACTGCCACAGGTATATGATGATTTTGTTTTTCATTGAAGAGAGTATTTTTACACATTACAAAATGACTCATAACAATAAGATAAAACAGGTTTAACATGACTTGGGGTGGTTCAGAGGTCTGGGAGCCTCGCAGTTGCTGTGGGTACCCAAGAAAGGGAGAGAGAGGGAGAGAGAGAGACGGGTATGGCGGTTAGAGATGCCAACAAACTTCTTGGCTGCATTTTTTGTCCATGGCCAGTCCTGCATGCTTTCCACTCTAATGATTTATCCACAATTTTCATGTCTGTATAAATTTTAAAGTATGAAGTGTAATGATAAAGGAATGAAACTTGTGTTTGTATGAGGCTTATGAAATCCTAATCATGAGATTAAGGTCTCACCTTGTAAATCCATGTGGTCCAGACCCATGTGCCAGGATGGGGTGGCGGTGGGGGGTGGGGTGGGGCCTAAACCTCATATTCCACAGCATGTGCCCTGCTTTGACCTAGAAATAAATCCTCATTCCTTTCCCTGGTTTTTGATGGAATCTGTGACTAAATGCTTTGGTCGGCTCAATCCAATTTTCTCCCTTCTAGAACACACCACTCATCTCCCCAACATAACAGTTTTCCATAGCATGTTCTGTAACTAGTACTAGCTTAAAGACACGCAGTACTCAAGTGTATATTAAATGCTGCATTCTGAGAGAACCCCACTATCTATTAGCAGAAAAAATGATCTGAGAAGTCCTGGCCCAGCATGTGGCATCTGTGTTTGGACAATAGGGCACTGGTTTTTTTAACAGAATGCAAAATGAGATCCACACAACTCAGTCTGGGATATGTTGCTTTAGTTTCACTTGATTACCCCTAAAAGCTCTCAAATAAACCAGTACTTTATGCCTTCATTTCTTTATTCATGATATGTCCCATGGCAAGTATTTATTAAGCAAAAAGATGCACAGTGTTATATGCATATAGAAACACAATAAAGATTTTGTGTTTGGGGGGTGGTGTTAAAAAAGCTTGAGTTTCATTTTGGCTTAGTCATTTCCTAGTTATGTGATATTAAGCAAATTAAAAAGCCTTTCTGATATTCAGTTTTCCTATTTGTAAAAAAAAAAACAATGATTCCCATTTTTCAGGATTGTGTGAAAGCTAAATGTGATCAGGTATGTGAAGTGCTTGGCACAGTGCCCAGTGAAAGGCACAGATTTAACAGTAGCTACATCATTAACTACTCTATCATCATCATCACCATCATTATCATCATCACCATCATCAAATGGAAGAAAAATTAGACATCCTCTAGAAGCTAATTGACAAGTTAACCAATTTTTTTCTTTTCAGAGGATAACTTGATTTGCATGTCAAGAGTGTGTCTTGGTTTTAGGAAGTTACAGCTCAGAGTATCTCAAGTAGTAAATAAATAAAATGAGAAACATCTGCTGAATGACTGGCATTAAGGAAATTCATATCTAGCTCAAAACTCAAAAGACTTCACAATGAGGGGATTAGCGGTTAAAGGCCAAGCGATGAATAGTGTCTGGTGATATACCACAGGTTTTCTACTAATTCCGACTTGATTTGACTTTTTTTTTTAAAGATTTATTTATTTATACATACAAGCTGGGGTACAGGCCAGAGGCGTGGGGCGGCAAGAGGGTTCACCAGAGACCGAGTGTGGAGCAGAACAGGCAGATCAGAAGCACACTGCTGAGGGGAGCAGCGGGCGAGGCAGGAGAGGTCTGCCGCACCATGTGGGAATCTCCCCGGCTGGGCATCGAACTGGCATCGTGCGCAGCCAACAGCTCCACAGCGCAGCGCTCAACTGCTGCGCCACCAGGGAGGCCCCTGATTTGACATTTTTACCAACAATTTGAATAAATATACATGAGATGTTTACCAAATCTGAACATGAAAAAAAATCAGGAGTTGTAGCTAATTCAATACATAACTGAATTAAGATTCAAAATTAAATAGCCTTAAAAGTCAGAAAGATACAAATTTCTAGACAAATAGAAAATATCACATCTATGTAAGAAAATAAAATAAGTTATGGACAGGGAAAAAATGTGCTTGGTGGCCATTCCTATACTAAAATTTTAGGGGTTTTAGTTGAGCTTCAGCTGGACTAATAATTAGACACTGCTGAAAGAAAAAAATAAACTACCAGGCATTAACAGTAGAATGGCCCAACAGCAAGATGGAAGTGTCTTAACATTGAAAACAGATTAGGGAGCCTCATTTTAAAAGGGAATGTTGAAAAGCAAGGATGAGATGGAGTTTTGATGATATGGATGGCGTCCAGCATCCAGAGGATTAAACCACAGAAAAACACAAGTTTCTGTTTGTCTCTTTCAAGTGACAGGCGGAATTCATAAGGAAGCAGATTTTAGTTTGGCTCATGGAACAAATCAAGCTCCATCACCACAATAGGTTCATTGAAATGGAGTGAACTCTGTCTTTGAAAGTTTTTAGCAAGAGCTGGGTAAGAATCTATAAAGGAGTTACTCCTACATTTGGAGAATGATAGCAGTATATACTATAACCTCTGAAACCTCATCAGAGATAAAGTTCATAACAGGGCCCAGCAAAAGCCCTCCCAAGTTCCAGGGCTCTGAAGCCTTGGGTCATATTCAGGGGTGCTGGAGGGGCTCTCCCCCATGTACATGTACCGTACTCACAGTACATACAGTCCTCATTGACCATTTGTATGAAATCACACTGCTTACCATTTATTGACATCTCTGTGAGATGATGATTTCATATACTTTATCTTGTTTATATGTCCCAAAACCCACGTGAAGTTGACAAAATTATTCTGTCTTATAGGTGAGAAATGAAAGCTGAAATCAGATTGAGTCACTTACTTGCTCAGAGTTCCATAATGAGTAAATGACAGAATCAGGACTCAAATCCAGACTCAGCCATAGAATTATACTCTTTCCACTAACCCACAGCACTTCTCCAACCACACGTTCTCAGATGATAGCTAATGCTTTGCATTACTTTGTAAAATGAGTACATTTACTATATTGTATCTCTTATGCCTTGAGCTAGACTATAAATTCCTCAAAGGACCCCATCTTCTTTTTCTTTGTATTTCTATAGCACTTATTTAAATATTTGTTAACACCAACTTGCATTCATTAAATACTTATTTACTGAACACCCACTATATAGCTGGCACTTTGCAAAGGACCTGATATATAGCAATGGACAAGTTAGACAGGTGAACAAAGCAAACAAGCCAATGACTTTCCTAACTTTTGAGTTGAGACATGACCAAGAGGCAATATGACCTGGAGAAAGAAGGTGTTGGGCAGAAGGAACATTAAGTGCAAAGGCCTCGTGAAAACAAAATAACTCGGCATGTTCAGACACAGAACAAAGGTCAGTGTGACTAGAATGGAGCCAGAGAAAGAGAGAGGTGGGTGGTGTAGAGTTAGGTTGGAGAAGTAGGCATGGACAAGGTCAAGCAAGGTCTTGGCATTTGGGATTTTATTTCCAATGTCAAAGATTGTCATTGTGACACTGTCAGCAGGGAGTAACCCGAACGTCTTTGTTTATAAAAGATCACGCTGGGTGGAGAATGAATTGTAGGAATGCAAGTATGAAAGGTGGTGGCTGGCTCTGGGGTGGTAGCAGGTAGAATGCTAAGGAGTGTGCCAATTCAGCAAGTATTTTATGAGCAGAGCAAATGGGACTTGCTAATGGTGGGGATGTTGGGGGTTTGAGAAAAGAGAGTGAGTCAAGGATGACTTCTAGATTGCTAGACTGAGTTCTTGGGTAGACACTGAGATGGAGAGGAGAGTGTGGGGTAAGTGGGGAATTTAAAAGTGGACAAATGAATGGAGAAGTCAATAGTTCCATTTAGCCATCTTTGAGATGCCTTTGAGACATTATTAGAACATAAGCTCTGTGAGGATTGGGCTCTGTCTGTCTTGTGTGCTGTATCCCCCATGCACAAAACAGCACTTAGTATACAAGCTGGTACTTGATAAAATCTGCTTGAATGAAAAAAGTCAAGAGGAGGCATTGAGAAAGTATTTGGATTTATGAATGTTTAAATCCCTTGGGAGAACGTAGATTCCTGGCTAAGCATAAATACATTCCTCCCTGGCTCCTCCATGTGCAGTAAAGACCTCTAAAAGTGGCTTTTCAAAGAGCTGAATTAAACATCCTAATAGGGTCAGTTAATGCAGTTCTGGGTGAAGCTCAAACATACATGGTCTTTCCCAGTGATCAGTGCCACTGACGTGACGCCTGGGTGGCAGAGAACAGCAGTGTGAGGAGCTGCTGCACTGCTTCTCTGTGTTGCATTTACTAAATGATAATACTTCTCACATATGCCCATATTCTTATTTGTCTATTTGCTGTTCGTCCACTGAATTCATTCTTATTTCTACCAGACCCAGGACTGAAGTGCTAATAGACACGGAAGTGATACCCATTTTAGATAATAAAACAGGTCATAGGTTAATGGTCATAGGTCAATGGTTAGTTAACTTTCTGGGTTGGTTAAATCCTACAACATGATGGAAGCTTAGGAATGATAACCAGGAGGATACAAATATCCTGTCATGGGAACAAAATATTGATAGTTTGGATAGTTAAGACTTCAAAACCAAGTCCTACACTGCAGCCATAGGACCAAAGAATGAAAAAAATGCCAAAAAAAAAGAAGGGAGGGAGGAGGAGGGAAGAGAGAGAGAGAGAGAGAGAGAGAGAGAGAGAGAGAGAGAGAGAGAGAGAGAGAGAAGGAGAAAGAGAACACTACAAATTTATTTACTTTGGGCAATTCTCAGCTATCTGCACTAAAGGACAACCTCGAAGACAGGAACAATTTTCCTCCTGTTTTCTTTGTTCTTCTCTTTGAGTACCAGTGTGTCTGGTGGTCCAAGCAGCAATTTTCACCTACTGATGACATCAGACTTATTTTTTGGTACTTTTAAAAAATATATAAAAATTCATGTATCTGTGAATTGAGTTGTGAAGAAAATGGTTTTATTCACAGTAAGAGAACCAAACTGAGGAGAAAAGGTTCCTTCAGCTCTGGAATCTATAGTTCCTGGTAGATGAGTCAAGAACAATGGCTCTGGAAGCCAGGCCACCTGGGTTCAAGCCCAACTTCTGAAGCCACAGGTCATAGACTTCACTTCTCTGTGCTTTTTCGTTTGTTAAGTAGAGGAGTAACAACAGCAACAACAATGGGATCTATTATTCTGAAAACGCAGTTTTTTACTGGTGCTTTTTTTCTGGTAACCAACATTAAATCATGGCTGTGTCTTGGGTCCTTACTAAGAACTTTACACATGTCACTTTTCTGAATAGTCACAAAGCCACTTGAGATAGGATTACTACCCCTATCTAAAGATGAGGGATTAGGTATTTGGCTCAAGTGTACACACTTGGGAACAATGGATTAGCACTCAGGCAGGCCAACTCCAGCACTGCACTCTAAGGGACAATGTGCCTGGACACCCACCTCATTTCCAACCCAGCTGTTTACTGTTACTGTGAGCGGGTAGAATTCTGGGGTGCTGATTGCCAAGAACCACTAAACATGATTTGTTATCAATCGACTTCAGGGCAAATGAGCCCTTACAATAGCCTCACAAATAATCTTGCTCTAACATAAAGCCCTGCCCAGCGGAGCCTCTATATTTTGATTGCCTACTGTATCTTTTAGTACAGAAACTTCTCTACTAAAATTTCTGTTAACCCAGGAATGTGCAATGAAATGTCCTGGGGAATGAGCACAATGTCTGCTTTCAGAGGTGTGTCTCTGGGGAGATATGCTTCCCAAGGAGAAAACTAGTCTCCAAAGTGAGCTGAAATTTCTGTTATCCTTAGAGTGCTTTCTTAACAGTTCCTCTCAAGAAAGCTCATACGTGCAGGAGAAATTTTGTATAATAGCCTTGAACAGAGATTTGCTTGCATAAAAAGGGGTGGGGGGGAGAGTGCTGAAAGGAAAATTTTCTAACATGGTTGAATGTACAAATTTAAAATCAATATTTTACGCGAAAGAGCACATTTGAACATGAGGACCGCTCCTTCCTCCATCATTCTCATATCATGCTTTTTCCTCACTGTGCTGAAATGGTCTTTCCCTGGTTAAGACAGATGTTGTGATCATCATCACTTATGAAGCACCTTAGATCTGAAGGACCCAGGCGCAGACGGTCTCTTCCCAGCTGGTTTACTTATTCTTACAATTTTTTTCACTTAAGCCCAACTTGGTATTCTTTAAAGAGGGGGTGGCATTTAAGCTGTTGAAATGATGTCTGGTGAACCTGACTGGATGGAAGGAACAAGCAATAAATGTCGCTTTGGTTGCTCACACTTGTGGGCTGGAGAAACATAATAATAACCATTTGGGTGACCAAAGAGAAGTGGGAGGGGAAAGGTCTGGGGCAAAAAGACAGGTGGAATTCCTCCCACAGTCTTCTGGGGTCTAAGTCTAACTGTGGGCTCAATCTTGGGCTCATGACTTGCCCTTAGGCCAACTGGTCTAAAAGAGGAGTCCAGAAAATGGTCTTGCTAAGAAAACTCATAAGCAAAAACAGCTCTCTTGGGCACAGGAAAAAGTATCCACTTGAAGCTAAAAACCAGTCCTCAGCCAGAGCAACAGACTGTTCTACAAAAGAGTGCCTGGAGATCCTGAGGACGAGGTATAGATGTATCTCATGAAGAGCCCCAACCCCAAAGATCATCAGTGGGTGAACAAGAGGATAGGGAGCAGAAGCCAGATTGAGGAGGCATAAGGTTGAGAACTAGTGACTCAAACGTAATCCAAGAAGAACCTTCTTCCACCCTCCACGTTCCATCACAGTCCTTTGAAGGAAAAAGGTGTGAAAGTAAAGGAGTAAGATGAACTTCAATCTCTATTTATTTACCCCTCATCCGTTTTCAACTGCATGTACTAAAGTATGTGATTTCTTTGGTGAAGTTATAAAAAAAAATGCCTTTCTGTCACCTTTAGAAAAGATAAATGACTATGGAATTTGTTCTAAGAGAAAAAAAAAAAAGATCAAAAGGAATGTGGGCCAGAAGTAGTGGCTAGATAGAGGAAGAAAAAGGAGGGAAGAAGACTATGATTTCAGACTGACAAAGCTGGAGACTTCCTGGGTGGCCTGGAAGTGAGGCTGCTCAACCTAAAAGGAGAGAGAGAACACTGGCTTCTTGGAGCTGCAGATGAAGAATATGACTCAAGAGAGGCATCCAGGGCCTCCCTGGTGGAGCAGCGGTTGAGCACTGTGCTGTGGAGCTGTCAGCAGCAGCGATGTGAGTTCAACGCTCAGCCGGGGAGAATCCCACATGGTGCGGCAGACCTCTCCTGCCTTGCCCACTGCTCCCCTCAGCAGTGTATTTCTGATCTGCCTGTTCTGCTCCCCACTTGGTCTCTGGTGAACCCTCTTGCCATCCCACGCCTCTGGCCTGTACCCCAGCTTGTATGATAAAATAAATAAATCTTTAAAAAAAAAAAAAAGAGAGGCATCCAGATCAAAATGGTTCAGGAAGACCTGCTTCCCAAACCAACCAGAGCAGAACTGAGCCTCTCACCAACACAGATCTCAGGTACCACCTGCTCCATGGTTCACCCCTTGCATGGGCTCCTGTTAACTTGTGCGGGTAGACAGATGACTGCCTTGAGGACGTCACTGTGGTGCGCATCAGTCTTGACTTCAGAGAGGAGAATGGGGAATGAGGAAGAAACATTGCTCCCAAGTCACACACCACTCAATTATTTTAAAATGGTTTCTCTCCTGACCTTTCCTAACGTAAGTCAAATCCTTCCAGTTATTTCATGATTGTCTCCTGAATTACATTCAAACCATATTTTCCTAAGGATGAACATGATGCAACATTACCTAAAAGGCATCTGGGATTTCTTCCCTTTCCCCACAATACAGTAAAGTCATTGTGTAAAGAATTGCTAGGATTTGGTACACTTTAACTCATGATCTTGTTCTATGGACAAGCAGGAGAAAGCTGCCTGTCTAGATCTTGTGTTTTACTCATGATAAGAACTAGTTGCCTTCTTGTCAGGAATGTCCTTCCTTTCTGGGATTTCCCCTTCTATCCCAGCCACCTCTTAAAAGCCCAGCCCCAAACTCCAGAGCTGAGCAGAGAGAGCTCTGATCACCCACCAGCCATCCTCAGCTCCCACTGTTTGTGCCACTCACACTGCACATACTTTCTGCCTATTTTGGTAGTTATTTGTGCCCAGGACTGACTGCAATTTAGGACTTAGCTCCTGGCAGCCACAGACAGTTACTCATTTTCCTTAGCACATAACCACCGTGATGCTCTGTTTCTGAGAAGTATTGAATAAATGTTAAATGAATAACTGAACACATGAATCAATCTATTTGACTGTCCCCTAAGTGAAAAGTATGCCTGTAGGCCTACAGTAGAGCTAATATTCTCTCGTCTTGAAAGTCCCCAGTCTTTCAAGGAATGACTATATGACTATATATATATATATATATATATATATATATATATAGATAGATATAGATATAGATATAGATATAGATATAGATATAGATATAGATATAGATATAGATAGATAGATAGATATAGATATAGATACATAGATACAGATATATAGATATATAGATACCTGGCTGAAGAAAGTGCACTGATTTTGTCTATCCAATTTTGACAGAACCAAAGTATAGCAAACAATGCTATATATTTTCATCATATATTGCTAATTTCTTATTTAAAAGGACATTTTTGACAA
>PVIJ01000323.1:211818-314337 GCA_004024925.1 Scalopus aquaticus
AGAGGGAGAGGGAGAGGGAGAGAGGGAGAGAGAGAGAGAGAAGGAGAGGAGAGAGAGAGAAGGTTAAGGCGTAGTAGGTGTTCAGTAAGTAAGCCTCAGGCGAATGGAAGAATGCACTACCGATGGCACAAGTCAAGATAACAGGAAATTGGATAAAAACGGACACAGAAAGAGGTCTAGAAAAAGGATGGATGCACAGGAGATCTGGAAAGGAAGCAGAAAGAGAAGAAGGGGGTGGGAAAGAGACTGAGGGTCAATAAACTCTAAATCAGAAATTCTAGTTTTTTCACTAACGTGAACTCGATAATTTAACCAGAAGAGAGGCAAGGCACAAGGGTGAAAGAGAATAGACTTGGAAGACAGATATCTGGACTCTGACTTTCACTTAGCCATCGTGTGACCTCGGTCAAGCAACTCAACCTCTCTGAACTTCACTTTTTTTCCTGAAGTAATTTTAGATTTACAGAAAAATCACAAAAATAGTACACTGAGTTCCCATATACCCTTCATCCAATTCTCCGAATGTTAGCATCATTCATAACCACTAAGACCAGGAAATTCACACTGATATATTTTTACTAACAAGTTACATGTTCTGTTAGAATTTCACTAGTTTTCTAGCACAGGAACCAATAAAATTTACACTGTGTTTAGTGGTTATGTCTTCTTGTCTCTTCTAGTCTTTGTTCCTCAGTTTTTTCTTACCTTCTGACCTTGATACTTTTGAGGTATAGGATATCCCTCAGTGAGGAGTTGCCTGATTTTATCCCCCTCATGATTAGATTTGGGTTATGCATTTTATTCATTTATTGATTCACTGATTCATTTAAGAACTCCATGGAGATGATGACATGCCCTGTGTAGGGCATCCTATTAGGAGGTACTTTTTAAATATCATGTCTCATTACTGATCATGTTGACCTTGAACACTTACTTAAGGTTATGTCCACTGAGCTTCTCCACTGTTCCAGCTTCCCTTTTGTAATTAATAAATATTCCATGGAGGGATACTTTGAGACCAGGCAAATATCTTATTTCTTACCACATGTTTGCACAAAAATTTGAAAATCTGAAATTTAAAAATCTGAATTTAAGAATTTTCTTTGAATGCAATGCTGCTTTTTCTACCCTAAGGTATACACACCAACTAGAATTAGCTATCTCCCTATTGTCTAGTGGAGGTAATATGGAATCTGCTTGTAATGGAATCTGCCTGTAGCAAAGTATTATTGTAGAGTCCTAAATGAGATTCCTATTTCTGCTTTTCTTCTGCATGTACTAATTAGAATTCTCTAAGAAAGAGCTATAACTTTTCTCCCCCTCACTGAATTATTTATTTATTTATTTACATTAGTATGGACTCATGAATTTTTTTTGGCTTTTGTATATATGTATGTGTGTGTGTGTGTGTGTGTGTGTGTGTGTATAAATTCAATTTATATCTTTTATATGATTGTTTATCCTCTTAGGCTTCCCACCACCAATTCACCCGTGAACCATCATCATAGTCCCTTGTGCTCTTTTCTCCTCTATTTTGGCTTCTCTTCCTCCCCCTCCCCTGCAGAATGTCTCTTATTTGTGGTTGCCTGCTAGTTTTTGCTTTTGTTATGTTTTGTATGCTATTTTCTCCTTCTGATTTCTCGTTTGGCTCTCTTATGGACTCATGAATATTTATAATCCAATGCTATCAGTACTTACTTTGTTGTTTAAGCTTCACTTTCCTCATCTGTGAGTCAGGGATAATTAGAACCACCTTACATAACTGTTATAAATATTAAGTGGAATTGAAAAATGTGAAGGTGTCCAGTGTACCTATAAAATAAATTCTAGCTCCTTCCCTTCCTCTTTTCATAGAAAGTAAAGTCATGCCAAATAGGGAAAATTTGAATTTAAGAATTTTCTTTGAATGCAATGCTGCTTTTTCTACCCGAAGGTATACACACCAAGTAGAATTAGCTATCTCCCTATTGTCTAGTGGAGGTAATATGGAATCTGCTTGTAATGTCTATGTGAGAGTGATTTTGACTTTATTTAGTGTGTAAATATAGCCTTTTTTTGTTATGATGTTACAGGATTACTTTGATTCTTCCAAAGAAGTGCATAAAAAGAAATCCAAAACAAAACAGTAAAACAGCAACAAAACCGCTCACTGGAAAGAGACGTCTGGAATACCCTACACTACTATCGTCAGCACTGGAATGACCGCTACTACTACATAAACCACAGATCGATGTTTCAGTTAACAAAGGACCACATACACAATGGTGGTCCCAAAATCCCCACTGCCTAGGATAAGACTGATTTTTAATCAGCATATCATAATTTGTATGAAGATGGATGTTTGAGAATACTTGAAAACAGAGTGTTCTCTTAAGTAGTTTAAGTGTTTTCCCAGAAAGCTTGTTTATGTTCTAAAGTTGCTTAGCTAAACTATTTTCAGAGATTGTCCAAAGCATGTCTTGACCCAGCTGGGGTTCATATCATCACTAACTCTGAATTAGTGAAATCACTGATTCCTCTCGGATTCCTAAGTTCATGGTAGTGAATGGAAGAAATCCAAGTTTTCTTTCTCCAAAATGAATTTACGAGTAGAGTTTAAAAGCTCCGGCAAATCACTTTTAAGTTCAGGTGGAATTTAACAACAGAGGACAAGGACAGAGTCCTAAGGGTGCTTGAGTGAGTAGATCTGGAAGTTTAAAATAATTCATGAAAAACAGTAAAGTCCACTAATAAAATCGCAGTTTACTGGAGCTTTCACTTTCCACCTCCTTTTTTTCCTGTTTTGAATTTAGAGAAGAGGAGCCAGGTTGCGTCCTCTGCTCCAGTGCATTTTCTTAAAACGCAGGTATAACTGATATTCCACCCTGTTTTTATCAGTAAGGAAAATCAAGAACATCAGGAGACTTACTTTTAAAAGCAACTTTGAGGCAGCGTGGTTCATGAACTCTAGGTGAATTCTCAAAGAGTCTACCATACACAGTTTGGGATGGGACCAGGAATCTGAATTTTTCACAGGCGCCACCCTATAGCGTGAGCCTGGTGCAGGTGGGAGGCAGGACACTTCATGGTGAAAAGCTCAGTTTTGGGTCCTGACTATGTGACTTTAAACTCACCAGTGCTTAGGCAAATAACTTCATCTCCTCGTCTCAGTGTCCCCCTTGGAGAGATGGGGTTGGTTAATGAGAGTATCTGTCTCAGAGGAACACTATGAGGAACAAGTAAGTGTACATATTAAAAATAAGCATACTTGATGAATATCAGCGATCTTTATCGATAGCAGCTCTCCTCCTGGGGAACGGTGTCCAGGGCACGTCTGGACACAACCGGCAGAGCTCAGTCTAACACTTTCTGCATCACTGGGTCTTGCTGTGGTCACTGACAACCTCCACCAGGGTCATGACTGGCAGACCACAGGGCTGCACGGTGAGCTGCTATAGTTAGAAAGTGTCTAAATGACGGAGTTGACTGATCCTCTGTCAATCACAGATATACAGAACCAGAGCATCCTCTTAGCATCTAGGGAGTTTTCAATGACTAAAGTAGGAAACGTCTATGTTTGCTGAGTTACGCCAATCAACAACCAACAAACACAGACAGAAATTTTGTGTTTAGTCAGGGCAGCAGAAATCAAGTCTAAAAGAACAAAAATGCAGTGTAGAAAATGCTGAGTGTGGGGTTATACTATGGAGAGAAAATGCTCTCTGACCCTAGCACTGCAGAGACCTGGTTCTCCTTCCCGTCCCTCGTCCTTGCCCCAGGGCCACAGACGCCAGTCATTAGCTTCCCGCTCCCACATTCTCTCCTTAGCCCCTGGACTCCTCACGGTGCTTCCCTTTACCTGTTTAGTCCTCTTCGTAACTAGCTCTGGTAAGGTCTTGGAGGGCCTTTCTGAGGCTCAGAATCTTGATGGGATGCTCCTCAAGCCCACATTCCTCCCTTCTTTCCTGATCTGACTAAGTTGGGTTTTTGGTCTCTGCTGAGGAGGCCTGGTAGTGGAAGAAGGGTAGGCTACCTGCATCCCAGGGATCATGTTGTCAAAGCTCAAAATTGGCACATCTGGCCTTAAAAGACCTTTAGGAACAGGGAGAGAATATTGGGACATGGGTGCAGAGAGAATATCTTGGGGGACTGGTTGTCCTAAGGGAGAAGACCTGTGGACTCGGTATTGATAGGAAATGGAAACAGACTTAATGAGGCTTAAGGGTATGTTGGAATGAAGTGAAAGAAGTGGCAGTCAGGCAGCTGAGACATCAGTACCAGGCAAAACTAAAAGGAGAAATATGCTTAAAAGTCATCTACTGTGATTCAGTTACAAAAACATCCTAGAGTGACTTCTTACCTCATTGAATCTCATCACAAGATCTTCAAGGGCATTGTGTTCTCCATTCTGGGAGGTAAGAATAGATGCTGAGATGGATGCTTTAAGGGAGGGTAGGGACCTCTGACATTCTGGAGTGCCCAAGTCCCGAGTTAAGAAGCAAAGGTAGTCAACTGGCAAGACCCTCCGGTAAATATTCTGTTCCTGCTCCATTAGGATGCTGGCGACTTCCTCTGGGAACTGGATGAGGGGCTGTAAATCAACCAGTTCTTTGCTGATCCCAGCTGAACTTGAAGGGAGGGCACTGGAATTGGCCATAGAGGTGCCTGGTTGGCGTTCTGAAATAGAGCAACAAGAGTCAGGGTTACACCATGGCTGGCATTTCCAAGAACAGAAAATCACCTGCAAACCATTCAAAATTTTGCGGTTTTCTTAATCAAAGTTGCTACTCTTTCATATTATGAAAACTTTTGATAGTTGTCCTGCATTTTCCGTGGGGGGACTCTACAGTGAAGGGTGGGGGGAAGAGATAAAGGTGTAGCTTCCCATTTTAAGAAGCAGCATTGATCAAGTACACCATTCTGCAGCCAGTTCACTACATGACACTTCACAGAGCAGCAGAGAAGTAAAAAGCACCATTTACTTCCTAATCTTTCATTGCAGTGAAAAGAAATGAGGCATAGCCCATGGAAATGGAAGATAAAGAAGGATGAAGGGGGGGATGACACATACATTGTGTGTAAACATGCAGGAGACTTGGGGACCCATTGTACATAAGGTTTCAAAACTTAAATTCAAAAAACACTGAACTTCCCCCACCAATCTGTCTCTTAACTTTCTGCCTACAGTTCATTCATTCATTCACCCACTTAACCATTCACCCACCCAAACTTTTAAAAAACTCTGAAAATCTACAATGAGTTTTAGCACAGGATTTTCCAAAGTATGAGTGGTTTTATGATGAACTAAGTTGGGGAACTGTCACATATCCACATTACACATCTCTTCTGAGGACTACCTGAGGCACATGGGCAATAAAGAATAAATAAATAAGAATAAATAAAAAAGAATAAATAAATAAATAAGAATAAATAAATAAGAATAAATAAGAATAAATAATAAAAGTGCAATAAAGAAATTCGTTTACATTGCTCAGCCGAATATTCTCTAGAGTCATCTATACTTAAGAGAACGCAGCGTCCCGGGAGACCAACATTCCTTGGAACCACTTCAGGAAACGCTGCCCTGTGGGTGAAGCTGCTCTCACACTCCATCTAGTTCATGTCTTTTCCTTCTGGTCATTCCTCCCTGGACAACTCTCCTTCACACTCTCACTGTGTTTCAAGAGGGGACCTCATTCTGATTGCCCAGAATCTTTCTTTACATTCCTGTTTGTTGGAAACACCCCTATTGACTCCTTGGCAAAATCAAGCTCGTCTGTCCTATCACGGCACCAGATCACTCTCCACTGACTGTCATCAGGACATGAGCAGAGGGCACAAGGATGACTGACTTCCTCCACCACAGGCCTCAGTCTCCAGAGACTCTCTCTGGCTCTCTTGTAGAAAACACTGGATTCATCACTCCAAAGACTCCACTGCATATTATTGGATTTTAAAGTCATCACCCCTGAATTTGACCTCCTTTTTCCTTCTACCATTTCCTTTCTACTGAATCTTCTGCGTTTTCAGCAGACTTCTAGATCCTCGGCCTTGGTCTGGGTGTGTGGTTGGCATTTTAACATGGCAACACCAGCATCCAGCCCCCCCTCACCAGTCACCCTGACTTTCTACCACCTGCACTTCCCAACCCTATGCAAGCTCAGCTGGTCATCCTTGCCTTCTGGGCTGCTTGCTACAGGATCATTCTGTCATCTGTGCTTCTTAGTGATGGGACCTTTTGTTAATTAATGTTATCAAAATTCAGCAGGACAAGAAGACTGCTTCAAAACTGACACGTGTTTAGAGCTGACCCATGAACAACATGGGTGTGAACTGTGCAGGTGACCTATGAGATTTTGAGGACATAAACTTACACTATCAATAAATTTGATTAAATTAGGCAGTTATTTTTAAAACTAAGTATTAGATTCACTAACTGTATATCTTAATCCTTGAGTGGTACAATTTTAATGATATAAGACAGAGAAAGGACATACGTTGATTCCTTTTTATAAATGATTCAGAGTTGGCTTAAAGACTTGAAATCTCAGGCAGAGTTGAAAATTGCTTTCAACAGGGAGGCAATGGGTTTAGAGAAAGTTTAGTTAATTGGAGATTCTTTCTCATTATCTGTTATTGGTTCTCAGAGCAACAAATCAATCTTGTAATGTGTCTGGCGGTCCTCAATCTATTTGAGAAAGGTTAGCTCACAAAATCAATGAAGCATATTATTTCTTAGTCAGCCCTTCAAAGAAAAGAAAAAGCAATATGCTTAGGTTGAGAATTAAGTCATATTCAGATAAAATAATATGTGAGACTGAAGAGCCTCATAGTAGGAAAAAATATGCCAGGATTCTTACTAATAAAAATAACAACTTTCAAAGAGAGATGATGAAATCATTGTAAAAGCATGAAAAATCTAGAGAAGTATAAAGAAGAAAATAAAAATAATCAATAACCCCATGCCCAGGTATAATTTTTGTTGCTGATATTTTTGTTGAAACATTTCATGTTTTTCCATAAATACACAATATCTACAAACTTTAACATTTTAAAAAAATCTTATTCTATAGTACACATTTCTCCAACTCTAAAACTAGTCTTCTAATATCTGATTTAAATAACTTTTTTGTAGTCAATATTTATGTTTACTACCTTTGATGCAGTTTTAAATAATACTCTGAGGGCCTCCCTGGTGGCACAGCGGTTAAGCGCTGTGCTGTAGCGCTGTCGGCTGCAGCGATGCTAGTTCGACACCCAGCCGGGGAGATTCCCACATGGTGCAGCAGACCTCTCCTGCCTCGCCCGCTGCTGCCCTCAGCAGTGTACTTCCGTCGCTCTGCCTGTTCTGCTCCCCATTCTGTCTCTGGTGAACCCTCTCACCGCCCCACGCCTCTGGCCTGTACCCCAGCTTGTATGCATAAATAAATAAATCTTTAAAAAAATAAATAAATAATACTCTGAGGAAGAGTATTATAAATATATCTTTATATGGGCTTTTTATGTCATATAACAACACTGTACATGAGAAAAACCCCTCACTCACATTGGGATATTTTCAGGGAGCAGCAGCTTCTTTTTTTTTTTTAAATGATTTATTTTATTTTTGCATACAAGCTGGGGTGCAGGCCAGAGGTGTGGGGCAGTGAGAGGGTTCACCAGAGAGAGAGTAGGGAGCAGACCAGGCAGATCAACTGAAATACACTGCTGAGGGGAGCAGTGGGCCAAGCAGGAGAGGTCTGCCGCGCCATGTGGGAAGCTCCCGGCCAGGCATCCACAGCTCTACAGCGCTGCGCTTAACCCATTGAGCCACCAGGGAGGCCCCAGCTTCTTTTCTTTTTATGTATTTATTTATTTATTTAATATATATATTTTTATTGTTATTTATGTCTTTTACATTTTGTATTCCCCTTGGGTAGCCCACCACCAATTCATCCGTGATCCATCTCCATGGTCCCTTGTGTTCTTTTCTATTCCATTTTGTGCCCTTATCCCCCCCTGCTGAGTGTCTCTCTCCTATTTGGTTTCCCTGTAGTCCTGTTATAAGTGAAACCATTAGATATTTTTCTCTTTCTTTCTGGCTTATTTCACTCAGTATGATTCCTTCTAATTCCATCCATGTTGCTGCAAATTGCATGTGTTTATCTTCTTTGAATGCTGAATAGTATGCCAACAAATGTTAACCAAAAATACTCTACCCTGCAAAGCTCTCCTTCCTCTACGAAGAAAGAATATGGACCTTCTCTGACAAACAGAAACTACAGAAATTCATCACTACCAAACCCCCCACTCCAAAACTTACTACAAGAAACCATGAAGACAAAACCAACAGAGGAAAGACCAGGAAATACGGAATTAGGTAAGGACTAAAATCACAAAAAGGTAAAAAAAATAAAAATAAAAAAGACAAATATGGATGACAGCTTCTTTTCTTTTTATAGCACATTAACTAGCTGTTTTAGCAGCATCTCATACTGGCCATCCATCTATTTCTGACGACTTTGGGTGAACAAAACGGAGCCAAAATTCATATGGTAAGCAGCAACAGTGTGTTGCTCTGTGTAGAGTACAATGTTGAATAGAAGTGGTGAGAATGGATAGTTTTGGTTCCTTATCTTAGGTGGAAAGCTTTCAGCCTTCTGCCAAATGAAGCATTATGGTGGGTTTTTACAGATGCTCTTTATCACTTTATCACATACTTGTCACAGATGCAATTTATCAAATGCACAGTATCAGAATATCTATAGTACATAGATATTCACAACAGTATTCACAACAGAATACCCTTCTACTTCTATTTTTTTGTATTTTTTGTCTTGAAAAGGTGTTGGAGTTTGTCAAATGTTTTTTCTGTATCTACTGAGATTATGATGTGGTTATTATCCAATTGTTCTATTAATGTGGTATATTAACTTGAATGACTTTCATGTTTAACTGTACATTCATTTTCATATTGATATACTACATGTTTAAGTACTAGCTGAGAAGAGCTTTGTGCAAGACCAAAAGACATTGTCTATTTGCAATTCTGGTTCTAATTTGTCCTACATTGGACAAGAACAGATGGCATACTGGGGCATGACTGTAACCATGAATTAAAATCACAAAGTTCCAGGGGCCTCTCTGGTGGCCTGGGGGTCAAGTCTCAGAACTATCACTACTAGGGCCTGAGTTCGATACCCGGCCCCAGAGCTAAACCACATATGGTGCAGTAGACGTCTCCTGTCTTGCCTGTTGCTCCCCTTAGCAGTGTATTTCAGTAAATCCTCCTGTTCTCCTCCCCACTCTATCACTGCTGAATTCTTTCACTCCCTGCACCTCTGGCCTATACCCCAGTTCTTCTATGAAAAACAAAATATATATATATATAAAATAAAATCACAAAGTTCCTGATATTTAAAAGGAAATTATGCTTGTTTAAAATAAAGGAAATATATATTTTTAAAGTTCACATTGAACATGCATTTCTTATTGTTGTTGCATTAAATCACAGTTCCAACCTTTGAAGATATGAGTGTTGATTAAAACAGCTCTATGACTTGCAAATTAGTGCATGCTAACTCTGATTTAGAACATTGCAGAAATGATCTCTACCAGACTTAGGATAGGTCAAAATCACTTAATAAGAAATACACATATGAACCCAGAAATTTTTTTGCCCATAAAAGCCAAAAATAATAGTACCAACTTTATTTACTTGCTAACACTTTAAGTATCTACTTTAGTTTTATTTGCTACTCTGTGGCCTAAGTATGACTGATACTCTACTTTACAGTTGAGGGAACACAGAGAGGTTAAGTCACTTGCCCAAATATTCACAGACTAGGATTCTGACTCAGACCCATTTGACTCCCAAGACCAGTTCCTTACCAGTTCTTGCACTTTGGGCACCAGAATGTAACTTAATCACATACACAAAACTATTTATTCCCCCTTTTTCTAGTGAAATGGGACCAAAATATGGAAGGTCATATGATTCACAGTGTCCTACTTGTTGAGCAAGTGCTATTTCAAGTCAAACGCTCATTAAATTACTATGGGAATTCAACTATGTGATGTACTATTTAGTAGTGGACAAGGCTGTACTGGAACTGCTTTGTATTTAATTATGCAGTCATGACTTTTGGACTATGATTGATGATTTTAGTGGATGGTATTTACTGACATAAAGCAAAACCCACCTTCAACAAGGAAAAAAATTAGCATGCTAAAGTGGTTAATGATGTATTTGAGGAAATTATGACAGTGCATTAAAAGCCTCAGAGTAGTTATGTAGAGGGAGCTTGATATCTACAATGCTAAACATAACACCATGGACCAGAGTTCTGGCTCTGGACACTACACTGTGTTAGCTTTCCTCTTATCAGTCATTGTACTGGTTTCTGGTTCCTGGGTCCCCTTGCAGCCTTTAGCCTGAACTCTATAGGTCTCAAGCCTCTGATGATTTTTCCTTTCTTTTTTCTTTTTATTTTTGTGTAGAAGAATGAAGGTGTAGGCCAGGGGTAAAGGATGTGAGCATATTGACCAGAGACAGAATGGGGGTGGGGTGGGGTGCAGAATAGGTGTGTCTACTGAAATACCTGCTGAGGGGAGCAGTGGGTGAGACAAGAGAGGTCTGCTGTGCCATGTGGGTTAGGTCCCTGGCCGGGGGATCAAACTTAGGCCCTAGTGATGATAATATTGGAACTTAACCCCTAGGCCACCGATGAGACCTGGATCTTTTCTTTCTCATACTAGAAAAGCTCATCTCAATGTATAAGCATCACAGGTAAGCTGATGCCCTGAAAATATCTAATTTCATTTTTTGACATCTCACTCGATTCTATCCTAATCTTTTGTTGGGAGTATCTACTTAAACATCTAAATATTTCAAAGTCAAGATACCCAAACTGGATCTGACATTTTACTTTCTTTTTATGGTTCTGTCTTCATTTTTCCAGATGCAAAATCTTAGAGGCATTTGCTATTTGTCCATGTCCTGTGCTGAATCCACATTCATTCATCTGTCTCTTCTGAGAATTGGTCTCTTCCATTCCATTCTCATTGTTTTCCCTCAACTCACATTTACATGAATGTCTGGAAGGGTCTCCTGACTATCTCTAATTTGAGAGGCCCAGAGGAATTGTTACAAACTGCTCTTAGTCCAACAACCAGGGGCTTAGAAAGGCCACTTGACCCTGTGAGGTGATGTCCATGCAGTAGAAAGTGGGAGAGGGAGGAGGTGAGTTCAGTAGAACTTGTAAAGAAAACATGTGGTTTACACACATCCGAGGGAGACCTCACACTTTCTGAAGTCAGATTTCTGTTTGGTATAAAACAGGCACAGGACCTGGAAGAACAAGCTGTTCTCGGGCGAGCTGAGCAGCAGAGACAACAGGTATTGGTTGGAGAAATGAACTCTGGCGACGAGGACCCAGTGGAACTGCTGTGCAGGTCCTTGTCCTGGGGTTTGCCTCGACCAGAACCCACCTGTAGATCCAGAGGGGACTCCAAACCAGGGCACCCTGCCCAGCTCCATATCCCCTGGCCCCTCTGTGTTCCCTCCATCCTGCCAAACCCTACCCCTTGCAAGTCCCCTACCTGCAGCTAAGCATAGGCACTTACTACTTTTGAAATGTCTTTTTTGCTCTATCTCCACCTTCTTATGGTGGAGAATGCTGACAGAATGTTGATCACTTTATATTCATCAGTTTTATCCCATTATAATTTTCTGAGACACGAATCTGCATCATTTCCACATTACAGGCAAGATGATGAAACTCAGAGGAGTTAAGTAATTTGCCCCAGGTCACACAGCTTGTTTGTGGTAGATCTGGGGATTTAGGGATATATGTCACCAAAGTTCACACTCTTTTTTTTTTTTTTCTGAAATGGTCTTTGCCAGTAATTTAGTTGACACAGGTTCACTGCGGGAATTAAAATTTTTAATAATAACACAAGCCAATACATACAGTATAATATCTCTTAATAAGTCAATAAAGAAATAACATGCCAAACTAATGATAGGTTAATTTCAATACTGTTCCAAACAAAGGGGAACTTCAGAAATAATATGCATGGGTTAGTCAGGTGTCTTCAGGTGATAAGCTGCTGAAAACTGTGTGTGAAATATAACTGATTTCTGGTTGTGTTTTGAGTATTTATTCTGTCCTGTCTGTGATGTCAAAAGCCAAAGTTCATACTCTTAATTACTAATATTTGCCTCCTGTGTATCACAGCATAACATAACCAGATGGTCACACATCAGTCTCCTTGTCAGGTAAATCGCCAACTTACAGAGAGTAAGAACCATCCTGGTTTCCATCCCTGGCTATGAGAGTGGGGCTGGCACTCAGTCAGTGTTCCCTGCGCTGTGCTGGATCACACTGTGTTTCCTGGAATAGATGAGAGACAGGCAAGAGCTCTAGTCTAGCTCGAGACCAGTTCCCATCATTCTCTGTGACCTCTGGATTTGTGATCATAGGTGCTTGGTTCTTAGCTACTCTGGGCCTTGGTTTTGTCAGTTTTCATAGACTGAACATAGGGGAGTGAGGGGCATTGT
This sequence comes from Scalopus aquaticus, assembly GCA_004024925.1. Lineage (NCBI taxonomy): Eukaryota > Metazoa > Chordata > Mammalia > Eulipotyphla > Talpidae > Scalopus > Scalopus aquaticus. Next base: position 224,339 of record PVIJ01000323.1, read on the forward strand.
TTACTCCTTCCATCTGCCCCCTCCATTGCCCCCACACCGTGCCCAACAGTGTCCAGTCCACAGTGGACTCTAAGTTTACTGTGTGATGAATGAATGAACATTCATAATTCTCTATGAATCTACATCCCCAATTCAAAAAGGGGAATAGAAAAAGAAAATATACCATTTATCTGTTATGGGGAGGGATGCACAAATTTAGGCTATTTTATGTATAGAAACTAACTAAACTATCAGACTGGAAAGAGTGACAAAGGATATTGAAAATAGAAATTGAGGTTGGGAACTTACCAAGACCCTGTCTATGGAAAATGTGAATGCTCCCTGGAGCTTTTCCAACCTAGTTCCTAAACATGTAACACAGTTCCAGAATATTTAACTTGAGCTTTAACATCCCATTAGTAGGAAAAAAAAAAGTACTGTATATGTTATAGGTTCACAATGCCATCCATTTGTGGCTTTGCAACCGAGGTGTTAGGAGACTTTGAGAAAGACTCGAGTGAAGCAGCTAAAATGAGATATTAACCTACCCGGAGACCCTTGAGGCCTCCAGCCTTCCCCCTAGGGTACCTCTGAAAGACATCCAGCAAGTTCCAATTTGGGCAGGGGTTTGTTTATTCTGCTTGGTTCAAATCAGGGCTACAGATCCCTAATGGTTTTCATGTCCCTAAAGGTTTTCCACATTTGGGCAAGATCTATGCTTTGTGGAAGCCTGCGGAGGCCCTGCTCCAGCCTCTCTGGCTGAGCCAAAGGCACCAGGAGCGCTAAAACACCCTGGCTCTGGGGAGAAGCCCCTTGGCATGAGCTGGTAGATTTTCACAATGGTGCTGTGTTGTAGTAAAAATGCCTCCATTCTTAAGCAACTGTAATTTTTATTACACTTCATTTTTTTCCTGGTGATGCTAAATTTTTAAGACTAGCCTTTTTCTGCAACGAGTGCCCTGTGCCAAGGAAAACGAAAAGGGCTCACACTGGCTTCTGGTCCTTTATTTTGAGTGCACCATTCCTAATCTGAGAATAATCGCTCAGGTCTGTCACTGAAACTCTCCTTCCTGCAAAGGGTGTCCCTGCCTCCAGACTCTGGGACTAGTATGCATCGTTGATCTAATCTTCCTAAAATCCAATCTGCTTAAGAGCCCGTGATGGTTCTCTAATGCTTTAGGTTCACATGTTCACCTCCTCCCTGAATGGCCACCACCTTGATCAAATGAACCTTATCTCACATCATATCCAGCCAGGAGATCACTGCTGAGAATCATTTCCTATTTGTTTCCCAGGCACTGCCCTCATTCCTACTTCAGCACTTTATCTCCTGTGCTACTCCTGCCTGGAACAACTCCTCTGTCTTCCAGGGAGACACTGCACCAGAAGTCAGTTCAAAGATGACCTGTGGGTATTGAGACCCATCTCCCCTTTATCCCAACTTCCAGCCCAGTCTCCCACATTCATGAATTGAAATCCTCGAGAGCATGTGTGAATCTCAGAATATTCCAGAGGTCACAAATGTAGATGTCTGCAGAGACAAGCAGTGAGAAAGTGAGGCCCCCGCTGGAGGGGACAACCCAGAGGTGTGGCCATGTGTGGCCGGGGAAGGGGTGTGGGAAGGGCCAGCCTACCCGTCAGGGGAGAATGGTGGTCTGGGGTTGCCAGAGAAGTCAGAACTCTATATTTTAACGCAACATTTCCTGAGGTAAAAAATACTGCAGTATTAAAGAAAAACCCATGAACTAGATTTGCCCCATCAAGGAGTTTTTACCCCCCAGGTATAAGCAGACTCTGCCAGGTGAGAGTGAGCAAGGACCTGGTGAGCAAGTGTCTTCAGTCCCCTCTCACCCACACCATAAACCTCTCTTCTAAATTTCTTGGAATACAGTTCCCAGGAAGTAGAGAGAGCTGGGTTACTAGCCCATTCCTCCTCCTCCCACCTTCTCAGAACAACCCCACAGCACTTCAGCTAAGATGATCTGGATCTCCATTTCAAATAATTATTTATTTTTGGATTCAATATCCATGGAAATTTTAAGTATAAAAAAATTTATTTGGGGTCTAAAGAAGGCTGGAAAAAGCAGCGCAGGTGGGGACATCTCTAGTTTGTTGTTTTTTTTTTAATTTTTTTTTAAAGATTTTATTTTTTATTTATACATACAAGCTGGGGTACAGGCCAGAGGCGTGGTGCGGCGAGAAGGTTCACCAGAGACAAGAGTGGGGAACAGAACAGGCAGATCAGAAATACACTGCTGAGGGGAGCAGCGGGCGAGGCAGGAGAGGTCTGCCGCACCATGTGGGACTCTCCCCGGCCGGGCGTCGAGTTCGCATCGCTGCTGCTGACAGCTCCACAGTGCAGAGCTCAACAGCTGCGCCACTGGGGGGGGCCCATCTCTAGTTTGTTTTTATCAGACTTATCCTTTTAACAAAAATTGTATTATGTTGCTTTTTCAGCTTAAAAACCTCTGTTGGCTTTAGACTGGTCCTAGGGATAAAGACAAGGACCCTTAACAAGAGCCTGTATAATTTGTTTGCCTCACACATGGAAATAAGTGTCTTAAATTAGATAATACCTAAAGAAAACATTAGGTGCCTGCATACACTGAGCACCCACGACCTTTCAGTCCTCATTCTGACTTTCTTGACAAACCCTCTAGTTCTCCGTTTAAACCTCAAACGTGTCTCATTCCCTGCTGCCACATAAAATTACTGCCGACTAGAACACTCTTCTAGTTCCTTTTCTCTTATTAGTATCTACTGGAACTTTAGCCCTCAGCTGAAACTTTGCCTCAGAGAGGCCGTCTTGCTTGGGTCAGCCCCCAGTTCCAGATGTTCTCATGTAGCCATGTACTTCTCCCTTGTAACATTTACCAAGGTGACAATTTGTCACATTTTTGCAACTACTTTTTACCTACTGATCTTTATGTTCCAAGTGGGTAGGGATAATGTCTGGTCTATTATCAGTGTAGCATTTTAATAAATATTTATAAAGTAAATAAATTTCCACCATCAGTGGCTTCTCCTTGGTGTGCTGGGATATAATGGTATGGAAAAGGCTCTCCCCAAAGATACAGAGGAAATGAGATGCGTCTGCTGGCTTGAAGGTTGGACAGAGGTGCCCTAAGCTCTTTGCTCAGTAAAGAGACCCCTGGACCATCTAGTGCAGTGTTAATGCAGAGGTTGGGGCGACCCTCTTCCTTCTCCTCTTCTCAACAACAGCATGGGCCCACTTTGCAGAGCTAAGACCTGCAAGAACACTCGCCAAGTGGCCCAGGGTATGTAGGCACATGGGGGCACTGTAGATACAGAACAGAGAGAATTTCCACGGCTTCTGTCTCACTGTGGGTCAGCTAATAACTCCCAACTGGACGGGACCTCTCCTGTTCTGAGACCAGTGAAGATCAAAGGTTTAAACATGCCTTCTGTGGCTCCCAGATGGCCCATCGTCTGCAGTCTGCCTTCAGTCACACTGGGCAGGGCTTGGACAAGCCTAAATGATTTTTGAAAAACTGTCTTGCTAGTAAATTAATTTTTGATGTTCATGTTCATAGGGTAGTATCAGATGGCTTCAAATGTTCCTTCCAGGTTTTACTATACATAACTGTGTGTTTATCTAAAGCTGTGTTTTTGGGTTCAACAAATATTTTCTGAGCTTTCCTGTACCAAACACTGTATGGCTTTCTTTGTAGAGAACAACACATTGGCTTCGTCCATTAGCTAACAGGAGCCCCTTCTCTGATTTGGTTGATTCTATGCTGTTACTACTCAGATGTAGGAGGGACGGTCCTCCGTCTACCCTCATCTCACCCTCCAGAGAATGCTACAGAAGTGAGGGCTGTGCCTCCACTCACAGGCATGTCCTGGGGGTCCTTGGAGGTTGTCAAGTAAAAGAGGCAGCAGGTATGCTGGACAATGATCAGTTTCGTAGTTAGATGGGCCTGCTTTCAGATGGGGAATTGTAGGTTGTCGTACTTATATGTGTATACACACGTGTACACACACACACACACACACACACACGGGCATGACACAGGCTGAGACCTGAGTGGGAGATAAAACTGGAGAGTTTCCTAGTGTTTAAGAACTTGGATTTGGGATTTCAAGAGGTTTGGGATCAAATGTCGGCTTTGCCCCGACCCCAGTTAAAGGTTTTGGTTCTGGATTTGGTAGTCTGTAAGCCCAGATCTTGTGAATTGCCAGGCTCTCTGAAACTTTTGGTACTCTGAGTTCCCTTCAAAAGTCCCAGATCATCTATGATAATATCTGTTTTAAAATGGATTTTAGATGAAGCTGTTTATTAATGCAAAAATGATTCTAGGTATAAATAGAGATAAAACAGCCATCACTGCCACCTAGCTATTTCTGGTGATTGCAAAATCCCCAGGGAGAGCATCAGAGGGTCATATATTCATTCAGGCCTTCACAGAGTCACTTGTGGGATTAATATTATAAAAACATTTTTTAAAAGTTTGTGGTGATAATGACATACTTTGTTAAAATACTTAAAATACTCAATACATATTTTCATTTGATACATTTTAGACTTTCCTGAAGATGATAAAATACCTTGTTAGAATTCAGTCCATCATAAAAACTTTAAAAATGCCATTTAGCTGCTTTAACTGCACTACTAAATTTTTGGTTTTTAGACTCAATCCCAATAGAAGTTTAAATAATGACTCAGACTATCTTGAGATCTTCTCTTCCTCCCCTCTTAAATATTTGCTACTGACCCACATGTTATTATAAACAAATTATAAGCATATTCCATTATGGGCTATAAATGTTCCCATGGACAAGAATTTTCATAGCTCATTTAAATGAGCTTTACTTCTTTAAAAGAATAAACAATTTTAGAAACACTCAAAAGGATTAGTTACATGACTGAAAAACCTCATTTAATTTTATTGTAACGAGTAATGCATCTTCATAAAACTATTAATTTTAATTTGAACACTGAATTATATGTCAATAATAGATTTTTAGACAGGGGTCCCAATGCCAGGAGTAGATGCTTTGCATCTTTTCTACTCTGGAGGGAAGAGAGATGATACAGCAGAGAATGAAGCAGAAACAACAGAAGCTTCATAATGCAGGTGAGGGCTAGCTTTCCTTAGTTAAGTAGGTGTTCACGTTTCTCCAAGTTCTTAAATGGTTTTAGAAACCTTACGCTTCACTCAAGGTGGTGCAGGGACTTCCTCGTGAGCCCCTACAACATGTGCTGACTTCAACTAAAACATTTAAACCATTCTGAAACTGCATGTTTATTTGTCGTCTTTTCCACTAGCAGGTAAATTCCTTGAAAGTTAAAACTATCTTATTCATTTCTTCATCCTTAAGTCTAGTACATGCTCGGCACAGACTAAATGCTCAGTAAATGTTTGCTAATTAAATGATGAATAAATGAATAGACTGATGCACGTGTTCTAAGGAAAAACTAAAGAAGTTACATCAGCGCAGTCTCTAGCTAATTGCTGCAATTTCTTTGGATATAGAGTTTCAAGTAAGTTTCCTGCAAATGTGTTTCTGGAAGCTGGCCCATTCCAAGTGTCTGTAACTAGGACGTGACATTTTTATAACCAAATCAAATACAGGGACCCTAAGTGACTTGTGTTCTGGAGTCGCTGTCCTCACCAATCACCTACCCGAATTAAGTGACTAGAAGTCGAGCAATCCTTAAAATATTAACTTCTTGAAGTGACAGGAGGCTAGTGGGGAAGGTATGAACAAATGATCCAACAATTGTATTACTTGTTAATCATCAAAACCAAATTGAAAGGATTTGAAGTGACTTTTTAAAAAGATAAAATGAACTGTCGTAGTAAGCAGAGCTTGCTTTTTCCCTACTATTCAACTTCTACATTTGATTAAATCTACCTCTCACATACACCTTTCTGCTTTGTCCCAAGGATTTAGGCTTTTGGGGACAGTGGACAAGAGTCTGTGCATAGCACAAAGGTGCTTCCCCGAGTGGAGAAGTCTGGAACCAGCCCACACGCGGTGTATAAACTATACGATCATGAATCTGTCTCCCCTTCCCAGGAGTGGGGGTTGGGGCTGCTTCATAATTTTGACCAATTGCTAAATGTGCCAGCGGGGCACTTCCAGAAAGCTACCCTAGCAAGGCCTCCTAAGTGCCTCCAATTCTCACTGCCTTTTCTTATCCACCTTCCATACCAAGAACACACACCTGAAGTATCAGAGACTTGTAATTCAGAAGCCCAGAAAGCTATACCTGGATCTTTCTGCTGGGTGATCCTAAGTCAGGGAGGCTGAGGGTGACACTCTAAAAAGCCGCACCTCAGATTATAGCCAGATGGATCTTCCTAGAAGCCCAATCTGACCATAGTTTTCCTTTGAACACTCTGGTGTCTCTCACTTTTTACCAGGCAAAAACCCAAGCTCTTTATCATGAAGTACAGCTCCTGGAGACCTACTTCCATCTGTACCCTTAGCCCTGTGTACTCCTACTTACTTTCTGTACTGCCCAAGCTTGGGTCAGAACAACCTGAAGACCAGCAGTTTTGACCACATCATGTCTCATGCCTTTGTACCTCTGTGCCCCAGTCCCTGTAACCACCAGCTTCTCCACCTGCTCCCTGTCCTCTAGGGGCAGAGCTCCTCGTTATTCAACACTCTAGGTCTCTATCTAACCCGCCGGGTCATTCTTTACAAAGCTTCACTGGGACCCATTGTAGGAAAAAAAAAAAAAAAAGATTATGTTTTTATCTTTCATAAGTGAGGAGAAGATGGGCTGGTACAGTTAGGGGGGCTCTGAATCCCCAGGGGCGCCAGGTACCTGGGAAGGAGGGGAGAGTTCAAATCAGGAATATGAAAGGTCCCAGAGATAACCCTGCAACTGAGTAGCCCAGCATTTGATGAATTTAATTGGGATAGCAAGGCCTACCTCAATAGACCCGGAACTTAACATTACATTTTCTCTGAAGTGAGAAATGCTGTTTTACAAATTGAAAACTTCTAGAGATTATATTTTTCATTTTTCTTAGAGGTGACATAGCACTGGGCCATAGTGAGTAGCAAATGAAACTTTTTAGTTGAATAAATGGTAAAGAAACAAACCTCACATTATATTCAGGCACACTTGTAACCATCTAGAAAATAATTTCAAGGTCACAATACTAATAAGTCAGGGATTTCTTTAAATAAGCTTTCAATTCTTGGAATTAGAACTATGCACTTGCCTTCCCAGGCCTGATAAGGATGGAAAGGGTAATTGTTTTGACTGTGAGGAAGTCAACTAAGGCAGCCTTTATAAACCAAATTATTTATGAGATACAGTCAATAGGTCAAATGTGTGTGTATTCCTATTAGGATTACTTATTTTTATACTCAAAGGCATTGTCTTTAGAGAAAGACTCAGATTGAATATACTTGATAGAGTAAAATAAAATTAGTTGAAAATTTGTTAGACCTTTCTATTAGAAACAAAATATTTCTATTTTAAAATAAGAACATTAGATATTTAGGGAACTTTTTGTTTTCATATTGCTATCTATTTAAATGTATATGATCTGTAACTTTATAGCTACTATACACACACACACACACACACACACACATATATACATCAAGACTGGATAAAGGTGGACAGTGGTGTTTTATTTTCTCCCACATAAGTGAAATTTGGGCAACTAAGTTTTGTCCTGGATATATGTAAATAGTAAGCCCTTAATTTATCACTATGGGAAGGAAAAATTGAGTTTAATGTATTAAATTTACTGTTTTGGCTGGTGTAACCTGCACATTTTAAAACACTTAGTTGCCTCATACAGAAAAATCCTCTTCCTCATCACTACTTTATACTTTCAATTTTGATATGTCAGTGCATTACCTTACTATTAATTAGCATGCTCTTTCTTGCTCTTTTTACTTAATCTCACTTTTGCAATTTTTAGTAAGCAGCATATTGGAATAAAGAAACAAAAACAGATGATGGATTTAAAACACGTCTTCCTGATGATTGAAGACAATAATTCTTTAGCACTCCATTGCTATATGGAGTTGATCTTGAGATTCTAGTAAGATTCATGCAGATGATGAAGGGGACCCAGAAGGCAAATAGAAAGATCTTAAAGCCCGTGGATGTCCCTAACAAGATGGTGTAAGCTCTCCATTTTGAGACAGCATACCCTTCAGAGGCACATTCTTGCTTCTCAGTGTTTCATGTTAGAAATATTTCGCATTATTTGGCAAACTTTCAACTGAGTAGACAGACCATCCTTCATGGTTCTGAAGGCACAAAACCAGGAATGCTTGTGGACTGATTGTTGCCTATCTTTTTAGAGCCACTTGTACCACTGGAGGTATGCAAGCTCATGGAGATGTTGAAGAGTTATGCTGCAGACTTTGGGGAAGTTGCTAGGGTACAGAACTATGGCCAGTCAATCTCTGAATTACGAATTTGTGACTTGCTAGTGCTCTGTGAAGATGGGGGATGCATATTTTCTCTTCCTTCCTTAACCTACTGTTTGCTACTCTCACCCTCACCTACAGTCACAACCATTTGCTGAAGATAAGTTATCTTGGGCTACCTTGAGTTCAAGTGAAAAACTGTCTATCTTCATATTTCCTTTTTACGAACTCTGTTCCTTCTAAGTCCTTAGACTGGGGACCAAGGATCCACATAACATGTTCCTCCTCCTCTTTGAATTTTGAATTTTTCAGTATTTTGGTAGTAAGATAGATAAAAAATAATCTAACATCTCAACCACTTTTAAGAATAGGGTTCAGTGGTTTTAAGCAAATTCATATTGTTGTGGAGCCATTGCCACCATCCATATCCAGAAATCTTTCATCTGCAAAACTGAAACTCTACACCTATGAAGTGATAACTCCCCATCCCCCTGCCTCCTGCAGGCCTCCCGCCTGCCCCCCAGCTCCTGGCAACCACCTTTCCACTTTCTGTGCATTTGAGTTTGACTATTTTAAGTATTTAAAATACTTCCATACAAATGGAGTCATACAACATTTAACTTTCCCCCATCCTCCTTTTCCTCTGCCTTTTTCAACTTTATTTAGTCCACTTCAAACACGATCACCCTTATAAAAGATGTCATTCTTTTTGACTCTTCCTTATCCTCTCTCTGGGAAAATTTTTTTTTAGAAACTCTTCCCTGCCTCCCTCTTCCCTTCTTCATTCCACTTATGAAGCTTCCCATTAAAAAAAAAAATTACTGGTACAATAATTTTCTAATTCATTCATATGAGTATGAAGTCTTGAAATGTAGTCAGACATAAGAAAAGGACTATAGCTTTCAGCATCTAAAATCTCTGAAATGGCCAAAAGTTCTTCTCAAAATATCCATAAAAGTTTTACTTGAACTCTATACTGATCTTAATTTAGACTATTTCCCTTCAACAAGAAATATCCTTTAAACTCACTTGTATTTCATTGTTCTCAGAGGCTGATTCCCAGTGTTCCAATAATTACATTTTGATTTTTATTTCATGGGAAGTGTGTCGATTTCAACTGTTATGTTAAAGAGGTTTTTGAGGACTAAATTCTGGAAATCAAATCACAAAGTTTAAAACCCCTGCTCCAGGAAAGTGTCCTAAATTCCACACAGCTCCTGAGAAATGAAAGTGGAACACAAACCATGTATGAACTGAGTACTGAAGTGTCCCACAGATAGAGTACATAGATTTTCATCAGCAAGACAGAGCGGAAGGCTGTTGGATAATCTGATGCCATAGGACACACACTAAACAGGAGAGGTAGACAACCCAGTCACAGCAAGCAGACCCTCTAGATCACCAACAGAGCTCAAGCCCCAACTAATCAACATGCTGAACCTATAGATTCCATAAACACTCTGCGACCTCAAACATCCTTATGGTTTTTGATGCATTTTCTCTCACTGCATAATGAAGAAGCATAGTTCACTATGGCACAGACAGACTTTTAAAAACTCAAGGGAGAAGGCACTGACGTTGAAAATGGTAGCAAGAGAGCAAGCCAGGAGCTACAGAAGTAAGCCTGGAGCAGGAACCAGCTATCTAATTGTATTATTCAGTGGATGTTACCTCCAGAGAAATGTCAGAAACCAGCAGAGAGATTCAAAATAGGAAAAATAAAGCAACCCACTCCCAACTCTTACATAAGATGACAATTTAAAGTTAACATACTAGCTGATGGTCCAGTGAGTCTCAGAGCAGGGAATGTGGATCTTTGGGCTTTTGATCTGAGTCAGGTCATGCAAATAGCAATTGAAATCAACAGACACACTAACCAGTAGCCTCTTTTTTCTTCCCAAAGGTCTGTGTCATACCGGAGGCAGTCTGCGTGGGTAAGAGCCTAGAAACCTGTCCCTTTGTAATTAATGGAGAAGAAAGAAAGTGGCTTTTATTGTTTTTTGTTTGTTTGAGGCCAACCCATTTATCACCGAAAACATTAATTCCCTCTCCAAACTCTTTGATCACTTAGAGCTACTTTCACATTATTCAGCATTTAAGTCTCTGTAGTCTCACATTATTTTTTGATTACGTGATACATGCAAATCTGGCTTTCTTGTTAGGATCATAAAGAACTTAAAGGCAAATATCTTGACTTGCACTTCATTAGGACCTCCCCTAATACATACACCCTATTGGGCACAGAACGGGTTTCTGATAAACACAGGTTGATTAACTCACAAGGCAGAGCCCTTATCTAGAGGCACAAACACCGAAGCAATGCCGACGCCACCTGCCAATCTCAACCCAGCTTCCCAGAAAGAGCACTGATGCAGAAGGTAAGCTTGGCAGCCACCAGAAGCCTCGAGACTCTAAGATCCACGAAGGTAAGAACTGTGTTTTGTTCTCTACCCAACACCTAACACCTAGTAGGGGCTCAGGAAAAAACAAAAACAAACACACACAAAAAACATGTTGCATTGAATGAAGAACATATGAAACCAACTTTTCCCCCTTTAGTCTATCTTTAATCCCTTGACTTAGTGTTCCCACATCTTGTGCGTTTCTTCCTTCATCATTTATAACCAATTCACAGAAGTTTAGGTCACTCCAGAAAACAAACCAACATGAGGCCCAGTGGTACACAGGGAGGTGTATAACTCTTCCCGGAAGCTCAGGGAATATGCAGGGGTTGGGGGAGGTTAGGGATAAAGGTCATGGGCCTGTAAGTCCCGGGTCTGGGGTGTGCTGAGGAGGGACAATAGCAGCTCTCCTCGAGAGGAATAGCCAGATGTCAGGTCGAGCTCTTGGCAGCTCCCAAGGCAGTGGACCGCTGCTCTGCGTGGGCCCCGTCTGGCTGGCAGCTTCCTGCCAGGGAAGGTTGCCAAGCGGGTTGTGACAGCTGTGCAGTGCGCAAATCTCCGAGGCTCTCTGGTACACTGCCATTTCTGACCTGCCTGTCTGCTCTTCATGGGAAGTAGCTGAAAGGTTCAAATGCCAAGAGACCCCATTTCTGATTGGCTTTTATTTTTCAGCAGGATGCCTGACTGTCTGTCTTTTAAGATGGGAGTCACTGGAAGATGGCCTTTTAGCTTTCTCACACCTACTGGTTGTTTAGGAGGAAGAACTCTCTGCCAACCACTGTTGGCTCTCATTGTTACCACATGACCCCATTTGTTGAGGAGCTTGTTTATCACAGTAATTGTCATCTGTCATGAACTACCACTAGGAGAAACTACCCATCCAAGTAAGTTTCTAACAATATGAAAGATATTAAAGATAGCCTTATAACCAGTTACTTTTTTTGAAAAAGAAACATTAAAATCTTAATGCTTATTTTATATAATGCTTACATTTTACAGGATTTTGAGAAAGGCCTAACTTTTTACATTCTCTTATTCTCTCCTCTTTATTTAAAGTTGCTGATAAGTAAATTTAATCTTCCATCAGATACTTATTTTATATAATGCTTACATTTTACAGGATTTTGAGAAAGGCCTAACTTTTTACATTCTCTTATTCTCTCCTCTTTATTTAAAGTTGCTGATAAGTAAATTTAATCTTCCATCAGATACATAAATGTTAACTTAGATTCTTTCCTGCACACAAAGATGAATTGTTGAAAGTGAAATTTCAGACATTACCTTTCAGCATCATTCGTCCAGTTGATCCTCCAAAAGTGCTGAGTAGGCCACTTCTTGCTCCTAAAGATGTGGTCGCTTCTAGGAGAGAGCCGGTGATGTACTGAGATATGGCAGTCCTTTGGAGGGTAGCACGATACTCACATACAGTGTTCTGGACACACTGCTTTAAGCACGGCCCAATGCTAATCCTCTCACGGACTGCCTCGGAGGTTGGGAGCTTTACGAAGAAATGGAGAAGAGATCCAATTGTATCTTCTGTTTCTTTTCCCCGTCTCACTGCATTGTAGATCTGTGAATAGCACACAGTACAGGAAGTATTAATCTAGTTTCTTAGAAAAGCAAATTAACTTGTTGACAAAATGCCAAGATGACTTATTAAGAAAGAAGGCTCAGATGCTCTAAGCGCAAACACTCTTGAGCACTGGACTCATGCATTAACCTGAACATTCCACAGACACCATTTATTTGGAAAAGCTATGTGTAGTTATGAAATAGGCCATTTAAACAACTCTGCTATCAAACAGAACACTTACAAGTTGTACCAACCCAAAATATATTCAGCTCAAATTTCTCCTCCTCCTCTTCCTCAGCAGAGCAAAGCTCTTCTGCAGAGGGACAAGGGCATATATTTCCTTTTTGTCCTTTTGGACTCTCTTGAGCAATTGTCCCAGATCTACTGGCCTCCAAGAAACACATCAGCTTGACATTCATAAGGAATCTTTTCTCCACACTCAGACTGAAGTGAGAATGAGAGGGTCATGGAAAAGGAGAAATTTTATAGCTAATCTCTTGCTTAGAGCAAAGTGTGAATTTTTTTCTCTCTTCTTCCTTCCTCACCTCCCACAACCAACGAGTCGACAAAGCTTGCCCATTCTTCCTGTTCTGTCTCAATCACTGTCTTGATTTCCTCTCCCTTTATCACCTGAATTCACCAAGAATTATCTCAAGAAGACTTGAGATCAAGAATATTCGGAAAGATTCCCAGCCATAATTCTAATCCATCCCAATCAACTGTTAAACACACATTTATATAGTTCTTCGTTGTGCAAGGCACCACTTTGAAAGTGTGCAAAGGATAACACTTCTTGGGCAGCAGCAGCAGAATAGGAGGCTGGAAAACTTTGAGGTTTGACATTATTTCAGGGAGATTTTAGGCTTTATCAAGCATGCTGAGAAGCCTGATACTTCTGGCTAGTGTTTAAATAATAGGGAGGAGACATAACAAGGGCATAGTTAATCTAGCTTTCTGACAATAGAATGAAGGTTTATTATATTGTATTATGTCCACCATGCTACCTTGAACATGTTTCCTTGGTTGGTTGCTTATTTATCAGATAAAAAATAGTTACTATGTCTTTAGGAGCCAATCATGAGTAAATAAGACATTATCTCCCCTCAAAGCATTCATTCACAGTCTAGTCAGGCAGACAAATAGATAAGCAGAGTCCGCAGTATTGTGGAAATGGATGTCACCCTCTCTGATGAATGACTAGGAAAATGAAGACCCTCGCTCGCTCTCCAGGTCATGCATACTTCCCTACGACGCTTGCTATTCCAAGTTTCACCTTAACCAGGGACCATGGGCACTTAAGAGGAGCCTGCTGAGCTGTGCTAGGTCTTTAGGAGATCCTAGAATGTAGCCAGGACCCACTTGATAATCAAACTCTGCTGACCCTAACGAGATTTCTATTCTTTCTTTGCCTACTAGTGTCTCCTTTGTCTCTGTCTACTTGCATATACTTGTCATTTAAAGGCAGAGGGTGAATTACTGACTTTAATTCACTGTCACTAAATTTCTGGTATCCAATGTGGCCATGGACATGATATGCAGTGAAAGAAAGAGCCCAGACTTTGGGGTCAGGTATGTGAGGTTGTACATCTGTTTTTGCCTCGACTAATTAGCTAGCTGGTCATGAACATGAACAAGCTGACCTGAATGTTCCGAGATAATTTCCTCTTCTGTGGAATGGGAATAATAACTCCCATTCTTAGGGCCATTGTGGGATTCATGAAGATAATACATGTGAAATCTCTATCGAGGATCTAGAAATGGCTCCCATTACTATTGGGCGAGAACAGAATGGACTCCTCTGTCCTCAAGGAATAAATAACATGTAGTTGTACAGCAAAAGAATACAGTCTACGTAATTCAACATGATGGAGTTATACTCTTGTTCTTATGTGCTGGATAACATCACCCAAACCTTATTTGGGTGTACGGTGAGGGCAAATGGGGGTTCAGAGCTTCAGAGGTCAGGACATGCTTTTCTTCTCTCAGCTCTAAATTACATAGGCAATTTGCAATACACCAAGTCTCAAACAAATCCTTCAGAAGTAAAGGCTTCAGAAGTTCAGGGAAAGGAACTTACTGTGAAGGTTGATGCCTCAAGAAGGTTTCACAGGGAAAGCAGATTTGTGCTGTGCCTTGGAAAAAAGGCACAGCTCTAACTGGAGCCTCTGGGGGAGGCAACTCACACGATAAACAAAAGGGACGAGATTGGAAAACAGTGAATATTTCTGAAGAACAGGGAGTAGAGCAGGGTATTTAGAGAAGAGTGATAGCAGGACAAGCTGGGAAATTAGAAACATCAATTGGCCTGATAAAGGAGAGCCCTGAATACCTAAAAAAGAGGTTTAATCTATCAGAGGTGGGGAACCCTTCCCTTTTTTGTTTGTTTGTCTTTAGCAGAGGAGAGATTCTTAAAAAGGCTTTATTTTGCAAAGTTTAACATGCTGACAGTTCCTAGCTACTAATGCACTGACCTACTTTCTTTACTTGTCAAACTGCACCATTGGTTCACTATGTCCCCACTCATTACCTTATATATGCCAGTTTCCACATGATGACTTCAGAGATCCCCAAAGTCTCATCAGTCTCCTATCCAGATTTCTCAAGTATTTCCCTCAAATCGTTAAATCTAGTGGGATTGCATGAAATAAGGACTACTTGATAACAGAATTTTTAAACACTCAGTATTTTTCCTTTTGAAGATTTACATTGCCTATTAGAATATCAAAGACAAAAGAATCAAGGCAAAAAAATTATTTTTATTTTGTTTACTGTTTGTTTATTGCTATTGCTTCCATGCTATTGACCAAATATATATACATACATATATATATTTTTTTCTTTCCTGGTTTCTTTTTTTATTATTAGATATATTATTTACTTAAAGCAGGGGAGGAAAAAGCACAAGAGACTATAGTAATTATATATATATAATATATATATATTTAACATATATAATATGTTAAAATATATAATATTTAACATATATAATATATATATAATATATATATTTAACATCACAAGCACACAACTTGTGAACATAGTGTTGCACCAAATAACTTACTCTCATTTAATGGACCTTTTAAATTTTTCATATACTTGACCTCTGTGGACTCTCTGAAATAGAAAATCACCCATATTTCTTGAGGTTCTTCCTCTCTTACCTCTCACTTCTCTACCTGTGCCTTATTCTGTGGTTCTCCTTCCTTCAGTACAGTTGTAATGCAATAGAGATGTGCCAGTAAGTGCCTACTATAGGGGCTGCAAATTGTCCAGCCAGAGGCCAGACTCACCCAAAAGACCTGCTTCATTTGACACACTTTAAAATCAGGAAAGTCTGCATATACACACCAAATCACAGAATCTCCTGAAAAATGTTACAACCTGGTCACACTGAATATTCCCAGGTGATGTCAGATGGCTAGACCTTTTCCCATCAGATGGGACAGGAGTTCTCACTTGGTGTCAGTCCCCACTGCTCTCTAGTATCACACTGGAGATACATCAGTCACCATTATCAGATATTATAAGATAATATCAGGCCACCATTAGTATTTTAGTGTTTGTGGGCTTTGCCTAGATGGGACATGGCTCAACACAGACACATACAATAAACATGCACTGAGCATCTCCAGCTGTTCTCTATGTTCTAACTTCTGTGCTAGTTGCCAAGAATATGAAAAGTCACAATCCTGCTCTCACAAATGTTTCACTTCATCTCTTATTTACAAATGCTACGAATATATTAAGTGATCATTCAGCATTCTTATCACCGCTTGTTTCCAAGCCCTCAGACTTATCTGAAGATATAAGACATGAATGGGGATTATATCTGAGAAGAGAAATCAAACATTGTACAAAAATGAACAACAATGCAATAAAAAGAGAGAAAGATGAAGAGCTCTAAGAATAAAGCTCTGACCTTCTATCCTCATTGCTAATGCCACAACCACAAAATACCAGAAAAAGATCAACAGTTTCTACCTAGACTAACATAGGTCAGTCATACAATGCTGAATGAGCTGAATTCAAGGTGTTGATTAGAAAAATGTCAAAACGTAGATGTAGTCTTGGCAGATAAGTAATGCTTAGGGACCATGTTAAAGAGAAGCAATCATGGAAAATCCCTCATAGAAGAGGGACCAAAATAGGGAAGAAAAGAGCACAAGGGACTATGGTGATGGTTCACGGATGAATTGGTGGTGGGGAACTTACGGGGGATACATAATAATGTAAAGAAATATAAAATAAAAAGAATATATAAAAAGATAAAAAGAATAATATAAAAAAGAAATATAAATGAAATAAAGTTAAATTTTAAAAAATCCTTCATATATACAATGGGCAGAGGAGGTAGCATAGAATAGTCAATAGCATGTGGCTGTGGAGTGTAGGTTTGAATCCTAGCTCTCCTGTCTGTGTGACCTGGAATAAGTTGCTTTGCCATTCTATGCCTTGATTTCACTTTCTTTTCCTCCAGCATGGGAATATGACAGCATGAGCAACTTCATAACATTGTGGTAAGAATTATAAGTCTTGATGGATGTGAAGTGACTAGCACTGTGCCTGGCACTAAGGATATGCTTGACAAATAATAGTTTACATTGATGGTGAAGACGATTGTGATACACTACAAAAATGTCCACTAATTATTTCATTCACTCGTTCTGGGGCCAACATATGATTTTCTTAACAGGAATTTAGCAAACTTGATGCAAAAAAAAGTCTTAAAAATACTTGTGCTTTGACAAACCTTGAAAGCTGACCATAGATCTGAAACTTCCAGGAGGGGAGGGGGAAGGTAAAACTAGTGAGGGGGTGGGGAGGAGCACAATGAACTATGGTGAGAGACTGTGGGTGCTTTAGTGGTGAAGAAATCCTATATTGTCAAAAAAAATCACAAGGACATAAGAAAATGGTACTTCATTAAAAAAGATAATTAAAAAATGTTCATGCTCTGGAGCTTGTTTTCTTTGCTGCTTTTGAGAACTCTGCAAACAATTACCATGTGGAGAAGTCAGAGCTAGTTTGCAGGAGGATGATAGTTAACACCTATCACCTTGGCTGCAACCTACTGATAGTGAGACACATCAGTCAGACACAATCTTAGATCTCATGTACGCCACACATACATGAGATAGCCTAGCAGAGAGATCAGATGATCCAAACAAGAAGAATCGCCCAGTCAATTCACAGAAATAGGAGCTAACCAAAAGACTGCTATGAAAAGTCACTAAGTTTTGGAAGTGTTTTGTTACAAAGCACAAATTAATTAACAATGATGATGTATGGGCATAGACTGGCACAATGATAACTATTTATGTATATGAGATTGAATTCAGAGGTTGATTCAGAGATTGAATTCTATGAGGCTGATTCATTTTGCAGATAGGGAGAGTAAACCTCAAGAAATGGAGAAGTACAGTCAATTTACACAGATAGTAAGATATTGAGCCAGGATTGAAATCCAGGTTTGTTGAACTCTATGGCACAGTTTTATCCTTTGCACTAAATAAGGTCACAGTCAAAACCCAAACAGTGAGATTCAAAAAAACACCATTGTTGGCAAGAGTTTTAAATGGTGATTATATTGCAATTTTTATTGCTTTTATTTATGATAATTCCTTTTATGGTTACCCTAAATTACTTTTAAAAATAGTAATTTTAATGAGTTGGTCATAATTTGGTCAATGAATGACCAAATATGTTTCCTTTATATGGAGACTTACGGTGTCAAATTAAAAAGTGAAAAAAATATAAATGTTATCTCATTTGAAACTAGGCAGGTTACTGCCCTGTATGGGCTAACACCTTTCTTGAGATAAAATAAACATGTTACAATATGGCATCTGAACTTGATGAACAGACATGTGCCAATTTATTCATTTAACAATTGACTTACATTTACTGAGCACATACAGTGGGCCAAGCCCAAATGCTGGGGATCCAACAGCAAGCAAGATGAGTTTTATTTTAGTGTGGAAGACAGACAATAAACTAGTAGACCAAATGCATTAGCTAAAAATTGCCAACTGTTATAGCGAAGATGTGTTTTGGATGTAGACTACCGGACTTGCTGAAGTTGTGGGGAGTGTGGAAAGGAAAGAGTCAAAGTTTCTACATTTGGCCATCATTATGTTACTAGTGATTTAAGACTTTTTTTATAGAGAGCTATAGATCAATGTTGCAAACATTGCCCATATAGTCCCTATATTTATCAACTACTATGAATGGTGAATGACATTCTCCATGGAATTATACTACTCCCACTATGGCAGGTGCTGCATTTGGGCAGAATGACCTGGATCTTACGGAGTTTCTTGCAGAAATACAAGCAATACTTAGACAACACACAGAAACCATTTGCAGTTTCTTGTGACTCAAGAAATAGGGGTGCCTTGTAGAAACCTTCACTGGGACATGCAGTTCAGACCCAAAACAAAATAAAATAAACATACTAAGGCTGAAGAGAGCCAGGGTAATTCAGACAGAGACAGACTCAAAGGGTTCAGTGTACCAAAAAGCATGAAGCACCAAACACACCGTGTCCCCAGCACCGATCTCGGAAGAAAGCTCCTTTCTCCACATGGCCAAAAAGGACTTTGTCTTGATTTCTGCTTGAGTCAAGTGGGGCAAGAGCTAAGGGGAGTAAATTTTGTACTTCCTCTGTTTCAAAAGCTATCTTTTTGGGGTGATTAAGGAAAACTATGATGTTCCAGTATCTTATGGCATACCTTATGCAATCTTAGAAAGCTAACTACTTACATATCCATTGACTTTTTTTTTAAGATTTATTTATTTATGCATACAAGCTGGGTACAGGCCAGAGGTGTGGGGTGGTGAGAGGGCTCACCAGAGACAGAGTGGGGAGCAGAACAGGCAGATCAATGGAAATACACTGCTGAGGGGAGCAGCGGGAGAGGCAGGAGAGGTCTGCCGTGCCATGCGGGAATCTCCCCGGCCGGGCGTCGAACCCGCGTCTCCGCTGCTGACAGCTCCACAGCGCAGGCCCTCCACTGACTCTTAATAACAACACTTGTAATCAGCATTTATTTAGTGCTTAATATGAACTAGGACTGAATAATTGAGACCCGATTTCATTGAAACCTCAGGACACACATATGAAGAATTCTTACTATCACCACCACTTAGAGATAAGGAACTAATGTGTATATGGCTAGGACTCTCCATCTCTAAACCAGGGTTGCTAACCACCAGACTGAACAGTCAGGGAATTCTGCTATTGATGTCAAAGAAACCACTTTCAAGAGAGAAGTGCTTATAGTAACAATTGGTCCCTCTCTTTTTGTTCATTGTCTCTCCCTCCAGCATGTCAGCTTCACAAAGACTTTCTTTTTCATTGCTGTATCTCCAGTGTCTAGAAGTGTTTGCATTATAGCTTCTCAATAAATATTTCTTGACTGAATGACTCTTTCAATTCTACATCTTCACCAAAAACTTTGCCAAAGGTATGGAAGCAACCCAGATGTCCAAAAATAGATGACTGGATCAAGAAGATGTGGTACATATACACAATGGAATACTATTCCGCATGGAAAGAAGATAAACACATGCAATTTGCAGCGACATGGATGGAATTAGAGGGGATCATACTCAGTGAAATAAGCCAGAAAGAAAGAGAAAAATATCGAATGGTTTCACTTATAACAGGACTATAAGGAAACCAAATAGGAGGAAGACACTCAGCGGGTGGCGGGGGGGAGGGGAGGATAAGGGCACAAAATGGAGTAGAAAAGAACACAAGGGACCATGGAGATGGATCACGGGTGAATTGGTGGTGGGCTGCCCAAGGGGAATACAAAATGTAAAAGACATAAATAACAATCAAAATATATTTTAAAAAATACAACAAAACAAACTTTGCTAAGATCCTCCAGTTTTGTGGTGATGAATCCATTGGCTCCTGTCACATAGGTGACATTGTATCATCACCTGTATTTGCTGACTACCAGATTTTTAAAAAATCACATAAAACAGTATCAAATTCTGACAGAGTATTCAGAATATCTGTAGCCAAATGGGGCCTGTTGTGAGAAGTTTACTAATAGTTTAACATTATTCCACTATCATTTGCTGATTAGCTTAGAGTTAAGAATGCTTAATTCATTCTTATTTTCCATCCTAATTTTTTTTGTGGAATAATGATTTGGAATGATGTGGACCTTCAAAAAACAGGATATAGATTCATATAATGGCTTTTCTAATTAATTTCCATGCCACAAATATTGAGTTGCAATTAGAAACTGCAGGGATGCTTGATAACAATGATTAAAATAAAGAGAGAGATGAACTCTTCCCTGTGACTGAAGCCACCCCTTTTTCCATGTTTTTCTTATCTTTAACATGAAGGGGTCAGCCTACAATACCTCCAGGGTCCGTCTTAATGTTACTGTTCAATTACCCATACTCCTAGCTTAAGTGGGAGAGGGGGAATGTTAATTTCCTAATTGTGTTGGTAATTTCATTATTCTCTACTGCAGTGTGTAGTAGGGGCTCATGTTTCCTTCCTTCTTATCAGTGTTTCCCTGCAATATCAGCTGTCATTTTTCACTCGTGACTATGTATTTATTTCTAATAGCACCTTTATCTCCCTCATAATGTGATTTTTAAAGTACCCTGAGCTAGAAAAACAAATAATCACATTTATCTTATGTATGTTAACTCTGAGTTAATATGCTGGATAACAATGTAGGGCTTTCCTCATGGAATCAAGTGTAAGAGTCTTGTGCTGTGGTTTGGAAACCCCTTCTACTGCTCTCAAAGGTCCCTTTCCTAACTTCTGGAATATAGATGGTTGAGTATGTTGGAAATCTGACTTCAGATGGATTTTATATCCAAACAAAATGCAATGCTACAAGACTTGCCAAATCTCCCACAGAGTGAACAGAATCAGCGAGGCTGCTGGACGGGGATGGCTGCTAAGGCAGCCTGGACACCCAAGGGGCAGAGATGGGGAGTAGGATTTTGGTAGCAAGCTGTCGCTTCCACTGTTCTTGATTCCACATTCCTTTCAAGTGCTTGAGCAAAGAATTCCATTCTACTGCTAATATTCAGACTATGTATGAGACATGAACCAACTGAGCTCCAGAGAGCCAAAAATAAAAGCCTTCGCTAAGGCCAGGCCAGTTAACCAGAGCTGTGCCACTGCCTTCTGCAGGAAGTAAGCCAAGCCTTTGTCACTACAGGAAACTTCTGAGGTGGTGAGAGGATGTCCCAGGACATTTGATAGTCTGGGGATTAACAGGGAATGCCCTTCTATGCTGAACTTATTTCAGTCCATTTTGCCTGTACATTCATTTTGCTTTCTCCATATACCCTCTCCTGGGCTTTAGAAAGAAATAAGCCCTTTGTTTTCTCTTTTCCAATTGTCTGTATGGAGACTCTATATACTTACTCATTTCTGTGAAGTAGGGAAGTTACTGCTAACTCCTGTTTCAGGTTCTCAAGGAGACAGACTATGTCTTATTCCACATTTTGCCTCCATCACAAAACACACTACTTAGCATGATACTGGCAATGAAGAAATATCTGGAGCCTGAAATCCAGGCCCACAAAGTGTGGTCTCAGCCCCGCAGCAGCAGCAGCACCTGGGAGCTTGTTAGGAATGCAAATTCTTTTTTTTTTATTTAAGTTAATTTTATTTAATTTATATCCTTTAGGAATGCAAATTCTTGAGCCCTATCCCAAATCTATGGAATCAAAACTCTGGGGATGGAGCCAAACAGTCTGTATAGTAATGAGTCCTTTGGGTGATCCTGATACCTCCTAAAGTTTGAAAATCATCATCTTAGACTTTAAGAAGAGCATATTACTATTCATTACTCATTTCACTTCTCATATTATCCAGCCCATAAGCACTCACATCTACATGATCTTCCTTCTAGAATGGAAACTCTTCAGGCAGGGGTTAGTGAGGTCCTGCTAGTCTTCTATTTCCCAAAGCTGGGAGCTCAGAGTCTAGTGCAGGGCAAATGTGGCTAATGCTAGCTGAAGGCAGGGCTATGTCTGGCAGGAATTCCCTGTGGTTGTGAATGCAGCAGGCCTTTCTGTAAATGATGTGTCCAGCTGAATGTTTCAAAGATGAATCACATCAGAGACACTAACTCTAATGGGAATTACCATACTGATGGATCATATTGTAATGAGAAGACCTGGCTGCCAAGGATGCCTCTTGAAAAGGAAAAATCAAATCAGGACAAATGGATTATGTTGTTAGGCTTGTGATTTCAGACTGTGAATTAGGCTGACAGAAGGGATTTAATGGTCTGAACTACCAGGCTCCTGTAGCTCTAAGAAGCAATGCGTCAATTAATGAATCACATGGAGACAAAGCCCCTGCTGGACAAAAAACAAACTTGTACAATCCCGTAGGCTGTGATGTCCTGACTCAGGGGCTTAGGGGCAGCATCTTTGTTAAGCTGTGCACGTGTGAAGCTGTAAGAGACAGAATGTTCCTGAAGTCCTGTAGCTCCAGGTATTGTGTTTCTATAGCACATGGAGGGGAACAAGGCTAAACCATAGGCCTAGGTTATTTGTTGCCTGTGGCTTCCAAAGAATCCCCATTCACTTCATCCTGGCTTCTAAATCCTTCTCTGCATCCAGCTGGATAGGGTCAGTGTAGCCACTGATGCTCATGGTGCCCAGATGCCCCTTTCTGCCTGGGTTATTGCTGCCTGGACTGATACTGTGTTTCTCCCCTTTACTCTTCAGCTCTCATTTGCTTGTTGACTACCTGAGGATGACCTGCCAGGCCATATTGCTCTGCTGAAGCGGAGGGATAAGATTCTGGTTTTCGCTTCACACTGGTCATGCAGACATAGTGTCACCATTCAGTAGCAGAGAGAGTGTCACTGGTGTTTCTTTAATGGAGATTACTGGAGAATATCACAGGCAGTTATAAGCCAGGATCAAATGGGAAAAAGACAGCTGTGAGTTCTTTATCTTTAGCTACATAGCTCTTGAGGATCCTGGTGGTAATAACAGCATCAACGCCTGAATCTGTAGAGTTTCAAAGTCAGGCCTGCTTGCTTGTATAAGACCTGAGACAACTTCCGACTCTCAAAAGCCATCACTTATACCTTCTAGTTAGTTACCAGTATTCCTAAAATGATATTCCTCTCTCTCACTTCTCTGCTTTCTTCTTTCCCTCTAGGTGGCTCCTGAGGTGTTTTCTCCAACTTTTCTTTCTTTCTCCAACTTTTTTTGCTTGAGTAAAAAAATTTACTCACAAATTTTTTAATCCCTTCTCATTTCCATATCCCCTATTTTATTTTTTTACATTCACCCCACTTTTTTCTTGCTTTATCCTGATCTTGTTATTCTTACTATCTCCTTACCTTCCTTTATTCCAATCTGTTTCCTCCAACCCTCTTTTCTTTTCACTCTGGATCCTTTGACCTTTAGTTCCAGGCACAAAGGAAGAGGGAAAAATAAGGGGGTGGGCTGACCAGGAGAGGTTGCAAGCAAAGACCCTCCTCTAATTGTTAGTGGACAACATTATTGAACACACTGTTATGTCTTCTACCACAAAACTGAGGTGATTTATTTCTTGACTGTCTCTCTTCTAATGTAACTAAGAGAATGGCCACCAGAAAGAAGCTGGAACATTTTCCCTCCAATCCTCCAAAGAACAGGAACTCTGTAGTTGAGGTTGCTAGACCCACCTTTAGAAAAGGAAGTTGGTTTCTGACCTTGGCTAACTGAGCTGACTGCAGGAATAACAGCATCTACTTCAAAGCCTCATGTCCACTAATAAATGTGAGAGCTGTTTAGAACAATCAGTACCGATTCTCAAGTTTCATCCAGGATAGATTCAGGCTTAACAATCAGTTAGTGAATATACTTTAAACAGAGTGAATGGAATAGCTAGTGATGGGTGAGTAGAGTCCAGCAGGCTTCCAGGAGCCAAGAGTTGGCACTGAACTCAGATGGGTCAGGAGGACTTGGAACGTGGGAGATGGGTTACTGCATCTAGATGGGAAAGACAGCAGGGGCTGGGACAGGATAGAGTTGTTCAGAAAGTATAGGAGTGTAGTCCAGCCTTGGGAGGGAACGTTGGGACCCACATGCTCTAGATGGTCAGCAGAAGCAGTGTCAACAAATGAGATGTTAAGAGAAGAGGAGGGAAACAATGGTCCCAGAAGCAATGACAGGCAGAAAGGGGCTTCTGAGAGGCATGAGGACAGATAGTCACACTGATCCTATCCGGCTGGGCAAAGGGAAGGAGACTAGATTCTGGAATGAGGTAAGTGGGGCACAGTCCTTTCCATTAGAGGGGCTGCCCTGGGGTAACAACTTAAGTAGCAATCAGGCTCACCTTCTCTCATGCAGAGAGATTGAAGGTCAAAGATGTCATGCTTGGCGGGCTCGGGTCTGAGAAAGTCAGCACCTCCCATCTCATTTGTGCCTATCTTGTATTCAGATAACAAAGGTATGGTCACCCCCAAACTTCTTGTAAAGAATTCCATGGGTAGCATGAAAAAAAGGGCTGAGGTTGGTTAACATTGAGGGCTACAGTCATATTAAAAAAACAGCTTCTAATTTACATTCCAAAAATAAGGCATTTTAGCCCTTCCATTTTATCATTTAAAAAGTCTGTTCTGTTGTTTCTACTGAGCTTAAGGTTTTTCTTGGCTATCAAAACAAAGCGGTCTTTTGTTGACAGAAACAGGCGACAGTGTTTTGGTGAAAAGATTATATACAGAATAATGGTATGAAGCTCTATTGTGTAATGAATAGACTCAAAAGCTTTCCCTGTCTCCAGATTCTCTGGGCTTCTTGCAACAATCTACAATTCTGTTGTCCTTCACATTATGGGAACCCTAAACAACCGGATACAGTCATTTTTCTCTAAGTGCTAATCAAGGACACTATGCCGAGGTGACTATTTGTAACTAAGGTGATGTCAACAACAGTGAACATACTAACTGCAGCCGTGCCCAACCCCAAAGGGATCAATCATATGTAGGGGTCCCCAGGGTTTTCACTCATTTGTACTCTCCATGGTATGTTGAATTGCATAGAGTTGGAACCCAGGAACTAGTCCTTGAATTCATTTCAGCTGGCTCTGGGCATCTACATTTGCCAGACGTCACCAGGAATGACAAAGGCAGAGGGGAAAGATAATGCAGACAAAGTTGTCATAGGAGTCCATGACGAGGGAGGCTGAGAAGGGTTCGGCCCCTCCTAGCAGAATGGGAAGGAGTCAAAGGAGACATAATGAATGGGGCGGTGCGTTAGAAGAAGGGGCCTTCTGATGAAGCCATACTTGGGTATAAGTTCCAGTCATTTCTGCAGCTGCTTTGGACATCAGGAGCAAATGAGGACTCAGCTGGTGGGTTCTATCATCCATGGCCCAAAAGTCAGACCATCTTATGGTCACTGAGAAGTTCATTATATTTTCTTTTCTCAAAATCTTGTGCCCTCTATTTAAAAGGTCTAACTGTGTTTTATCATTACTTTGTGTGCCTGAAAAGGAGAGGACAGGAGTCCAGTTATTGTTCTCACAATGGTCGGGGGAAGAGCACGTGTGGGGACCTGGGGCCATACTGATGAACAGACCACAGGGGCACCCACAACGCTTGCTTATTTGTGATTCAGTAAAATCAGTCAGGAGTGCAGGGAAGATATCAGAAGCTCTTTCTTTTCTTTTGATGTTTTCCTTGCAGCCATGGAGAAGCAAACGCAATCTCTTCTAGGAGAGAGGATGGACTCTGTTTCAGGAAGGAAGACACGGCTGTGCTCGGCTGCTCCAGTTTTGGTTTCCCACAACAGGTTTCACCATCAGTTTGTCCATGTTTCGCCTGTACACATTCCCAACAATTGTCAAGACAGACTTGGCAACCTTTTCCTATCGAAACCACAGATCCTTTCCCCGGTTCCAAAATCAGAAGCCACATACAAAACATTAAAAAGCTCATAGTATTATTTTCAAACACAAGATATAGAAAGAAAAGCCAAGTGCTGTGTGTGTAGCAAACAAGAAGATACTTGAGATCTATATTGTGAGCAGCTAAGGAACAAGGGGCGAGGGAGTGGGAGGAATTTGGCAAAGAGAAAATTCCAGAAAGAGACAAGGCTGAAGCTAGCTAGGGAGGGGACAGGGAGGCAAAGGCAGGAGAGTGAAAAGTGAGAGGAGTGTATCTGAGATGAGTGTGCACTGAGAGGCCTGCTGCTTGGCGGGTTCTGCACATCACAGCCATTAGCACCGCCCCAGGAAGTCCTCACCCATGAATCGATGACTGGCCCCCATTTAATTGGGCGTCTGTTACAGGACCAGGGATAACTGGGAAGGTAGGGCAGGTAATACAGCGTTAATGAACAGGAGGGGACAGGAGATAATAAGTGAGAAAAGAGTGATTTCACCAGAACATGAGCAGCTATTGTGCCTAGAATGGCGCAAAGGTGAAAAATTAAAGAGGAAAATCAAATGGGCCTTTGTGAGATGGGAGGATAAAGAAAGAGGAAGGCACAGCTGTACTATGAACTGGTGAGTATCTGATGTACCGTGGAGATTATCCCACTAAACAAAATTACCTACAAGGGAGGGGCGAAGAAACTTGGTATAAAAATCCAAGCACAACAGGAAGAGAGAAGAGGGGATCACAGAAAAGCCTTCACAAATTAACTAGCCCAAGATGAAGCTGGACCAGGAAGGCTGAGGGGATTGTGTTCAGAGGAATGAAAGCGGCGGCTGCGAGTGCAGATTCAGGGTAGAGATGAGACTGTCAGCCTGAGAAGCCAGATGGGCACAGTCCCGATGACCCTCCCTGCTGCTCTGTCCCCTTTATTCACTTACTGTCTGTCCCCACCTGTCCCAGTGGGGAGGAGAGAAAGGCTGGGAAACACAATTTGCTCCCGTATTGGGGAAAGTGAGGGCACGAAGCAAGGCAGGCTTTCCTTCCCCTTTGGAGAGTGCATCTTTTGGTGCAGGAGACTTGCTTCCAAATGTCCAGAGCAACTGCCCCTCTACTAGACAACCACTAATCTACTTTCTGTCATTATAGATTTGCCTGTTCTGGACATTTCATATATTCCTCTGGCTTTTTAAAGGAGCCAAATTCCTCTATTTTTTTTCAATTCATCATTAATCTATTCCCCCTTTTGGGGAATAGAATACCCACCATAAATACCCACCATAAAACTAGGCACATTACAGGCACCCAATAAATGTTCTGTGGAATGAGAACTAAAACACGGGTTCAATCAAGTTAACTTTTTCTTTTACATTTCATCTTTGGGCCTTGTTGGTCCAAAGCAAGATCAGGAAACAGGTCAGGAGCAAAACAGTTGCATTTTGTTTTTCTAAGTCACAGAAAAGTTTTGTTCAGCCTCCTCAAAGTGAAATTCTAGTGTAGCTGTTCTCCAGCCTGGCTGTACCTTAGTGTCACTTGCGGAACAAAAAGTATGGAAGCATGAACCTTCCCTCCCACACCCACAGCTCTGATTTATCAGTCCGGGATGGGACTTATCAGTTTTGTTTTTTTTTTTAATGTTCCTCAATTTTAAGTATGATTCTATGAACGGAGTTGAGAACTTATGTTCCAGCGGAAACAACCATTTTAAGCAAGAATAATCTGTTCAATTCTATCTGTGCTCAGAATGAAACACTGCCAAAGTTTTCAACTCTGTCTTTTGGAAATGAATCTCTGAGTTTATAAGGAAGCAATAAAAAACAATATTCATTTCACAAAAACTTTCTTTATAGCTAATGTTACTACTAGACTGAACCATATGAAAGTGCTGCTATTTGACTGTTTTGTGCATCAAATGGAAATTTCATATTATTCAACCTAATTGAATGTCTTTATTTCATGAAATAAAAGATACATATAAAACTCAATCTGATGTTCTATTTTACTAATCCACTTATTCACTCCTTGTGTTTCTCAGACTTTGAAAAAGAACACTTTAAGCTTTATTAAATAAATAGTTGTTGTAGAGGATGGAAAATAAGTTAGCCATTAAGGAAGACAAAAGTCTGACAATTTGCAAATAGATTAAACAAACACCAACTTTATAGACAACCTTCATTTTTGGCTACATATTATTTCTGGAAAGCACATCATAAAATGGAATCTCATAAAGCAGGTTATATTTTCCCATAGAAAAAAAATTTATGATTAAGGATTATGTTCCTGAGTAGACATCATATAAATCAGAGATATGATCAGCAACAGGTCACAAAAGTGAAGTTGCATAGCTATAAACCTCCATAAACATTTAAAATAATAAATGTATTATTCAAGTGCCATAAAATGCCAAAATTATATTTTACCCTTTGACCATTATACTGTCACTTTGAAAGGTAATTTAGCACTGCCCATTAAAATCCAAAAAGTGCAGATTCTTTGATTTACTTCTAGGGCTCTTCCCTACAGGAAAACTGGTTTCATCTCTTTCCCCACTTAGAGGACTAAGAACAAGCATTTCAGCCAAGACCTGAAGCCCTGCACCATCTTACTTCTGATGGGCCAGTGCCCCAAGGGCTCTTGCTCACCTCCCCCCTCCTCACCTGAGGCTCCTCCTGCCCACAAGCTGCATAAGGGCCTAGGTCCTGAGGCCAATCAGGAGGAATTAAGGAGCTTCAGTTCTCTGGTGCGGGCTCCCAATTCTAGCAACCGCTCTCTGCTTCCATGCCCATCTCGGCTGGGAGGCTGGGAGGCTGGGTGGCTTCTACCTTCTTCCTGTGACTAAAACTTGATCTCATTCCTTGAGACTCAGAGTCTTATTGCTTGCCCAGCCCTCCTCCTTCTCTGCCTCACTCCACGTCTGTCTGCAAAGGGCTGAAGTCCCCGTCTTGAATCCCACCTCATTCTGGAATGAGTCCTGCTACTCACTGGCACACTTTTCTGATGTGACGTGCCTCTCTGGCAAACAAGCGTTTCATTAGTGAATTAATTTCTAGATTTCTCCATTACTGTGCATGACTGAACAGCCACTGCTACCTCTTGGTAGGTCTCCCTATGTTGGTTGGTTCTTTGGGCTGCTGGCCACCACGGCTTCTTTGTGAAAATCGTATTTTGTGAACCCCAGTTCAGCCTTTCTGGTGGTGCCCAGCATCTGCCTTCTAGTGGAACGCCTCCAGGATACCTTTCCCTCTTTGTCCCTCCTGCCTTGATACACCAATTTAAGGCCTTATGAAACTCTTTCACAAAGAGTTATGTTAATATTTTGAAGTGTCTCAGAATATTAAAAATAGATTTACCAAATGATCCAGTAATCCCATACGTAGGTATTATCCAAAGAATGTAAGAACATTAATTCAAAGAGGTATATGCACTCTTACGTTCATTGCAGCACTATTTATAGTAGCTATAGAAATCATCTACACACCCAACAACAGATGAGTGGACTAAAAAAGATGTGGTATATACACAATGGAATACTATTCAGCTATAAAAAAGGAGGATGAATTATGCTAAGTGAAATAACTCAGCAGAGAAAGACAAATACTGGATGATATCATTCTTGTGTGGAATATAAAGAAACAAAGCAAAGGGACAAAACTAAACCAAAACAAATCCCAGAAATCTGACTGCAGAACTGAGGCTATCAGATGGAGAGGGTGTGGGGTGGAACCAAAGGTGGAGGGATCTCAATGGACTATGGTGAGGGGTTATTGCTGTTCTGGTGGTGGGCATGGTGTGGCAACATACAATTGAAGAGGTATGAACCTACATCCCTAAAACATATAGAGTGTTGTAAACCAATAAACACAATAAAATAATCAGTATTTAAATTTAAAAAAAAAAATCCCTCCTGATCAATCCTTGGACATTCTTTTTCCAACTTCCTTATCTCTCTGCACTCTCATACACTGCACAAGGGGTGCATATTTGCTCAGTATTTGCATATGACTCTAGAACAGTGGCTTGCTCCTGAGGTGATTTTGCCTTCAGGGACTTCTGTCAGTGTGTGGAGACATTTTTTGGTTGTCACAATGAGGACATGGTATTGACATCTAATAGGCAGAGCCAGTGATGCTGCCAAACACCCCTGGGCAGCTCCCAAAACAAAGGATTATCTAGCCCCAAATTGACTGAAGTTGACAGACATTGATCTAGAGAAATCAAAGAAACCTCCTGCAGTACTGCAACCAAATCAAAATTATCAACTTAGATAATGTTTCAGTTTTCAGTAACAAATTTTCCCCCTCCAGTAATCAAAATTCATGCTCATTACAGAAAAAGTAGAAAATAAAGAAAAGCACAGGATTGCATGTGATGCCATATCACTATATTTTTACATATCTGTGATTATATTATATATAATCGATATTCTGCTTTTCTATATAACATGACAGTCAAAATTTTCTCCCTCTTATAAAAGACATTACTTTTATTGTTATAGGAGATCCTTCCCCATGATCACACCACAGTGTACTTAATCATTAAATTTCCATTGCTGCTATGTTTTCACTGTTATAAAAGTTGTGCTATACATATTTCTGCAGAAAGTTTTTTGTACATAGGTGGTTATTTGCTGAGTGATCCTTAGAAAGGGTTGAAGCTCCTGCCATAATAGTTGAAAGGCAAACAGGACTTGCCAAAGGATTCTATCAAACATCAAAATCCATGCCATATGTTCCCCAGGCCCCTAGTTCTGTTCTGGTTTGAAAACATACTCCAAACTTGCATACTAAAGAGTTCTCATTTGAGGAAGATCAAAGGGGTCAGAAAATAAAATCCATCCCAGAGCTTTCTGAAGACAGCAGAGCAGTGGATTATGAGAACAAAAATGAAAGGTTTGTGATTTCTGCCACAGAGAGACAGAACTACTATGCCCTTAAGATGGTAGAATTTGCTGGTTACAAAAGCAAAAATGATTTTATTGAGAATATTTTTCTTGTAAGCATAATGCATTTTTTGTTCACTAAAGTAGTTATTTTAATTGTTTTTGGTTTTATTTATTATTTCAGGTATTTATTTAGGGCTTTGGGAATATAACAATTTTGACAAACACCTTAACAGCTATTTGTTGGGATGAATTCAGAACATTTTGAAATAAAAATAGGTCAAAGACAAAAACTTACTTTCCATTAACACCCAAACAGTTTTCCTAAGCTTTAGGAGCTGATTGCAGTGTGGTTATAGAGAAGTAGAAGTTAAATCCTTACTCTTCTCCTGTTCTCAGATTCAAAGGGAAACCTACAATTAGATGTAAATCAAAGCAAGACATATGTCTTGACATGTAAACTCAAATGATGGCAGAGAATAATAAGAAGTTGGGAATCAGAGGACCTAGGCTTCTATTTGTTTGTGTCACTAATGAGCACCTTGCTTAGGGTAGCTAAGTCACTGATATACGGTTTTCAATTTCAAAAGAGGAAGACTATCAAACGGGAAACAGAAATGTGAAACAGAATCTGCTTTGGAGAGACAGTGCACTTCTCTAAATGTATGGACAGCGCAAAGAGAGTTGTTATTGTGTATTTCCGTGTATCATGCAGTATCCCTTATGATGTCAACTCACATTTAGTCAAAAAGAAAAAAATCAGCACTGAGCAGGCGAGCGTGGGACTAGAAAGTAGCAGGCAGATGGCTGGGTGGAGAATTAGTGGCTCAGAAGCAGGTATCATGACGGGAATCAAAAGATTCTTCAAGGTCACACATCTGGGACCCAGGGTATTAGTAATGATGGTAGGAGACCTAAAAGTGACAACATCAGCAGCAACTGTGACCATTGATGCCACCGTTTACCTCACTGTAGACTCTCTGCTAAATACTTTACTTCCACTATCTCAGTCCCTCCTCATAACTGTCTGATAGAAGCTGTTACAGAAATATAGACAAGACAGAGACTTACAGAGGGGTTCAAAGTAACAGCAAATCTTACAGTGCTGAATGGTCAAGCAGATATTTCAACCCCTGTCTTCTGACTCAGAATTCAAGGGAAAGACCAGACAAGAGCAGGAGTTATATAAGAAGCTCAGTGACAGCACAGAAGAGAGAACCTGTGAACCAGGCTGGGCTTGAGGCTGAGGCCTCCCTAATTCTTCTTCCTGGGTTACATGGCAGGTGAAGCTCCTAGAGGTGCTATGGCTGCCCTGGAAGCCAGGCCCTGCCTGGGGGCTGCGTGGGGTACAGGCCTGGAGGTCTTGCAGATGGACTGGGCTTGTTCTATAAACAGGAAACAGCTCTTGCCTGTGCACTTGCCCTCTCTTCCTTGTCCTCCCCCACGGCTGAGTCAGGAATGGGCCAGGAGACCAGCAGACTCTAATCTCTACTATGGGAGCGAGAGGCGCAGCTTGGTCGGTGGATACAATGCCCCACAGTGGGCTAGACTCACAGGCCATTCAATCCAGGGCTCGTCTCCAACAATGAAATCAAACAACTAATGCAATGTTTTGCAGCCTATATTGTTAATGACAAAAAATTATTTTCAAAAGAAATTTCAGCATTTACAAATGCTGAAGTATAGAGATTCTAGTTTAAAGAGAGATGAAAGAAGCCCTCTTCCATTACCCCACCTGAAATACTTTTGGCCCTTAGGGCTCAAACCATGGTTGGATGCCTTTACATCAACACAAATGGCTTAAGACCCTAAGCATTCTAGGGCCTCCCTGGTTGCGCAATGGGTTAAGTGCAGTTCTGTGGAGCTGTTGGCGGCTGCGGGGCGAGTTCGAAGCCCGGCCAGGGAGATTCCCACATGGCGCAGCAGACCTCTCCTGCCTTGCTAGTTGCTCCCCTCAGCAGTGTATTTTGGTTGATCTGCCTGTTCTGCTCCCCACTCTGTCTCTGGTGAGCCCTCTCAGCGCCCCACACCTCTGTCCTGCACTCCAGCTTGTATGCAAAAATAAATAAATCTTAAAAAAAAAAAAAAAGACCCTAAGCACTCTAACCTCCTTAGAAATTTGGTGGCAACCATGACCATGCAGTGTTCTGAAACCTTAAAAAAAATCTCTTTACATTTTCCAACTGCACTACAATTTTAGCTACAGTGTCCACTACTTACTAGCCTGTTCAGAAGTAGCCCTTACTGCCTCTCTCTTGGCTTAGATGTTGTAGCTTCAAGGGGTATATTCTCTTCCTAGTAGTTAGAGTAGAACTATTTATGACTTTAGAAAATTTGTTCACATCCTCCTCCTCTCTCCAGACAGAACATTCCTAATCTGTTTAGTCTGTTCTGAGTGGTGGATTAAATGCAATAATGTATGTAAAGCACCGAGCAGTGGAAGCGGCAGAAAGAGGAGCCAGCAAGCATGATACCTTTACCCTTCCTGTTCCATCTCCTTCCTCACTTAACAGGTTCTTCTCAAGTTTCATTGTGACCCTTTGTTCCTTTCTTAATCATACTCACTGCTGTGCCCCACATAAGGGGAGCAAGATAATGGGGTCATCTTTACCAACATAGTCAAACACTAATACAGCCAGGCTGTGACCTTCAACCCCAACCAGCACCATGTAAAACATCATCACAGTAGGAACACAGAGTACACCCTTGTCTAAGAGGCTTGGCGTTCCCTTGATAGGAAAATTGTAGCACAGAAACCTTGGCCTGAATGAGTATCTCTATTATGTTTTTACGTAACTGAGGAGGACAGAAAGGATACAGAGAAAAAGAGGGTGGGTAGAGAGACAGAGGGAAGGAGAAGCACAAGTGTGATCAGGAAGGATTTGACATAGTACAAATACATCCTCACTTTACACTGTCTATAAGTTCTGGGAAACTGACTTGTGAAACTAAATTAATGCAATTTACCGTAGGATAACTGATAGAAGAGTTAAGTTTCTAAGAAATATTTCTGGCCACAAAGTCAGCAACAAACTTCTATATTAGGACTCCAAACAAGTCTTTACTTTTCCCTAAGGGGAAAATATTGGGAATAGCTTACGTGTTCATTAATAAGGACTGAGTAAATAAATATGCCCTGTCCATACACTGGAATACTAGGCAACAACGAAAAAGAGTGAGGTGATGGTATGTATTCTTAAGATAAAATCTAAAAAATACAGCAAGAAAGAGTATGTGAGTTAGTAATAAATGAGTTAATTTTAGTTTTAAATTTATAAAAATATTGACAAAAATATAAGAAAATCATTCAAAAGGGTACAAGTTATTTTTTTTGAGAAGTGGAAAATTGTAATGTTTTACTTTATACATGTATTTTAGATTGTTGAAATTTGTAATTAAAAATAAATTAAGTAGGAGAGCTAGCTGTAGCACAGTGGTTATATGAATGAGCTGTTAAGCTATATCCCTGAGTTTGAATCCCAGCTTTTCCTTGTCCTAGAAGTGACTGTAACTTAACCTTTCTGAGACTCATTTTCATTCGTAAAATGGTAATAATGGTAATATGGTAATAATAAAGGTATCACCCTTATAGGGTTTTGTTAAATGAGTTAATACAAAGAAGTCAGGAAAACCCTTGTTTGTAGTAAGTGCTCAATAATAAATTGTTAGCCTTAAAAGATAATACTTTTTCCCTATCCAGATGATAGAAGAGTACAAGTAGGAAGATTAGTACCAGGTGATAAAGGGTCCTGAATACCAGGCTGACATATGAGAATTAATTTATTCAGTATGAAATTATAAGACATTTATTCTTTCAACAAATACCGAGTGCCTTCTATGTGCCAGACACCATTCTAGAAGATTGGGATTTATGAGTAAATAAAATGAACAATAGGAGTTTGGAAAAGGACTGATGTAATGAACAGTGGCTTTCTTTGGTAAGATGGGTATATGCCTTAAGTGTGTTTGGGGGGAGATGATCAGGAAGACCGAGGGGCTATCTGTCAGGAGGCCACTGCACTGTTCAGGTGATGAGAACCTAAACATGAATGGGGTCCAACTGGCCCCTTGTGCTGATGCAGTGGTGCAGGCTGGGAGTATCAGACAAGGAGGGTCAGTGGGCCAGAAGGCCTTTCAACACCAGATTTACAGAATTCATCTCAGCATCACCCAACTCAGTTGGCCTGGAGTCAGGCAACCCAGTTTAAGTCCCAAGTTCACCACCATGGACTTGGAGAATGGAACTTCTCTGGGCCTCAGAATCCTCTTCTAAAAAGGAGAGTGACCTTTGATGACCTGCAGGACCCTGTCGGTTCTAACATGATATGTGGAGCAGAATGTCCTTTCCCATTACCAACGTATTTTATGCCAGAGTTAAATGAGAAGTCATTAAAACACAGGATTCAAGATGCAAAGAATAACATATGACTGTTTACATTCATTTTCTTTTTGAGAAAGCACATATTGAATTTTAAGTCAAACCTACGTGTCAAGGTCTAAAAATGGGTTACTTGAATAATTTCCTTCCATACGTGCAGCTGTTCTAAAGCATAAACCACATTTGTCCAGTAAAACTATCATCTGTTCTATCACGAATATGAGCATTCATCAGGCCCTTATTTTTAGAGTAAGAGGTCAAATGTACAAGGGGTGAAATGTAGTCGAGTCTACTGGGCCTGATGCAGATAGTGGGTGAAGGCCAATTATAAATCATAATTTCTGAATTTGAGGGTATTTAAATTAGATGACTTAGAAGATCAAAAGAAATAAATCATGGACTATCAAAGTGGCAAACAGAAGTGGCAAACAAGCCCCCCTCTCATTTGTTCATTCATTCAGCAAATCGCTCTCACAAGTAAATCACCAAAATAAACAGGCTCTGACTCATTTCCCACTGCTTGTTGGAGTTGGGTTCTTTTTTCCCCTCTGGGGTCATGGAATATGTGAACTTCTTCAGGCTTACACTGTGTGAGAAAAACCCCTAATGAAGACAACCAACTGCAAGTTAAAAGAATTTGTAACTTGCAACCACCCGCCAGCAACGGGCACTGAAGTTAGGCTGCCTGAGCCCTGGTCCAGCTCTGCTTTGGGCAAGTTACTTAGCCCCTTTCTGCCCCAGTTTCCCCCTCACTGGGTTGAGACATGAATGTTACTATTTCTACAGTGTTTTGAACAGCGCCTGCTCTACAGTACAGTAAGCCCTACACATTCGTTCATAGAAGTCTCAAGGTAGCCAAAAGCAGAGGCCACTGGATTCTCTCAAAGGACACCTCATCCGCTCACCCTACTGACTCGCAAACGTGCCGCAGAAAACCAAACATTCATCACATGAGGATCAGCTGTCCTGCATTTTACTTAGAAAGGTTTGGGAAGAATTCATACAGAAAAACCTCCTGCTGGGGTGACTGAAATCAAAATGACTCCACTCCTTAAAAAGGAGACACGAGTTTGTTGGTAGAGATGATATGAGGTTGCCCTGGCGTGGTGCCCACCGGCCTCCCAGTCTGTAATTTCAACCAACTGTTTGCTAGAGTTATTTGAATCCATTTTATTCTTAGCTGTTCTGGCCTTTGAGTGAGTTGTGGTGTGTGTGTGTGTATGTACACGTGTGTGTGTGTGAGCACTCGCACATATGGTGGGGGAAGAGTAGTCGCAGGAGACAAGATACTTGAATGCCTGTGTCTGGGTCATTTTAGCTGCAACACTGAAAGCTGTTACCTAGTCTTATGTGCCCCCAAAACTGGAGCTGGAAAATAGTACTGACAGGCAGTCTTCAAGGTTTTGTTTTTATAATGATTGCCCCCTGACAGGACTGCCAGCGAGTGGTGTCCGCACTGCTGCCTAAGACACAACTGCAGAGCGGCAGTGTAATTAAGAGCAGACACTGGATTCAAGCTGTACATTCAAGCCCCAGCTTTGTCACTTAGAATTTTGTGAACCTGAAAAAAAAAATTTTTAATCTCTCTAAGCCTCAATTGTATATCTGTAAAATGTGATATGTGATAACAGTATCTATCCTACCAGGTGGTGTGGGGAATAAATGAGAATACTCTAGAAGCACCTAGCATGATGCCTGCCAGTGCTCATTAAACATAATAATTAATCTAATAATAGCTGTTCTTGTCCCCAAGTACCCAGTGAGATATTTGGTGTATTCATCTTGGATTGTGATGGGCAGTTTATTAGCTGGTTTTTACATTACCTTTTAAAATCCCCAGTGAGAACTCTTTGAAAAGATGCCATCTGCCTCCTCCACTGTTTTTCTTCTTTTTTTAAATTTCAAAACAAACCAGCTATTTTAAAGTGAGAGGTTGCCTATTATTCATGAGAAGAGATACCAGATTTTTTGTAGGATTCTTTGGTCAAGTAGCTGTCCGTTCTGTTCCTTCTTCCCTCTGGACAGTCCCTGCAATAACTGTGGCTTCCAATACTTTCTACCCAGGTGGTAGGACCTGGGAGGTTGGAGTGCGACTGATGGTGACGGCTGAAGGAGTCAGTCAGGGGGCTGGGAGGAACTATTGGCTCTGGTCCTTCCAGTAGTTAGCTGTGTGGCTTTGGACAGGTCACTTAAACTCTGGAGACTGTATTGGCTTCATTTGAGACATGAGGGACCTAGCAATGGGCAAAACCCAGGAAAACACACAACGCACCCAGGAGGATAAACAAAAAAAATGCACTGCTTCCTTCATGAATTAATCTAAGAAATGCAAACTGTAGCAAAGTACAGTAATACATTATTTTTATGCTTATAAATAAAACTTTAACAACAATGCTGCTTGTCTTTTGCATTTCTCGGAGCCTTGGCAAATTAGCCAGCTCCTTGCAACTGGAAGACAATTAGATTGCGTCTCAATAAAGAGCAGGAGATAAAATTGGGTGTGAAACTGTATCTCTGCCAATAATTGCAAAGCTCAATTTTTTTGAGATTGCTTTTCTACATTAGAGGAAAATGGGTAAAATAGGGATGATGCTAATAACAACCCCTTGAAGGATTATTGTGAGGTACAGAAATAATGTAGATAATAGGTATAGCCTAGTGCTTGGCACAGAACAGATGCTTGTGTTGTTGTGAAGATGCAGTTGAAGATGCTGCTGCCTTATCTGACAGACTATAACATTATAATGCTGCTAGAGAAAAAACTCATTCTCCTCTCCTTTCTTGGAATCCTTGTCAGAATCTGACTTCTCAGCAGGCAGAGCAGCCTGCTCAGGTGTGGGCCCGCTCCCTAAGGCATTCTGACCCATGGATCCCCATGTTGCCAGGCAACGCCCAGTACATGCCCCACACAAACATCTACTACACACACGGATCACCAAAGGTCAGGTACCAGTCTGCCCTGCCTGCCTGGCACTACTCAGTCTGCAAACAGCCTTCCAGCCTCAGGGCCGGACTCCTGCAAGTGCCTGCATACAGAACAGGGACTGACATCCTCTCACTGCACCACAGTGTTGGCCAGTATCTCCCTCCAAGCAAACACCCCTCCCAATTGTTTACACTCTCTGACACATGTCTGCTTCTGCATCCCCTGGCTATGTCCTGTGCCGGCCATGGCCACCATATTTACCATGTAACTCCCCCCCAAGCCCCCACCGGGGAGGCCCTCATCATTTGTTTTCAAACACCCATTTACTTCGAAGAGAATTTTTCTCTTCTTCCTCAGATTTGTCCTGTGACTCATATCTTGTTTTCTGGTAATTCAAACCCAACATTGACTTGAATTGTCACGGAGCCTTTACTCGATATCAAAGATATCTTCTTCTCAAATGTTTCCTTGAATTCTTTCTCAATACCAGGTTCTGTTTCTGTTCCCATTTTGCAACCTAATAAGGATTGAAATCTGTTTTCAGTAGTTACTTGATTTTTTTTTTCTCAGCCTTAAAAATAATTTCAGAGCTGTGGAGCTGAGCAACTGAAAGGAAGCCATTGAGTCCTCACTTCATTCATGAAAAACAGAGGCCCTGAGGGTGAGCTTTGTGGTGGTCAGCAGTGGGGAAGCACTGAGGAGCGAAGAAGCAGACCTCAGACTCTCAGGAAGTGCTTTCTACCTCTCAGCCGCTCACATGCGAAACCAGGCCAGGTTCTCGCGGTGTGGCTTCTTAGAGATAATGACTATATTTCCCCCTGCGGAGAGACATGAGGTGCCAGGCAGCTGAGCAGAAACAGCTGCCCCAGGTGCCCCGAATCCATCATGGACTTGCTCCTCTTTCTCACTTCTGGCCTTTGGCAAATGCTGCTTCCTCTTCCTGGTAACTCTAACCAAGTCACATTCATTTTCCAGAAAGTCTACCTGACCCTCCAGTTCTTTTTTTTTTTTTTAAAGATTTATTTATTTATGCATACAAGCTGGGGTACAGGCCAGAGATGTGGGGCGGTGAGAGGGCTCAACAGAGACAGAGTGGGGAGCAGAACAGGCAGATCAGAAATACACTGCTGAGGGGAGCAGCGGGTGAGGCAGGAGAGGTCTGCCGCACCATGTGGGATTCTCCACGGCTGGGTATCGAACTCACTGCCGAGAGCTCCACAGCGCAGCGCTCAACTGCTGTGCTACCAGGGAGGCCCCTCCAGTTCTAGAGAGGGAACCCTCCCACGTGTCTTCTGGCCGTGCTTTGCACACCCTCCCTCAGCCGGTGTTGCTTACTGGTTTTGCAAAGGACATCACCTACTTGCATCCATTCTCTATACTGGTCTGCATGCCACAAAGGGCAGAGCAGACACAGGTAACTCACACCAAGGTATTAGTGACCTTTAAAATCTCTCCTCTTCGCAGGCGCTGAGCACTTGAATAGGAGTCCTAAGGACAGTCTAAATCACAAGGACAAAGGGCTTCACAATGGTCCTCCTCAAGAAATTGGAAATCAGCTTCTTCTCCAAACAAAGGGAACAAAGCTGTTAACCAAGTCCAGATGCGCGAACTCAAGCGTGTTCCTCTTGACTCATACCTTTCTTTTCTTACTCAGGGCCTTGATTCTGCAGAAAGGAATGAGCCTTTTTGAGAGCATCTTCACCCTGTTGCTTTAGCAACTTGGCCTTGCCCCAGAGTGACTCTAGGTCCTGGCTGCCTTTCAGGACAGCAGCAGCAGGGAAAGACTGGATCTCAATAAAGGCAGAAAGGGTGATATGAAAGTAGGTATGAAATAACTCTGGGTCTCAACTTTTCTTTCCATACATTGTCTCATATGATGCCCCCCCCCAAACCTTAAAATGTAAATCCATCATGATCTTCATTTAACTAGGAAGAAACAATGACATGCAAAATTTAGTAACTCACTAACATCACAGACAGACGTTTGTGCTGAGGCTCACAGCGCTCTTAACCCACTGCCTCTTTATTATAACTTCCCACATTCTTTTTAATGTACATGTGTGTCCTCTCTGACCATTTAACACTCAGTTGTACTAACAGGACAACGAGGAAGTTTAAAGAGAGTATTTTTAACACTCCTTTCTGTTAGGTCACCCTGCTTGGGTTGTCCCCCTATCATGGAATGCACATTCACCTCCCGTGCTGGTCAAATATAAACTGGGTTCCACCTCTCTCCTCCCTTGCTATATGGGCTTTGAGTAAGTCAATGTCTCCATTTTCCATATTTTTATTACAATGTTTATGAATAGCTCTGCATAATGTAGTATTTCACAGAATTCTCCAACCACTGGTATAATTATTTGCTATTTTAGAACAACCAGGAAAACAAATACTCTTGAGCATTTGCTCCATACTGGATATGTTTTTTCTATTTTATTTTCACAATAATTCTATAAAAGAAATATAATTTGGCCCTCCTTATAAACAAGGATATTGAACTTTGTAGAACCTGTTTGGGAAAGTAGTATCTCCTAGGAGTTTACAGTGTTGGGCTCTGTATTAGTTGGCCTGGGTTCAGTCCCAGTTCACCAAGCAGGTAAATGTGCACAAACTACGTCTCTAAGGTCAGTGCTGTGGTCTACAGGAGGTTGCTGGGAGGCTTAACATGAGGTCATGTGCATGAAGTGGTGAGCACAGAGCGGCATGCCCAGTGACTGTGAGCACTTAATGCTATTAGGAAGAAGCAACAGCTAGAATCAGTTTCTGATTGTTTTTCTCCAGGAACCATGCTGCCTTTGCATATAACCCTCAAGTGGACAGAGTCTCTGGTCTTTATTTTAAAGATGTGGCATTAAGTTCAGAAAGGTGACTTGTTCACCACCACATGGCAGTTAAGGGTCAGGGCTGGAGTTTGATTCATGTGCAGTTTTATTTGATTCCTAATGCAGGGCTGCCTGTGTTAGCCTGTCAGTTTCATGTAACCTTCTTTTCAGTTGGGTGATAGGCTCCTCAGAGCCAAACAAAGGTGCTTCCACCTCCCCTGAGTTTCCCCAGAGGCCGGGCACAGCATCACAGTGCAGCATTCTCAGTACACTACTGGTAAAGAGAGGGCTTGTTGCCACTGTTCAGGCTAGCACCCAGCTGGCTCTGCAAAACCACGAACAGCATCAGCTTTCATAATGAAGATGCCTAAGACCAAAGGAATACAAAGAAATAATTTCAGAAATAATTTCTCTGAAATTATTCCTTTGGATTTATAAGAAGCAAACCTCAAAGAGTAATTCAAGGTACTCTAAAAAAGTCTGACTAGTCTACAGGACAATTGCTATAATGTCTTCAATAAATAATTGGTGTATAAAAAGAGAGGGATCTAATAGAGATGAAAAGACTCAAGAGCCATAACAACCAAATGAGATATTCAGACTGCATTCCAAAACCAAGGTCCCACAGTTTGGGGGACAATCAAGGAATTTTGAATATAGGCTTGTTATTAAATAATAATTTAGAATTATTATTTACATGTTTTGATATGATAACATTCTAGGGACTTTTCAAAAGCCTTTAAAGACTATATAAGGAGTATTTATGGATGAAATCAGATCAATCCGGAGTTTACTTTAAACATCCAGCAGAAGAAGAAAATACTCCTGGAAAGATACTGATGAAATAACGTTGGCAAATGTCGGGGCCTCCCTGGTGGCGCAAGGGGTTAAGTCTCAGCACTATGAAGCTATCAGCAGCCACTGCATCTCGAGTTTGATCCCCGGCCAGGGAGCTTCCCACATGGCACAGCAGACCTCTCCTGTCTCTCCTGCTGCTGTCCTCAGCAGTGTATTTCAGTCAATGTGCCTGTTCTGCTCCCCACTCTGTCTCTGGCTAATCCTCTCACCCTGTCATGCCTCTGGCCTACACCCCAGGTCCTGTATGCAGAAATAAATAAATCTTTAAAAAAAAAAGAAATAATGTTGGCAAATGTCAATAAACAGTGAAGCTAGGTGACGTGCCCAGGGGCGTTCATATTTATTCAATCAACATGTATTAAGTTCCTGCTATGAGTTAATCAATGGCAGTGTGTCCTTCCTATTGCTGACACAGTAGTACCTTTTGACAATGACATGTTATGCATCTTTTCAGTCTTCCTTTAAACTATTTAGTTACTTCATACCCAGAATAGCTAGTGGAG
This sequence comes from Scalopus aquaticus, assembly GCA_004024925.1. NCBI lineage: Eukaryota > Metazoa > Chordata > Mammalia > Eulipotyphla > Talpidae > Scalopus > Scalopus aquaticus. Next base: position 266,909 of record PVIJ01000323.1, read on the forward strand.
GTAGCTGGGTAAAGTTTATGGTTGGTTCATCATTTTGCAAATGAGTCAGTAGAGTAAGTCACACACTCAAGATAAAAAAGCAGATGAAGGGCAGAGGTACCTAGAATCTAGGTCTCCTAAATCTTGACCTTGGACTCTTTAGTGTTATTCCACATGGCCCGGAGGAGCAGGCAGCACAATAACAGAAAGACTGAAGAGAAGTGGGGTCCCTGTTTGTAAAGGCATCTCAGCAATCTATGAATAAAGCAATGAAACAATAGCCCAATAATAATGAATTTGGGTCACATGAAGCCCCTAAGAACAGCTGGAGGTGACAACCTTGCTGTTAGACATAGAGGTCACTCAAGTTCAGATCTGTCATACAGTGCAAGAAGACCAGGACCAGTCTGTGCTAACAGCCTGGGAGCTGGTCTATAAGCAGAGCCCACTGGCCTGGCTGGTTCCTCCTGAATAAAGGAGGAAGAAGAACATGAGGTTAGTGTCTGACAAATAGGCAGACTCAAATCCTCCTCCTACCCCTTAGTAGCTGTATAAACTCAGACTGTGTCTCATCTGTAAATGAAGATGATACCACCCACTAAGAAGGTTTGCTGAGTACTGAATGAAGTATCTTACATGAAACCAGCCAGTGTGGTGTCAGACCTGATTATCTGCCTTTCCTCCCACTTTTTATGCCTCTCTCTGCTCTCCTATGCAGCCCTGTGCCTACTGGCACACGCCAAGCACTCAGTGTCAGACACTGATGTCAAGGGACAGGAGGCCTGTGAGTACAATGGCACTTGGTACCACAGAGAGGCCTGTGTGTGTGAGGGGTGCCACCAAGTCAAAGACACTTCCCCAAATGTGTTCATTTTTACGTGAGTCTTAAGGTACATCCCATACATGGCACTTTCCTCTCAGAACAAAAAACAGTCTCTTTCTAGTCTGTTAGAGAGAGAGTAGAGGGAAGAGGGAGCCATTTTAAAGGCAACTGAAACATATTCGTTGTTAGAAAATTGCCTAACCAATCTGTCCTTATTAGCAATTGGAAACAATTCCCAGGGAGCCCCTTGAGAAAAGATGCTTTTTGCTAACAAGTTGTAGAATCTTGCTTTACCTTGATTAGATTTAGCTAATCAAAGACATGATACCTAAAAGGGGAATTAGTCAAAAATTCTACTTCTATGGAAAATTCACCAAGAAAGGGATTGATTGCCCATTACTTCTCCCGTATTTAAGATCATAAGGCTATATTAAACCAACGCTGCTCTGCAGAAGCACACATCCAAAGGATGTCAGCCTATTGGTGGCTCTGGATGTGAACTACTGTCTCCTGGGGAATGATAAAGTTGTATGGTAAAAGGAGTGCCCGCTACTCATAGTAACCACCCTGCTGGCTAAGGGCTTCCTGCCCTGGACTACTCTAGACCTGGGCCACTTTCCTTCTCTCAATCCTCCAAGCTTTCACCTCCAAACTACTCACTCTGCAGGTCTCGTCGCTTCTTAGATACGACTCCCTCCAGGAAGCCTTCCCTCCCTGCCAGGCCTGGGTTATAAAGACCAACCAGGAGCTCCATACTCACTTTACTCATCCCTCACTGTGCCCTACTGGGGTGATTCTCAGGGGACATTTGACCATGCCTGCAGGTGTTCTTTTGTTTCTCACAATTGTGTGTGAGAGAAGATGCTGCTGGCACCTAGTGGGTAGAGACCAGGGATACTGCTAAATCTAGCTGCATAAGGACAGCCCCACAACAGAGAATGATCCACCCAAACATTACCAGGGCTGAGATAGAAAAACCCTGCTCTAGCCTAATGGTTTACTTGTTTAACTTTCTCATATGACTATCTTATTCATATTTGTATCCTGAGTACAATGTCTGGCACATTCTATGTGCTCAAAAAATACTCACTAAGCAACAGGATGAACATCACCCCAGCTTTCATGTCTCGTTACTCCAACTTGCTTGGACCCTAAGTCCTTGTATTGGCTTCTCCGTCTCACTTAGCACAAATTCTGTTCTGACTCTGGCTAGGCCCTCCTAGTTCACGCCTGCTCTATAAACTGCAGGCCACGGTGGTGAAGAACTAGGACTACCTGCAGCTAAACAGAGTTCTGGACTACTGGGCAACTAGATTGAGCAGGGCTAGACACAGTCAAGACCACGAGAAAGGGAAGAAAACCTGGGCCAGCTAGGAGCAGGGCTGGACCACCATGCAATGAGGCAGCTAGACAATGCAGTTAGGGGCTCAAAAGCTGTTCGTTTTCAAACCCTCCACATGCCCTTATTTAATCATTGGATAGTGAGCATCTGTCCCTGAGGCTGCAGGAAACTTCTGCCCCTTAGTGAAGCAGCATTGTATGATGCACACTTTCTTGAGTCACTGCCCATTTGTCTCTGTGCTTTTGCTCCTGAGGTCACATGCATACATGTAAGTTTATTTTACATCATTGGAAGGAGTTGGGTCATTCTCAGCAATTTTAAGAATGAAATGTTCACACAGGCTTTCAAGACTGTGATGCAGTACAGTTGGGAAATTTAAAATTGCTGCTACATTTTCCTATTTGATTTATTACATTTCATGTTTACGTATATATTCTAATTTATGTTCAAATAATGTAGTACAAAAATGAGCTGCAATTGTACCAAACAATGACATTTTAGGGAGTGGCTGGGTTTCTGAAGCTCGAAATTAGTTGCTTTTACCAACAGCCCCACAATTTCATCCCTGAATTCCTTTGGCACTCTTGGATAAATGCCAGCCTGTCACTGTGATTTATCCATGTCCAGTTTGTCAGTTAAGTCTAGAACATTCTGTTCATCTATGACTACTGGATCTAGTACCTCTGCTTCCAAAGACAATTTGAGAGCAATATTTTTTTTAATATACTTTACTGAAAGTATCAATGTAAACAAATTACTCTGCCTGCCGGCTCCTTTTCATATATCCAAAGGTATGCTCGGAGCATCTCCAAAGGTTTTACCGGGTCTTTAGCTTCAGCTGGCTCCTTCACTCCGATTACTTTAAAGGCCCTTATTTTTGCTTTTATATCTATTCTGTATAGGATGCTCCTTAAATTATGTTTGGATCATTTTTGTGGGTTTCCCCATTTTTCTGACTGAACTAACTTCCCATGTTCTCCTCTTTGCTGTGGGCCTGTCTTTGGTCTGAGCATCTGTAAACAGTGATTATCTTCCCAAGCTTCAGGGGTGTGAGAGTCAACCCAAGTCCACAGAACATAGAGGGCTAGGCCTGGCATAAATTAAGTTTTTGAGTGAACAGTTACTTATCCCTATTGTTTTGGCCTACTCCTACTGGAGCAGGAAAAGGAAGCTGGTTCTTCTTAAACCCACTGCTCAAAATGGCCTTTTCAATCCTGTTATACTTTGTGTTTTCCCAAGGGTGTGTGGTAATGTTTTTTTTTTTAAATTGGCAAGATTCCTGAGGTTTACTGACAATTTTTTCATATTTACTGTTTATGTTTTTTTTAATTCTCCTGTTATGCATATATTACCTTGGTTTTCTGCTCTTGCACCAGCCTGTTAGTCTTAAACTTATTAGGGTCATTAAATTACAGTGGTCACACACAGATACTCCCTGCACCTTCTATGATGCTTCTCTTCCTCTTCTGTAAAATCATTAGCACGGGAAATGATCATTTGTCCTAATTCACCCCAGGGAGATATTTTGCCAATCTACAAGCGAGCAAACACCCTCATTATTACTAATTGGCAGTCCCACTGCAGTTTCCAGATCAATCGCATTATCTTTGTCAGGTGACCCATAACCCTTTGCTACTGCCATATTTTCATTGACTATAGGCTATTTCCACCCACTGAGCATTTCCTGATGGCATTTTTACACCAAAGTTCTTCGGATTTCTCTGCTACCCTGAAATTTGTTTCCTGGCCATTTTCTTTTTCCACCCTTCTTTGACAACTGTCTCATGAGAGCCTTTTATTCCTTAGAACGCAATAGCCTTGTCTCTGTACTCACCAGGACCCTCACATTCTACCTGTTTCTTGGGAGCTTTGTACTACTGCTATAAAATGGACTATGGCCATATTTTGAAAAAAGGGGTTGTAGCTCAGCAATAGGCACAACAAGGTTCTGATCTTCAGCTTCTTTCTCAGCTTACTGAATTAGCCTGCTTAGCTCCCAGGGGGTGGTACTGGGCTTGTGGAGAGCTGGGCATGTTACTCCTGGCATTTCCTACCTCTGTTGCCATTATTTTGACCAGATGGTCTTTACCCAATTAGTGCCTGTGTGCAATTCCCTCTGCCGGTGGTTGCAACAAGGGCGTCACTGTTCTGGAAAGCTTAAGGCTTTCTGTGTCCTGCACCTGCCTACATTTGCAGAGCTTGCCACAGTTCTTTCCTTGCGGGTGCGATCTGCTGATCCCACTGGATTCCTAAGCTGGGCTGACCCGCATGGAGAAATCACTGAACATATACAGCCTCTGGCAAAGCCCCACAACTCACACATTTACCTGCTGTTTCTCCATCCTGTCTTGTATCTGAGAACATGGAAATTATTAGAATGAGATGTTTAGGCAGTCTGAATTCAACTGGCAATTTGATGCCCCGTGTGTCAGAGTGTGAAAGCAACATCAAGTAAACAAAGGCATTTTCCCCGTCTTGTTCTTGCAGCAAAATCTCCTGTGGGAAGTGACAGGAGTCAGTGCCAAATATGGGTGCTTTCTGTGAATGGTAGCGTGCTGACTGTTGGAGTTATAGCACCTGACCCTGGACAGCAAACTCCCGGGGGCAAGAACTATGTTTTACTCTCCTGAGTATCCCCTATAGTCCTAATATTATGACTTGCACTGTGTGTTTTAGTCAACAAAGCATGAACTGTAAGAGATCCATCTCTTCAACCAGTCTTTCAGTAAGACCCTCCCTTTCTTTCCCTTCCTTAACCCCACGCTGGGCCACCCCTTCCTTCCCCAGGAATACCTGCTGTACCTGAAGCTTCATATGAGCAGGGACTGTGCCCGTCCAACCCACTGCTGTAGGAAGGGCCTGGCAGTGTCTGCCATGTAAGGACCCGAGTGAACATTTATGGAGACAATAAATCAATGAGAACAAATCTGTTTCCAGCTCGGGTTGGTTCCACAGAAAACACTTTGCTCAGTAGCAAAGTGGGAGCCAATTTCATTTGTGCCCAGCAGATCCACAGATGTCACTTGTCAGAAGACAGCACAGGTGTGTGGACACTCTCGGGGACGCAGAGGTGAGAGGGCAGAATCAGGGTCATTTTTCTAGCATGTGTGTCTGTGTATGTATAACTAGGGTAAACGTGTTCAAAATTACAACCTATAAGAGAGATTTTTAATGGTGGTTCTACTCGCTTGAGTTGATGGTATCATTTCAGACCGCAGTCTAGGACAGAACTTCTACTGCCCCGCCCGTAAGGCCACGCTCGTCACTCAGCGAGTGCATACGCTAGACCGTCATTATTCACACAGACACCTTCCGCAGCACCACTTCTCTATGCAAATTTAGATTGCAGATACGTGAGTTACTTGCTGCCACAATTTTCTCTCAGTGGATTACTATATTAATTTCAGTAGAAGTTGTTCTGAAAACTGGATTCAGAAGAAGGAGGCCTTCGGTTTTAAACAATGCTATTTCAAGTGTGGTCCCTTGCTAAAAATCAAGTTCTGCAGCCCAATTCCTGTCTTCTAGAATCAGAATCTCTGGGGAAGAATCCAGAAGCTGTGTTTTAACTGACTCTGCCAGTGTCACTTTTGCATACTAAAGTTTGAGAAATAACAGCTCTGAGACAGCGCATTTTTTGTTTTTCAAAATTCACAGTCATTGCCTATGTGAGAATATACTGGAATCCATGGAGAAGGCTTTTCACTATTTGCCTTCTTGTACTGTTTGAATTTTTCCCAACCACTGCATGTGTTACTATTTAAATAGAAATAAAAACAATAAACAAGTCAATAGGCCCTTTATCAAGAGCTCAATAAGAAGGGTAACTTACAGCAACTGTTCCTGGATGTTTCTGGTACAAGTTGAATCATTCCTCAACTATTTACCTGGACAATTTCTCCTCTTTCAACATGACAGGCAAGGAGGAAGAAGACAGATGTGGTAATGAATATGTTGAGTTAGATTTTGTTTTGGTCTTCTAAAAATATTAGACGATGGAGGACATCCCTTAAGAGATATCAGTGTGGCAATGAATAAAGTTGGGACAAGCCTGGGGTTTACCATTTCCACACTATCCAGCATGCCTTTTTTATTTAAGGTCAATTATGGACGACATTTATAACAGAGCTTGTCTAGATGCTTCAATAATCAGAAGAGAGTAGACATGGTACAATTAGGAGGGTGTATGTTTTAACCCAGTGCATGATTTTCTTTGCCTAAAGAATACAGCTGTTCTTACACCACTTCAAATTGAACCCCAAGCCTACCTTATTATTAGCCATTCCACTAAAAGAAAACAGAGAGGCTATGATTCTAGATTACAGTGATACAAAACGCAAAAGGCTCTACTGCTAGTCTGTTTCCCAAAGGAAAAACACAGAACTACATGAACTAAAGGGACTCAGCAAACAAAAAACAGTAAGAACTGGATGCAGACTTCCTCTCACCCAACCAAAGTAGTACGGTCAGATTCCGCAACTTTCAACCTTTAATAAGAGGTTTTCAGTAAATAGGAGAAATCAGGAGACTCTCACCTACCGTCTGCCACAACTGCATGGGTAATCCCTCCTACCAAGGCACCCCACACCTCTCCACATACTCCCCCTTCTCACTTTGACACTCCCAGCATTTTCCTGAGAAAAATGAGCTTATGATAAGAAACCGACACAATTTCCCATGTTATTTTCTTTATTGTCCATTTCCTAGGACTATAGAAGCAATGAACACGGAAGTAAAAATTTTAATCCTAATACATATAAAACATCTTATGTTCTTGAAAAGGGTTATAGAAATAAATTTGCAGATAAAATTGTGTAAGCCATTTTAAGAGTAGTCTTCATAGCTTGAATTCCTTAAACATAGTACTTTGCAATGAAGTTAGCCAAATACAGAGAAACAAAACAGTTTTCAAGTTTTATTCTGGGTTATTTTTAACTACAGATTTTTTTTTTTAAAGAAAAGGAATAAAATTTGGAATTGAGTTGGTGGCGAGCAGAAAACTACTCTTCCAAAGATCTCTTCTGGTCTTATTCTTATCAAAGGTCTAACTTGCTTCTAACATTGATGAATATATAGCTTAACTACACAGATAAACTGCATTAGCTTTCCCATAAATTATGGACATTTACACTGAAAACTTTAATGAAATCTATTTGAAGCATCAACCAGGGATGCTATCAACTCTGTTTGTTCCAAAGTCCTGAGTATAGTTTTTTCTCTCAAAAATTAGCTACACTTAAGAATATTTCTTACCTGTATCAGAATCACAAAAATCAAAAGATAAAAAAAGGAAACAGCAAATCAAATGTGCAAAAAAGATCAGCTTATTCAAAAGGTAGTATTCTGATGAACATCATGAATATCATAGAGCTTTCATTAAACGAGATGTTGATATGTAACACACAGATCATTACAAAAAGAGGGAAAACAGACATCTAACAAAGCCTCGGAATTCTTTTCAAAATCTTGTAAAAATGCAAAGAAGCAATCTCATGACATTCAAACAAAGAAAAATTCACCTTTCTATAGTTAAGTATTTGGGGTAAAAACATTTTAGAAACTTTCTAAACAAGGAAAGGAACTTCCCTGAGCCTCTCTGTGAAATGTCTCAGAGGAATTGCGTCTTGGCTAACACTGCACAGCAGTGACAGTAAAAGGAACGGTCCCCAGAATTCATGCATTCAGAACATCGGGGTACTTGCACACTGGAAACGCTTACCTGGTCTTCTTTAAGCCTCCAGCATCCACATCCATCCTTTCATGATATAAACTGGGTACCGCAGAGAGAAGGAAGAGCAAACCACCCCTCAAGGCAGGCTGAGAGCATGCGAAGCCACAGCTGACAGTCTGCTTCCCTCTCCCGAGGCTTTCTGCCTAAGAGGCTGCACAGAAACCCAGCTCGGTGCCAAGTCTTAATCCTTTAGTGGAGTCTCACTTGGAGCTGCCTCACCTCTTCCATTCCCGCAAAGCCGCTTCCTGCCGCACTTCCTTCTGAACCATTAATCACCGCCACGACCCACTGAGTGAAGCCCGATCTCAAACTATACTGAAAAGTCCTGCAACACGCAGGGTGATGAGTGTTTACATTAGATGAAATGAATGATGTAATACCCAGAATCAAGGGAGGGCCCGATCCAGAGTCAGGGCATTGTAAGAACCACTGTGAAATACAACTTTTCCAGACCAAAAAAAAAAAAAAAAAAAAAAATCACCTTTGGGTTTTATTCATCTGGCTTCTGTAAATTCAGGGCTATTTGCGTTGTTTTTGGTCTCATCAAGAGGATCATGTTTTCTAAATAGAAACTCAGTGAACTTCTCAATTACCCATAGTTTTATTCCAGTTAAAAAAAAAAAAGGAAATGGACCCCAAAGTGTACTTGGGTACAAAGAAGTTGGTATCAAGGGATAGAGGGTGGGAGGCCCCAGTCCAGGCATGGGGGTGCTTGCCCTCCTGCCAGACAAGAGCCCACCAGAGGCGCAAGCACCTTCACAGTAAGGGTAGCTGCCAAGACAAGCAATGTTTCTTTGAGTCCAAAGTCTATATTTTTCCTATAACTTTTGACTAAAGAGGAAGCACAGAGATTTCTCACACCCATCCTGATGGGCAACTGCTAGTGATGACGTCAGGATTTCACGGCCCCTGACTGGAGTGGGATGGGAAGACCAGGAGAACATGTTGCTGCTGAATGAGAGCAGACTAGGGGAGGGGAAAGGTTTTTCAGAAGCACTTGCTGGGGAAAGAGACCAGGTAAGATTTCACAACTGATCAGAGGTTAGCTTGACTCTAGTGGGTTTATCAGAGGTAGACTGTTTATTAGAGGTATGTTACTGGTCATACTATGAAAAATTTGAAAGTATTCAGGGTATCCCAGCCATTGTGCTAAGTCCTTCACACACACACACACCCCTCTGTTAACCCTCACGATGACCCTGAGATAGAGCTATAATTGTCTGTTCTACCGATGAAGAAACCAAAGCTCAGAGAGGTTAAGGAGTGGTGAGCTGCTAGGTAGAGGGACCAGGGTTGCCTGATTTTCTCTTTAACCCATGGTCTGTTGCTCCTGATAGATTTATCAGCTACAAAACCACATCACCATCAGCATGGCCTGCACTCTGCAGAGTGACCAAGTGTTACTACACGAAGGTGCGGGAAGCATGTACTGTAGCTCTACAAGCGTATATTCCAAATCTTGGCTATCGCTGCCCAGGAGCACCAGGCCCTAGAGCCCCTGGCTTGTTTATAAGGCTGTGGGGAGAAAAAAACCTCCACATGGGGAATGCAAACTGTTCCAACCACTATGGAAAGCTATACAGAGGTTCCTCAAACTGCTAAAAATGGAGCTCCCATACGACCCAGCAATACCACTTCTGGGAATCTACCCAAAAGACACAAAAACCTTAATCCAAAAGGATACATGCACCCCTATGTTTATTGCAGCACTACTTACAATAGCAAAGATATGGAAACAACCCAGATGCCCAAAAATAGATCACTGGATCAAGAAGATGTGGTACATATACACAATGGAATACTAGTCAGCAATCAAAAAAGATAAACACGTGCAATTTGCAGCAACATGGACGGAGCTAGAAGGGATCATGCTCAGCAAAATAAGCCAGAACGAAGAAGAAAAATATCGAATGGTTTCACTTATAGGAGGAACACAAGGGAACCAAATAATAGACATTTAGTGAGTGGGGGAGGATAAGAGTTCAAAATGGGGGAGAAAAGAGTACAAGGGACTATGGTGACGGTTCACGGGGGAATCGATGGTGGGTAACCCACAGGGAATAAACAATAATGTAAAAGATATAAATAATAGTAATAATAAAAAAATCACACACACACACAAAGAAAAAACCTTCACACAAAGGGACAGGAATCAAATGCTATATAAAAAGAGCTCTGGCCTGGCATAGCTCTCCCATGTCGTCTTGTGACCTTAGTCAATCTACTTCTCTTTTGGATCTCAGCAAATTTAGGAGGTTGGACCTCGATGAGCTCTAGGGCTCTAGGGCTCCTTCTATGACATAGGATTGAAAATGATGTGACTACTGGGTAAGTTATTTAAACACAACACCAGAAACTATGCATCCAAATAGGAATACACTCTAGTATCATCACCATCACCACCACCACGACCATCATCACTTCCATTTGTTGTGTACTATGCAGTCGACACAGAGCTTAGGACATCGCATAACTATTTTCACCTGTCCTTATAAATCCCCCAGGAGGCAGTTTATTACCCCCGCTCCACAACTGTGGGAATGGAGGCTTAGGGGGAATGAATGATTTGTGTAAGGTTAGCCACATGGCTGGTAAAGGGGGTGGGTCAGACTTGGTGATTCCAGAGCCTGCATATACCTGTCTACACACACTGCCCACTGTTTTAATGGCAACCTTGTTGCTCAGAGTAATTCTGGAACAGCTTTTTGGAAACTTCCTTCAAATCCTGTATGTTGCATTTTAATAGATCTGTATACTAAACATAGAGGTTCATTATCGAGAAATGGAGGCCTGCAGCAGGTTATTCTGCTTCAGGAGATGGGTGGGACAAAGTGTTACAACAGAGGCACCAAGGATGAGGAGGGCTTGGGCAAGTGAGAAATTATTTCAGAATTATCCAAATTACTGCTAATATGCTCAGTGGTGATAAATATCCATCCTTAGAGAGTGGATATAATTTTGGCTCAAGGGAAGTCCCACAGAGCCAAGTCTGGGGAGTAAAGTGGGTCATCAAGCTGGGCAATACCATTTTTGGTCACAAGCTAGGTGTGGCTATAAAATAGTGAGAAGGATTTTCCTGTGTGGCCCAGACTAGTTCTGAAGGCAATTCCTAAAGGGCAGTTTCAAGAATGTTTCCAGCAATGATACCATCTCCAGATTAAAGGCAGAGCCACCCAAAGCGATTCCACAGGACAAGGCTTCCCTGAGCACAGCACTTGGCCATACCAGAGGCAACAGCCTGCAGGATTGTTTGCTCTGAGCTCCCTGTCGGCAGATTGAGATCAGTTTGTTGCTATACAACCCCCGAGCTAGCACCTGGGATGGTGCTTGGCAGAGAGGGAGGCTCAAATTTGTTTGCTGACTCAATGAGAGATATTCTTGAAATGTGAAAGTTCTGGACTATTGGCTTTTAAAAACTGTCCTATTGTTTGGTCACACTTAGACATCAGCAAATTGATGGTGATTCCCAGTTGAGCCCTATGGCCAAATCAATACTACAGTTTCTCAGCGTGTCTATCAGAAAACCCTGGGTGGTCAGCCCAGCCAAAACTGGCCACAACAGTTTCCCATCCTGCTCCTACTCATGGCGGTTACTCCATATGGTGCAAAGAGAAGCGAGCATAGGCACGAAAGTTGCCACCAAGGAGGATCTGCCTAAGACTTGAAGCCAAATGGGCTGACAGGTTCCTTGTGTAGTGCTAGCTCTGGAAGTCAGACCACCACTGAGAAAAGCTTCTGCAGTGTTATCATGGCTGGGAAAGGCCCCTCAATGGACATGTAAAGCACCCCACAGCCCAGCTGGTCTCCTAATGCACCTAAGTGTGGGGGAACCTGAACTGTCCCAGCCACTATCCCCCAACCACAGTTTACCCCATACACAGTCCAAAAAATGGGGGTTGATACCTCTGAGATTCCATGGAATTCCCTAAATTAGTAGAACCAGCTGGAATTCAGAAGAGATTTCAGGGTAGTCAGAAAGAAAGATTTCTTCAGTCTTCTACAGTCATCAATTTCACACCCCACCCTTGTTTTTATTCCTGGTTTCTGTTTGTTAGTGGTTGACTTTCTAGTTACCCACATCTCTAGCTAAGGCCTATCTGCTATTAGGACACCCAGGAGCAAAGGAATTCTTAGGTTCTAATGTGACCCCATGGCTTGTTTGTCCACCACTGGTGAAGCAAGGCGGTGGTCTCTCCCTGGCTGTGAGACCTTCCCAAGCTACTGACCTTTCGGTGCTTCCTTTCCTTCATCTTTCAGACCCAACCACACATTGTTGAATGAGAAAATAAAGTACTCGGGAACATGTCAGGCCCAGAGTGTATCCTTATGGCGTATTGTGAAGAGCCAGATGACAGATATGGCTGACAGTGAGGAAAAGTATCCAAGCATTTCTTCACCTATTTCTATATCATTCTCATGAAGATTTGTGCCCTGTTTAATGCCACTAAAAAAACCGGTGTAGTTTCTACATAAATACATAAAATCAAACAACAACAATATCCAGTTCTAAGGACTGAGATCTGAGATATTTGAGGGAAGCCACTATCACCGACCTCTGCATTTAGCTCTGAGCTTCTTGGCAAAGAGAATAATGAGAGAAACATACTGAGGGGTATTACAGATGTTGTTCAATGAGAAAAAATGTAAGGGTTCAAGCTGAGAGACACACTCTTTCCTGGCTCCAAGTTTCCACAGGAATTTATAAACTGGGATATACAAGCACTGGGAAACATAAAGGACCATGCCTTCCCGAGACCTGCATAAAAGATACAGAGGCATCTTTCCCAAGACCAGGACTTTAAGTCTCCTCCATAAAAGCCCAGGGCTCATGTTAAACTGTAGTTGGAGGGAGGCGTTTATGGTTTCACAGAATGTCAGCACTGGAAGGGACGTTAGTCCATGGCCCTTGGTTTTACAGAAGGAGAAAAAGCAGCCGGGGAGCTGAAGGGAGAGCTGGCTGGGGACGCATACTCAGCTTCCAGTGCACTGTCCCCTGCCCCCACATATCTCCCTCATTTCTTCCATCAACAAAAAGAAGCTTCCCTTAGTCCTTTTCCCTGTGGGAAATAACAAAGCTAGGGCAGCCACTTTCACACTGTGGGAATTCCTTTTCTTGAAGTTTGGTTAAAAACAAACTTGAAAATGTTTAAGTTTTCAAAGTCAAGGCTGGAGAGCGTCCAGGTGGCCTCAGGAGGCTGTAGCACAAAGCCGCTCTCAGCGCTTAAGTGGTGGTTATATCTGCTGGTCGCTGAGATGCACTCCTTACCCAAGGTCCAGATTTAAAAGGTTGTGCTTTACCAGCTACCATTTTTAGGAGCTTTCTAAGTGTCCCATGGTACGCTAAGTGCCCTAAGTGATAGCCTCATTTAATCCTTCCAACAACTCCATGAAGGAGGTTCTATTATCAAACTAGGATTTACCATATAGGTTGGCTCCAGAGCCCAAGGTCTTAACTATAAACTCTCAATAACTCTGCAGAATGAGAGTCCTTGGTGGGGAGGTACAAAGTCTAGTGACCATGCCCTGTTTAAGCAACAAAATTTCTGAGGCCAACACTTGGCAAATGTCCTAGAAATTATGATTGGTTATCTTAAAGTTCTAGGAGATTCTCTGGAAAGATAAAATTGGGGTAATTCCTTAACTGTGGTGTCCTGAGGATGATATCAAAACAAGGCCCCAAAGTGAATCCACATGCCATGCCTAACAGGGAAAATCACTAGTCAATCACAGGAAACTGTGGTTTGCTATCACAGGCTAGAGAAAAGTGGGGGCCACAGAGCTGGGTGGTTGGGTGCACAGACTGCAGTTCCCAGACCTGGGTGTGGTTTCTGGCTCTGTCATATGCTTGGGTGTGACCCTAGGCCAGTGACTTAACCTCACAGGTCCCCAATTTCCTCTTTTGCAGATATTACAAAAGATAATAGATAGATAACAGCAGTGCCTTCTTTATGGAGTTGTGGGTATTATCTGAGATGAAACCAGTAACGATGTTTAGAGAAGTGGCAGGCACACATTGTGGGGGAAATAAAAGTTTGCTAATGACAGCAGACACAAGTTTTAAAGCAGATATCCAAATACAGATTAATGGCTGATATCAGTATACAAGGCTCCTCAATATAAATTCAATGTGGCTAAATGTTTGAGGCAGTTTTGCATTTTCTGTGTACATCTTGATTTTATCTTACCTAAAATACATCTTTGCAATTCACGAAGCAGTTATGATATCGTATATTATGGGTTCACCTACATTCCTAGCAATACCCTTTACTGGCAACAGGTAATATCCAAGATTCTTGACCAAGAAGGGAAACTCTAATTCTCTGTTTTTCCTTCTAACCAGGAGCCTGGATACAAAAATGTAATAATCATAGAGGAATGTGAAAAGTATGTTCAGCCTATTTATTTCTTTTAAAATCTTCCTTTCTCCTCTTTTAACAAAACAGCTATGAAGTTTTTCATCCATACTGTTTTCAACAACAATATACTTTTCTACAAATGGTTAAAATGTATAGTCCTCGATCAGGTCAAATCATCAGAAAACGACATACCTAAAGTACCAATATTTTTACTACCCACAAAACAGTTTCTAATGAATTTGCAGTCATGCCATTGGATTTCAATACACAAGTTTTGTACCACTTTTGCTAAATTTACTACTAAATATTTTATTCTTTTTGATGACAATGTAAATGGAGTTGTTGCCTTCATTTCACTTTGGTATTGTTCATAGCTAGTATAAAGAAATACAACTGACTTTTCCCCTCCTTTTGGTATGAATATGGTATTAATTTTTTGTAGGTAACACTGGTTTATAACATCGTATATGACTCAGATGTATAGGGTCATACCTCTTCAGATTAGTGTTACCACACCCTTCCCACTATAGTGGACCCTTCACCTTAGTCATTCAGCTTCCCCCACACCTTGCTCTCCATCCTCCACCTCTCCCTCTAGTAACCTTAATTCTATCATCAGACTTCTAGGGTTTGTTATTGGTTTGTCTCGATCTTCCTTTTTGTTTTGTGTCTCTCTATCTTACATGTAAGTGGAACCACTGATATTTGTCTTTCTCCTTCTGATTTATATCATTCAGCATAATCCCTTCTAGTTTAAATCATATTATGGCAAATAGTTAGTGTTCATGTTTTTTATAGCTGAGTAGTATTCCATTGCGTATATATGCCACATCTTCCTAATCCACTCATCTGTACTTGGGCACTTAGGTTATTTCCATAAATTGGCCCTTATGAATAGTGTTGCATATATCCTTTGAATTGGTGTTTTTGCAATCTTCAGGTAGATATCTAGGTGTGAAATTTCTGGGTTGTATGGTAGATCTACTTTTAATATTGTGAGAAATTTTCATACTGTTTTCCGTAAGGGCTGGACCAGTTTACATTCCCACCAACAGAACACAAGGGTCCTTTTTCTCTGCATCCTTGCCCATACTTGCTGTATCTAGTCTTTTTGACATGGGCCATTCTCACAAATTTGAGTTGGTATCTCATTGTGGTCTTGATCTGCATTTCCCTCATGATTAGTTATGATGAGCATTTTTCCATGTGCCTGCTGGCCATCTGTATGTTTATTTTGAAGAAGTGTCTATTCAGCAACTTTGTCCACTTTTTTGATTGCATTATGTTTTCTTTTTGTTGAGCTGTCTGAGCTCTTTGTAGATCTTAGATATCAACCCATTGTCAGACGCATGATATACAAAATACACAGTTAATTCTTGTATATTGATCATATGGCTAACCACTGACTTTTATTGATGGGTATTATAAACTGTATTTTTTTCATTCAAAAAATACATTATGACACCTACTGTATGCCAGACTCTCTGCTGGGTTTGGGTAGATGATGAAGAGTATAAATAGATATGGTGCTAAAGTCTATTAATGTCAAGTAGGGAATATAGGTTCAGGTAAGACACAATTCCCATTATTGAAGTACTAGGTCGTGTAATAAGACAGGAAAAAAAAACAAGAAGTATGAAGATGGCAACAGAAGAATTGTAACCAACTACATTTGGCAACTTGGTTGTAATAATTCAGATTTCCACTTAATTACAGAGAAATAAATTACAGATGAGTAAAAAGCAAAGCACTTAAAACTTTTTGAAGAGAATTATCTTTTCAATCATAGGATAGAGGATCGCTTAATAAATAAGAAGCAGAAATCATGAAGGAAAATGCTAATTGAACTTAATATCTAAAATTTCTATATAATACATGATAATGTAAAAACAAGAGAAGATATGAACAATAAGAATGTATTTGCAATATATATAACAAGCAAAAGAACAATCTGAATATACATGGAACTTTATAAAACAATAAGAAAAAAGACAAGGAGACAGAAAAATGGAAAAAGATATAAACATGCAATTCAAAGCAGTCCAAGTAGTCAATAAACATGAAAAATATTCAACTTTACTAGCAATTAGGGAAATATAAATGAAAATTAGAGTGAGAAAATATTTCCCATCCATAAGACTAGCTAAAGTCAACTTTTTATTTTTCTCCAAAATCTTGCAGACTTCCTAATGACTTGGTCTGACAATGGCCCATACAGAGGTCACCTCTGAGGGATGATGATATGGAATGGGGATCACAATTATCTCTGTAACAGTTTATTTTTTTAAAAAAATCTGAGACAAACATGACAAATGTTGACATTTGTCATTATGGGCAGTAGATACAAGACTGCTTGTGATAAGTTTCTCCATGCTTTCCTGTATGCTTGGAATAACTATAATAAACACAAGCAAATAACCAGATCTAAAATGACTGGCTGATACCAAGGAGGAACAACAAAATAGGAAAGTTGCCTAAATAAGTCATTTTTTGAGAGGGATAGCTGGGCCCAGAATGAGAAATAGGATGTCCTGGAGAGAAGACAGGAAAAGAACAGTATAAAGGCCAGCAGATCGAGTCAGTGGAAAGGACAGGTAATTGATGCAAAGAAACACCCACATCATAGAGAAAGCAATGGCCCAGAAAATAAAGTTTAAAAGCTGAGTATCTCTGAGAGTCTAGAGATGTACCGGCCTTCCTTGTCTACTCATTGCACAAATATTTATGCACTGGAATGTTTTACCCAGTCCCTAACCTAATACTATATACAGTCTCCTGTTAGAAACAGGCTCACAAAATAATCACTAGTGGCTGATCTTGACAATAGGCAGAGGTATAGTGGTCTGGGAAGGTTTCCTTGAGACTGAAGTTAACCACCAGATACAAAAAGCCTGGTTGGTAGATGACCATGTCCCAGGCAGAGCGACCAGCATGTACAAAGACCCTGAAGTGGTGAGGAGTTTGAGTCTCTGAGGTGTGGTGCAGAATCTAAAGAAATCTCTGTGAAAAGTTCTGGGTACTAAGAGGGAAAGCACTGCAATGATGGATCAAGTGGAACGTACCTATGTCTTCCTTAAGGCCCAAAGAACAGAACTCACCCAGGCTGAAGGTCCATGGGCATAAAGTTGAAAGATACCTTAAAGGAATAACCAGTGCTAGTGGGAAAAAAAACAACAGGAGTACTGAACTGGTCTGTACACAGTTCATACCCTGATATTTCCTTTCACTGAAGTAAAATTAATTATCAACTTGAAACTGTAAAACAAGTCAGTAGGTTGGGCTGCAGAGATCACAGTGGGAAAGGAACATAGGAGACTGCCGAGAAATGGGAAGGTTTCTTGCATACTGATTTTTGGAGAAACTCTTGGAACCAGGAGACAGCAAAATGGATCATGTCAGTGGCAGCTTAAAAAACAACAACCCAGTAGCATCCTTCTTGGATGCAACCTCAACCTAAGCTGGTCACACACAAAACATTCAGGAATCACAAATTCCAGTTGGCTTGGTATATTGGCTCTGCTGTAGAGAAGATAATATTTTTTACACCTGCAATTTTCATAATGGAAACTGACATCTTCTTGGGATCAAACCAAGAGAAATAAATATAACTGAAAGCTTTCCCTTAATATCATATCAAGGCCAGGTTCCAGGAAGGACATTCACATTTTCTCATTTTAAATAATGCTCTGGGCTGGAGTTCATTGGTAGAGGAGCGTGTGACCTCAGATTTGCTCCAATGGTTTTCTCTTACTGTTATGATGAAAATATCCGCTTGACTTGAGTGACATTTGCCTATTTGCCCTCAAGTCCAGTTGCAGCCCCTTGAGAGAAAAAGCAAGTTGGGACTAATTTTTTTCTCAGATTTTTTTTTAATGGCCACCAATGTAGAAATAATAAAACTCTGTCCATATGTGGGAAAGTGAGTTGGAATAACCCTGGAGAGGATGCAGCACATACAACCTCAGGTTTGGGTCTGCCTCTTTCCAGATATGTTACTTTGCCCAATTTATCAACTTTCTGAAGTCCAACTGCTAAGAATAAACTGAAGATAAAGGTTTGCCTCCCAGAGGTGTTATGAAAGTCAGACTTGGTAATGTGTGTTAAGCACAAAGAACAGTAAGCAACCAATTGTAGTTATTGCTAATATTTTAAGCAATTTTTTTTATACATACAAGTTGGGGTACAGGCCAGAGGCATGGGGCGGGGAGAGGGTTCACCAGAGATAGAGTGGGGAGCAGAACAGGCAGATCAGAAATACACTGCTGAGGGGAGCAGCGGGCAAGGCAGGAGAGGTCTGCTGTGCCATGTGGGATTCTCCCCGGCCGGGGCGTTGAACTCACATCACCGCTGCCAACAGCTTTACAGAGCAGCGCTTAACCGCTGCGCCACCGGTAAGGCCCTATTTTAAGCAATTTTCATAACTACCAAGGCAAAAAAATGCTTCTTAAGGTCATGCTTCATATTTCCTGGGGGTTAATCTTCAAGGAAAATCATAACAACAATGACTTGAAAACATGCAAATTTTCTTTCTAGGACCAAAACTACCTTTAAAATAGGAGGCTTACCCGCATAGCTAAAGCCCTCCTGACTAAAAAGAAACGGAGGGATTTCACTCTATATTACAAAGCCATAATAATTAAAACAGCATGGTACTGGAACAAAACAGACACAAAGACCAATGAAACTGAATATAGTACCCAGAAATAAAGCTGCATATCTATGAACAACTAATCTTTGACAAAGGAGCAAAGAAATGCAGTGGAACAAGGACAGTCTATTCAATAAATGGTGCTGGGAAAACTGGACAGCCACATAAAAAAAAATGAAGTTAGACTACTACCACACACCCTGCACAAAAGCCAACTCAAAATGGATAAAAGACCTGGATGTAAGACCTGAAACCATAAAACTTATAGAAGAAAATATAGGCGAAACTCTACACGACATATATCTCAGCAAAATCTTTAAAGACACATTTCTCAAAGCGAAGGAAGTGAAGGACAAGATAAACAGCTGGGTTTACATCAAAATAAGAAGCTTCCGTACAGCAAAAGAGACATTAGCCAAAACTAACAGAGACCCTACTAATTAGGAGAAGATCTTTGCACACAATACAACCAATAAAGGACTGATAACAAAAATCTACAAGGAGCTCACACAACTCAACAGAAACAAAGCCAACAATCCAATCAAAAAATGGACAGAAGAGCTAAAAAGACACTTCTCCAAAGAAGAAAAGCAAATGACCAACAGGTACTTGAAAAAATGTTCAACATCACTCATAAGCAGGGAACTGAAAATCAAAACCACAATGAGATACCACCTCACACCAGTGAGAATGGCGCATATTAAAAGTACTGGCAACAACAAATGCTGGTGAGGATGTGGAGAAAAAGGGACACTTCTACACTGCTGGTGGGAATGCAAATTGGTCCACCCTCTATGGAAAGCTGTATGGCGATTCCTCAAACTGCTAAAAATGGAGTCCCCATATGACCCAGCAATATCACTTTTGGGAATCTACCCAAAGGACACAAAAGCACTAATCCAAAAGGACGCATTCACCGGTATGTTTATTGCAGCACTGTTTACAACAGCTAAGGTATGGAAACAACCTTGATGCCCAAAAATAGCTGACTGGATCAAGAAGATGTGGTACATATACACAATGGAATATTATTCAGCATTCAAAAAAGATAAAAACATGCAATTTGCAGTGACATGGATGGTACTAGAAGGGATTATGCTCAGTGAAATAAGCCAGAAAGAAAGAGAAAAATATTTTATGGTTTCACTTGTAACAGGAACATAGGGAAACCAAAGAAGAGATAGACACTCAGCAAGGGAGGGGGAGAATAAAGCACAAAATGGAGTGGAAGGGGACACAAGTGACCACGGTGATGGGTCACGGGTGAATTGGTGGTAGGTTACCCACGGGGAATACAAAATGCAAAAGATACAAAAAACAATAAAAAATTTTAAAAAACACAATATTATATTAGGTACAGGCAAGTTGATTTTTAAGAACTGGAAAATATTAAAAATCTTGAAAAGTTCTGGACTCAGGCAACTTCACAAGTGTCTTCATGTCACTGCTCAACTTTACAGAAACTCAAAGCAGAGCTAGGAGACAATGCACTGATGCAAGAATGGCAGTGAGGAAATTCTATCCATTGACCGTAAATCAAAGCTCTTATTCTTAAGTTTAATAAATAAAGGTACATTTATGCTCTTTAAGCTAAAATAAAAATAATGAGCCAATGTAAAAAATAATAATAATAAATAAATAAAATAGAAGGTTTAAGGAATATAGGAGAACCCCATAAGAAAGTGACATTCAGCGAGGGAGGGGGAGGATAGGGATCAAAAAGGGAGAGAAAAGAACACAAGAGACTATGGTGATGGTTCATGGGTGAATCGGTGGTGGGTAACCTACGGGGAATACAAAATAATGTAAAAGATATGAATAATAATAAATAAAATAAAATAAATAAGAGGTTTAGATGCTGAGAACAAAGTCAGCAGTTTCCACTCCCTGTTCATTTTCATATGAGAATTATGAGACTAAATATTGCATGTCATTATAGTATTTATCAAAAGGTTTAAAGAGCTTGGAATTAATTTTTTTTCAGATTTAGAGAAGTCATTGAATTGCTTATACTATATATAATGCAACATCCTCATCAGTGACCGAGCAGCATTCTACAATAATGAAACAACTGAATATTAACTTCAAAGGTAATTAATAAAGATTAAATACTTAATGTAACTACCATCATGCCAGTTTAAGCCAGATTTTGCCATCAAATAAACTTACTGTGAATTTAAGAAAAATGTTCACTTTTTAGGGTTTTTACTTTCAAAATAAAATTCCTGTCCCCAGACATTTTACTTTTACATATTTACCTTGTAGAAATAAAATCTCGTAGTGCACAAAGATGTAAAACAATGTTTACTGTAATCATTTTTACTAGCAAAGAGTTAGAACAGCCTAAATGGCTGCCAATGGCGAGATGGGTTAGGACAGACTAGGAAATCAATACTGTAGAATACAATGAGCCATTACAAGGAATAGGGCTCTCTGGAGGAGGGTTTCTCAACCTTGGCACTGTTGCCATCAGGAACCAGATAATTCTTTGTTGTGCAGGCTGTCCTGTGCATGGTAGGATATTCCAGTAGCTCCCCGGCCCCACAATCTAGTTGTAACAATAAAGATGTCTCTAGCATTTGCTAACTGTCAGCTGGAAGACAAATTAGTTCTTTAGATGAGAACCAATGTTCTAGAGCCAATCATATATGTGAGTATTCCTAATACACTAATAAATGAAAAAAGTAAAATGCAGAATAAAACTTATTGCATGTCTTCAATTTTATTTAAATGGAGGTATATAGTTGCACAGGTACAGCAAAGTGTCTAGAAAACTATATTATAAACTGTTAAGGTACAACTTGGGAAGGTGGATCGCCATGGGTGGCAGACTTTTCTTTTCTAGTTTATCCATTTATAAACTGTTACAATTTGGAAAATTTTTATTCAGAAATGAAGTTTTTGAAAAGCAATCATGATATACAATTTGACAGTTAAGTACAAAACTGGGATAATAGACTTGACAAGAAAAGGACATGCGGTAATGACCGCACTTGAGGTGGGTGTCTGGCAGGGTTCAAAATAGACCCGTTGTTGCCAGCAGCTCCTTCCAGTACCCTGGCCTTGCAAGACGCTAAAACCATCATCTGACTATGTGACTGCAGAGCAGCAATCCTCTAGCCGCACACTCTGAACTTCTCATGAGGCTCCCCCGCCCACCCCCCTTCTCAGAAATGAAAGGAATCTGCCTGAAAAGCAAGAGCTTAAAGATTCAGTTCTGTTTCCACCTACTGGTAGGAAAAAAGACAACAAGGCAAAGTTCAGAAAAGGCAGCACAAGTCTCCAACAATTCTCTTCGACCTTCTCTCATCTTAATAAAGACCTTGGGCCTTTGAATCCCTATTGCAATGAACAAAGGTCTCAAAAATCACCTGACAGTAATAAAAGCTTAAGTGGATTCAGAAGAGTTACTGATCAAATCAACCACTGTACAGCATTTATAGCATCTGTCTTTATGTTGGTCTGAGAGCTTGCTCAAGAAAATACAAAGTATTTCTTCATTAACTTCCAATGAACACTCTCTGATAAGGACATCCCCATGGGCCATTCTATTTATTTAGCTCTGTTATGAGGTTCTCCAGGGAGGGCAGCGTAGCATGGAGGTAAACAGACACAAGTCTGTGGTCAGAAAGACCTGGATTTGAATCATACACTTTTCCATTTATTTGCAGTTGACCTTGAGCAAGTCACTAAATCTTTCCAAGATGCTGCTTCCTCTCCTGCAAAGTGGGGGCACTTATGTTACCACCTATAGAGCTGTTGTTAGGATTAAATGAGCTCATGTATTCAGTACAGTACTTGACTCATAGGAAATAAATGCTAGCTATTTTTATTACATCATAATTCCACTCACTTCCACCCATTTCCCCTGTGGAAAACTGAGGCAAAGGGTGATTGATGCTCGAGAGGAAGGGAATGCAAAACAGTGGGACACATTCTGAACGTTACTCCCTCATCCAGGTCATGATGCAGGCCTCCTCAGACTTACTGCTTTTCCCATTTTACTCAGGAAGAGGATATGATCTGTTGTCATAACAGAAATTCTGGCGTGTTTGTCTCATGACATGCATGTTTCCACTCATCTGATCCAAATACATTCCCTTTGCTCAAATGAAGGTAGACTCAGCTCAAGACAGTTGGACACCAATACCAATGCTTTCACCCCGTGGCACTTTTATTGTAAAAAACAGAACGCCAGCAGTTTAGTCAGGAGAAAAAGCATTCTGTCTTCCAAGAAGAATGATTCCCCAAATCCACACTTATGGAATAGTCAACTAATTTTACAACAACTTTGCTTTCTCAAGTAAGCCAGCACGAACATGGATATATTCACACAAAACGAAAATTCCACTAGCTTAGCATTTAAAAATGATATAAGAAAATCATTTAACCAAAAACATCCAACCAAAGTAAAGGATGCATCTGGTGATTGCATTGTGTTGGGGGTGAGAGTGGTGAAAGATGAGACATTATAACTGGCCTCAAAGAGTGACAAACCCATCTGGAGAAGTGGGCATGTGCCCCGAACTAGACATTCTAGAAAGACAAAGTGCTACAGAGTGGAGAAGAGGGACTGGTCCTGATGGTGGGTGTAGGAATTCAGGAAAGAGCTCACAAGAAAGATGATTCTTGAGCCAGTTATTGAAAATAAGGATTAAATGTCAGGAGGCAAAGAGAGAGAAGGGAGGCCATGATGAGGAACCAGAAAGGACCAGGGGCTTGAAATCCTATTGTGTTTATGGAAAATATGTTGTTTAGGCATAATTTGTCTACTGGATAAGACAGAAGAGGAACTTATTAACAAAGCTGTTCCAGTTGGCATTACAAAAATTATTCCTCAAACATCAATACCAAGTTCTGGAAAATGAATCAGTACAAAACTGAAATCTGAGGAAATTGCTATTAACATCAGTAACTGGACTAATGTCACCTTTAAAAGAAACTGGATTTAGCTATCAGTTAGAAGGACTTTGGTGTATCTCTATGAAACCCATAAGGACAGTACCATAGTGTTTTTGAAAAATTATATTAATGCAGTTATAAATGGATATTTATAATTTTCATTGAATGAAATCACTCATAATATATTCCCATTTAGAGACAAAAATCACCAGGTTGACCAAAACCCAGGACACAAACAGATTTCACATTGTATGCCAACTTTAATCCACTGGCAGAAGTGTTTGGGATGTTTATTTATGAAGGACAGTTAGATCATGCTTGGATTTGCCAAAGCAAAGTGTTCTGATAATTAGCAATGCCTGCCAAGGGGGCAGTACACATGTACCCAGCATTGCCATCCCTGACTTGAGAGAAAGCCACAGGGAAAGGGGAACAAATTAAACCATCCAATTGGCTGCTATTTACTGAGTAGTAAAAAGCTCTCCCATTTCCCTTACGTTGTTTCATATCACTTCTGCTCCTGTATCTTCATTCCCGCATCTGGAATGTCTCCTTTCCAACTTCTACATATCCCTCAAAGTCCAACTCTAGGGCTATTTTCCATGAAGCCATTCCTAATGATTTTCAGTCCTCATTGAGCTCCTTATGATTTTAGACATACCAGCTACAAATTTATAAGCCAGTTATCTGGAATTCAGAACATGTTTACTCATAGAAAAGGTAACGTAAATGTTGATTAGTATCCTAAGCTAGTCTATAAAAATATAGGTAATGACATAAAAATGTATTTGTTAGAAAGCTTATTTAAAGGTAAACTGTCATGAGTTGCTTGGGGTTATACTCCAAGGAAATGTCCAAGGTTTGGAGGAGGCAGGAAGCTGGATGTGGAAGGATAAAGACAGGAACTAAGAGAGCTGGGTGCTTCCAGGGGGTGGGGGGAGTGGGAAGGGAACAAAAGAACTCCTGGTGGTACCTGACAGATAAGACTTTGCAGGAGGAGTCCAAGTTGTTCTAAGGAGAAGGTGATGTCAACTCTCTCCTCAATAAGCCTCCACTGCTCACCAATGCTTCCATGTGAGGAGCTGACACTTTGGGGAAGAGCTCAAAGAGGAGGGTCACCTGATGATATTTAGTGTCATTCATAGACCCCCCCCATCATTACAAAAATAAATGAAAACAGAAAAATCTTATTGCAATTCTAGGAGTTAAATGTAACTAAAGGATAACATCATTGTTGCTTAAGACAAAAACTGGTTTATTTGGAAATTCATGGAAATTTTGAAATAAAGATATCACTGGAGACATTGAGTAGTCTCTAAGTTTTGATCTGCCTAGATTATAAATTCAAATATCTACAGGAGTCAAGCAGATAAATTAAGTAGGCAATCTAGGCAAAGAGGTGGAAATAGTGAAGGCAAAAGACAGGGTGCTGTCTAAGAACATTCCAGTTCTAATTTAGGTTTAAATAATAATGATAAAACCCCAACATTCAAGGAGTATCACATGTAGACCTCAGTGACTTCTCTCATGCCTATTTTATTTTTTATAAATATTTTATTTTTGTTATTCATATCTTTTACATTATTGCGTGTTGCCCATAGGTTACCCACCACCTGTTCACCCGTGGAGCCATCACCATAGTCCCCCGTGCTCCCCTCTTCCCCCCTCTTGAGCCCTTACCCTCCCCTCCTTCCCTGCTGAATGTTGCATTCCTATTTGGCTCCCCTATATTCTTGTTATAAGTGAAGCCATTCGATAATTTTCTCTTTCTTTCTGGCTTATTTCACTGATCATGATCCCTTCTAGATTCATCCATGTTGCTGCAAATTGCATCTCATGCCTATTTTATAGATGAAGGAGGAAGAGACTCAGTGTCTATGTAACATGAGACACAGGATGGGGAATAAAATCCAGGCAGAAAGAGAGTACCACTCTAAATCATGCCCTGGGCTATGGCTCTCTTAATCCTAAGACTATCCAGGTATTTTTCAGTTCTTCAGTGAAATGAAAAGGGTGAAAGAGAAAAAAGGTAAAAGAGGAGGCAGAAATAGGAAGACAAAAGTTTCCATAAAGGAGAGGGATGAGAGTGCAAATAAGATAATCAACAGAGAGGAGAGCAATGAGGTCGCAAAGAAAGAGGAAGACTTTCTGCTACAACCAGATGAGGGCTGAAAGAGAGGAGCAGGTTTAATATGTACATATATCCTCAGGAAGACTGATGAGGAGGAATGAAAGGCAGATGAGCAGGAAGAATTGTGTGGAATGCCTGTTCCCAGTGGAGGAGGGAAGGAAAGCCAGCAGCCAGGCTCAAGTGATGCCACCGGCTCAGAGAAATATATCCTGAGCCAGGATGTCCTTGGGTTGTGAGAGGAGCAGCAAAACAGGATGCGAGTACCTGCAACGCCTTCATTCCTTGGTTTCAGCATGGTATTGCCCCAAGTTAAACATTCTTCCTTGGAAGGAGAAGTGCTTGTTTCACAGAACTGACAGGTAAATCCAAAAACAGGACTTGGATTCCAGCTCCAGTACTTACTAGCTATCTCATCATGAGCAGAATGGTTAGCCTCTCTGAACCGTACTTGCTCACCTCAGAAATGCCTCCTTCCAGATTTGCTGGTGAGATCAAATGTGCTAATGGGTGAAAAGAGTCCAGCACAGTGCCTGGCACATGACATGGACAAGGGTGCCATCAGGAGGTCAGAATTAACACCAGCAGTATACTATAAGGAAGACTTTATAGAGCAAGGACCCTAAAATGGTAGGATTTGAAGAAAAATGAGAAAAAGGTGCTGGGGGTGATGGGAATTGGTGAGAGTGCTTCCAGGCACAGAAGCACCAATGAACCTAGACCTACTCTGTGAGAACCAGAGTGGAGGTATTTCCAATTAAAGAAAATGTAGGGGCATCAGATTATGGAAAGACTGGGAGGGTTTGCTGGATTGTAACATGTAGAAATATCTTGAGAACAACTGATCTAGTAATTGGTGATTAGAGCTGGACAGAGAGATAGAAAAGAAGAGGAGGCGGAGATTTCCAGGTACTAGGAGGGAGAACACAGTGGCCTGTTGCTGGGTCAGCACTCCTAGTGATAGAGGAAAGCCCAGTTTTTCTCTTTAGGATAAAGCTGTTAACAGGGGGTTATGGGTCTAGAGGAGGACTATCAGGCCTTTGGACACTTCTTACAATGATGTCCTTCACATATTTGCTCAACACTTACTTGTTGGAGCAAGGACAAATACTGATGCTCTATTAGTAAGAAAATGCACACCTCACTCTTTATAAGGAAAGGTTTCCGATACTGATTGCAGACATCCTCCCCAAGTCAGACATCTCTACTGTTTTAAAATTTAAATAATAGGCCATTGTCACACCACACGTTACTCAGTTTCAAAATTTATTGATGCAAATGTATAGCTTTAATGCTTTGTATTTTTTTTTAAAGCAACCTGATAAGATAGGGGGGAAAGCATGGACTTTATAGACTGAAACTATAGAACAGGTCATGACAGTGCAAGTTATTAGTTACTCAGAGTTATTGCCTGCTTAACTGTAAAGAGGGGATGTGTGCAAAAAATTCCTTTTACTCTGCTTGTCATTCATCATCTCTTAAATGTCCCCTATTTGCCAAGCTCTGTACCAAGCACTGGAGCAAGGCAAGAGTATAGTGAGCAAAAGATAAATAAAACATCATCCTAGGCTTGTGAGTTTATGGTGTGATAGAGAAAGATAGACGTGAATAAATTAATGCAGTCAAGTAGCACTAGTGCTGTGAGGCTTTATACCAGCATGGTTAGCAGTTACAATCAGACTACCTGTATTAAAATTCTGGCTCCATCAATTATTAGCTGGGTGATGAAACACAATTTTCTGTACAAAAGGGGTAATAGATTTGAGGTGAAGATTTAATTAGTTAGAACATGCAACTTCTCAGTGCTTGGCACATAGTAAGTACTCCATGCATGGAGCATGATAGGACCAAAAAGGAGGGCATGGCCAATTGTACTTGGTGAGGAGTCTGAAGAGAGACTTCACGGAGATGTTGTCACTTAGTTTAATTCTTCAGAAGGTTTGGCAGTGGTTAGGTGAACAAGAACTGAGAGGACATTCCAGGCAAAGGAAGTCACACTAGCAAAAGACAGCCTGGGAAGGCCCAGAGTTCCTGCAGTCTACATAAGTTGCAAGGACAGGAGGGAGGTGGGAGGAGGAAGGCTGATGGACTAGGATATTGTGTGCCACCATAAGGGTTTGACCCCTATCATATGTGCAGTGTTTAGAAATCCAATCTGGGTTACTTCTGTTTGTGTGCCTCACTTCTCTCTCCTACTTCCTTAAATTCCACTCTTGTCCCTTCTTCACCAGGCTTCACGCCCAAACCTGTGTGTCATCAGAAGGGTTCGTTTTGTCATTTCTCTCCAGTGGTATGTGGTAGCCCATGTCTAGAAGTGGAGAAGGCAGTAGCCAGACTGACCACAGTTGGGATCTGCACAGGGTTGCACTGGGGTAATGGAAAGACAAGGGGCCCAGGATGGCGAAATCACTCACAACCATGGGAGCAGAAGCACTAAAACATGAGGGGGAGCATCCGACAGATGCTGTCCTTGGTCCTGAACTAGCAATACACAAGAGGGCATGGTCATTTCACTGTGAAGTTGGAGGTGGTTTGGTACATGGTCCCCTGCTCCTCCAACCCACCATACAACACTCATGGTGTTAAAAGATTATACATCCAGCCCCACATTATGGTATTAATGGAGAACCAGAACTCTGGTACCATCAATTGCTGAGAAATACAGCTCCAATATTTAAGGAACTAATTTAACAAGTGTATATACAATGAGGGAGGCCACCTCATTGACTCTATCAGCTGATTGTGGAAACTTTCCCCAAATAACTAGAAGCCAACATTACCATCTCTGAAACTGTTACAACATCCCTGCTCTCTTCAGTCACTGCTTCAGTCCCTCCAGGATGGCATTGTTTGATCCTGGCTTTTCTGGCAGGGTGACAATTTCTACTTACTTTTGAAAAATTTTAATTAAAGGTCTTCTTTTAGTTTCCAGGACCTGAACTAAATGCCAGTAACACAGAGATCACTAAGGACAAGCTCTGTCATCAGAGATTGCATAATTTAATATTTTCAGACAAAAATGATGCAGTAAGTTCTATGCTTCTCCTTAACCAAAGTACACAAAAAATGAGGTACAGAGAGATGAATAATTTTTTGGTATCATGAGCCAAAATTGTTGATGGGAATCTGAAAGTCATGTCTCTTATCTAGGAAGAAATAAAGCAAGCAACAGTATTAGCTTTTACACATAGGAAATAAGGCCAAGAGAAGGCTGGACATAAGACTAAGTCTGGACATAAGTCTGGGTCCAGGACTGGAAAACAGGGTTTAAGTTTCCCATAGTGGTAGGTGTCAGTGGCAAGTCTTAGCTGCAGTGCCAGTAAGTCAAAAGGAGGGAAAGGAATACATAGCTATGATCTACCCAATGCAATCCAAGAGTCTGGGACCAGATTAATGGATAGTAGAAACCAAGACAACTAGGTCTCAATGACCAGGACAGACAAGTGTCCAGAACCCAGGGCAGGTGAAGGCAGGGGTTGAGCGAGCAGTGGGTAGGAAATACAAAAATAGGGAGTGACAGTCAGAGACAAGCTAGTACAAGGTCTGAGAACAGAGAGCTTCCCAAAGGATGCTGAGTGAGAATCAGCTGCCAGGACTATACATGGAAGTCAAATGCCCTTGAGAGTATAACAAAGGCATGTCCTAAGAAAACAGTTGCAGAACAAAACATCAAAAGTCTGAACTTGCACCCCAGTTATTGCTCCTGACTCTACTGAGAAAGGTAAAGAACAGCAAAGAAATAGCAGGATTATTCTGTTTCCTATTGCACAGAGCCTCTAAATGCACCTCAACCTTGAACAGGCAAAAAAGAGGACCTATGTTTTGTGCTCAGAGCTTTTGTGGAATTTGTTTATTTAGTCTTTACTAAATTCATATGTCAAAGATTTTCACCTTAAGTTTTATATGAGAGAATGGAAGCTCTGAGCGGTTCAGTTGCCCAAGATAACACAACAAGGTGATGAAAACAGAATCTGAACCACAACTCTGCCCAATAGCAGGGTTCAGGCTCTTAATCTTCTCACTAGCCTGGTCAACCATGATTAATCTGCTCTGGATCTTGTAACTGTTATCACTCTGAGTTGGAGCTAAGGTTAAAAGAGATTTATAGGGATAAAAATGTATGATGTGTAGTAATATCCAGGGCAAAGAAGCACTATACAGAGATGCTGACCACAATAGTAAGAAACATCAAGGGTCCTGAAAATTAATGCTGAAGTCCCCAAGCCTGGGCCTTGCTCACCTCTTGTGTCCTGAGCTTCCAACCCAACTCCTGGGCAGTGCTTCTTCCCTCTGCTGGGCCTTTGCATACGCTACTCCCTCTGTCTGTAATACTCTTTCCTCCTCCTCCACCAGCTACCTTGACCTAACCAATTACTGTTCCCCTTACAGTGTAGAACTGAAACTGGTTTCCCTAGAAAAGCCCTCACTGACTGCATTTATTCTCCATAGAACTCTGAATTTTTTCTTTAACATCATAACTCTAATTGATTTATTTTAAAAATATTCCCTCTCACTCAAGAGAGGACCATGTCTTATCCTCCACTGTATTCCCAGTGGTGAACCACTCCTAGCAACTCTATAAATACTTTCTGAGCGAAAGAGGAAATAATGATAAGCACATGGGATCAGGAGGATCAAAAATCCTGCCAGTTGATAAGCTCCTTAGCAAGAATCATCCATTCATTCAGTTTACTCAATATTTATTAGAATGCCTACTATGTGTCAGGTTCTGTTTTAGATGTTCAGTATGGGATAATGGAAACATTACCACACAACCTCTAACAGATGGCATGAAAGTCAGAGAAAGATGGTAGGTCAGTAGTCTACTCCCAGCACAGGGCAATGAGAAAGCCAAATTCACTCTTCCCCATAGAGAAAGTGAGGCTTCCACAAGTGAAGACAGGAAAGAAAGTGATGTATTCAGTTAAGAATGAAACTGCTGTAGAGGACAGGACAGAAGGGAAAGTGATGAGTAAGGCAGAGAGAGAGGGTCTGCTCATAGCTGGTGAGCTGTTCTAAACAGAACAGGAAGGAAATGGGTGGGAAAAGCATCCAGGTGAGATAGGGCTGGATATGTTTTGGGAATTGGGCCAAAGGCAGGAGGAGGGCAGGGGGTATGAATAGTGTGAAGTCAGAGATGAGGGAGCAGTGGAAGAAGGTGCTGCTGGGTGACAAGCGTGGATCAAAGGAAGTGAGGACATCAGGGAAGAAGGATATTCAGGAGCTCTGCTAAAATAATCACATTTTCTATGAAGTTCAGAAGTACAGAGTTGAGAGTCCCGTGATGATTCATGGACTTTCCAGGAACCTAAAGTGTTGCCAAGATCAGCTACAGGATACTGTGTCTGGAGAGTAAATTCAGACAGACAACAATTGACTATGTTATTTGGGGGCCAGCATGAAATCTGGGAAGGATCTTCCAGCAATGGGAGATGGAGATGAGTCCCCATTTCCAATTTTCTGCTTGAGGACTAAAAAATATTTTCGAAATCTGAAGACAGGAAAAAAATCAAGAAACCAATAGCTGACCCTGAGTGTTTGCTATCTACCAGGCACTGTATGAATAACGAAATGCTCTGTAAATGTGACTTACATCAGTACTATAAAGTATGTATGTTAAATAGGCCTATAAAGTAGGTATATATTTAACAAATACAAGACTGTGAGTAACACGTCTAAGGTCGGCTCACTAGGAGAACTGGGACACAAATTCAGGCCATCAGTATCCAGAGCTCAAACTCTTAACCACCAAGTTATTGAGATAGTTAATCCTATCTATCTCATATCTAATGTATATTATATCTAATGTATATTAAGGGCAGTTCTTAACATTATACATTTATGAACACTTTCCCTTTTTACAGCTCTGAGGGAGATACTACTATGCTGCCATTTTCAAGATGAGAGATCTGAGCATGAGGTTACGTGCTCAAAGGTGGCCGGCCCGTCTGGCGGGCAGTCTGGCTCGAGTCTGCTGTCCATCCTGCGCTGGCTCATCACATGAGCTGCCCCACCAAGAGGCATGAAAACATCTCGATTTGAGCTTTCCTTGTTTGGCAATATAGATGGCAATTTAGATGGCAATTTAGATGGGGAAACTTTCACTTCCTTACTTGCCTGAACAAAAAAAGGATAGAAAATCCTGGAGGTTACCTTCGATCACATAAGTATAAAAGGCAGTCTCTCTCTGGCTAAGTCATATACTTCATGAGAAATCCGGTAACTGTTTTGTGTGCTATTAGTCTCTGCCTTTTGTTCGTCCTGGGCACTGCACTCTAGGGCCTGGTCCTTAGCATACTTCAAGTACCACTTAAGGTTTCCCGGTGCCTTTTCCCTGTCTGTGGACTCCCAGGGGACTACCAGCTAGAGGTCACCTGCTTAAGCCCACTTCTTGATTTCCATTAAAGGAGCTTCATTTTTATCACCAACTCTATTAAAATCTTCCTACATAACTGGTTTCTCTAGCTTTTCTCAGCAAGAAATACGTTCCGTGGGAAGTTTTCTCAGACCAGAAGAAAGCAAAACAGGCTTTGCTTGAAACTTGCCTCGCTGACATCCAGTGCCTTGGTTCCACGGTTTCCTCCTTGCTGAATGAAGCCTTGGAGGCAAGTTCTCTGTCACTCACTTAGTCTCACAACAGAGAAAACAGAAAGGCTTCATAAAAGTTGAAAAGGGCAGAAAAAAACCAGTAATTGCGTCTGGGTTCATGCTAACATTAATGCATCACAGCTGCAAAAAATATTTCCTACTTTGCAATCAGAGAGTCCAGGAGTTCAGTATGAATGTACTAATCCTTATAATTTTCTTGTAAGGCAAACCACAAGAGTACTCATTTTTTGAAGGTACAGGGAAGTAAAGACTTGCCAAGTTCACAAAACTAAGAAACAGACATTTAGGCAAACTAATGTTAGGTCCCATATTATCCTTTATTTTTAGATCTCTTTATTCTTTTCTATATCATTACAATTTCTAACCAGTTCTATTGGCTATATACCTCACATGGTTCCATTGCTAAAATAATAATGATAATAATAACAGTCCCTATTTATTGAGCATTTACTGGGTGCCAGCCACCAAGCTAAGCTTTTATGTATCAACTCACTCAAACCTTACAACCACATTAGGAGTAAGGAGCACAATTACCTCTCCTTGACAGTTGAGAAAGTTGAAGCGTACAGAGGGAAAGTAACTTGACCAAGACTAAGTATGTGGTAAACGTTCATTTCAAAGCCACAGTGCCTCTCCCTAAGCCGTAACTTACATATCTCATGACATTAAAATCATGAAAATGAAAGAAATGCCCACGTGGACATTGTGTTTCACTGCCTTTTAATTTTTTTTTTTAGCATTTTTTTTTAAGATTTATTTATTTATGCATACAAGCTGGGGTACAGGCCAGAGGTGTGGGGTGGCGAGAGACTTCACCAGAGACAGAGTGGGGAGCAGAACAGGCAGATCAGAAATACACTGCTGAGGAGAGCAGCGGGCGAGGCAGGAGAGGTCTGCCACACCATGTGGGATTCTCCTTGGCTGGGCATCGAACTCGCATTGCTGCTGCCAACAGCTCCACAGCACAGTGCTTAACCGCTGCGCCACCAGGGAGGTCCTCACTGCCTTTTAATTTTAAGAAAGCACACAAAAAAAACACAAATAGCACTTTCACTCTTTCTTTGTACAATTTAACAGTATGACAAATTTAATCACACCCAAGCACTTCTTCCAAAGCCATGGTGAAAAAGAAAAAGGACATTAGTTACAGTAGAGAATACTGAGTGCTTGAGTTGAAACAGGGGCCACTCACTACATTCACAAAAAATAAAGAAGTAAATGGAGCTTGAAGCGCAGTATAAATGTCAACTGTTTTGAAGCACCGTAATAAATTAACCCTCAGACAAGGTAGAAGATATGTTAAATGGAGTACAAAGATACTTCCTAGTGCAACAGGATATGAGGAAATACGATTAGTATGTAACACACAAATATTTCTGATAAGTGAAGCAATGGAGATATTTTTATTTCCAGTCCCACTTCCCAACATGCTTGCCCATCCTGCTTACCAGGTAGGAAGCTAGCAGAAGCCTCCCCACTCTTCCAGATCTCAACATACCCAGTGAAAAATATCATTTCACCTTTAAATCACTTTTTTAAAAAAGATTTATTTATTTATACATACAAGCTGGGGTACAGGCCAGAGGTGTGGGGTGGCGAGAGGGTTCACCAGAGACAGAGTGGGGAGCAGAACAGGCAGATCAGAAATACACTGCTGAGGGGAGCAGCGGGCGAGGCAGGGGAGGTCTGCCGCGCCATGTGGGAATCTCCCCGCCAGGCATCGTACTCGTGTCACTGTTGCCGACAGCTCCACAGCGCAGCGCTTCACCATTGCACCACAGGGAGGCCCACCTTTAAATCACTTTCTGCATACCTTTCCCGTCACCAACAATGGCACTACTTCCTCTTTTGAGATCTCCACTCTGGCGTCGCCACTAGTTCCTCTTTCTCCCCCCAAAATCAGGGTCTCGTGACCCTTCCTCTACACAACTCTAGTCAGGGCACAGCCCACCTACGCCCAGAGCAGCAATAATAAGAGTAGGAATACCAAATGCAATGTTCCCTAAACTTGGTTATCATGGGATGCTTTGCTCAAAAAATTATACTTTCTTGGTGAAGTGCATGTTTCTTAAGAATTTGGGGTCCATCCCCTTAAGAGATTCATATAGATGTGATCAGGGGGTTTCTTGAAGCCATTTCAGTGCAGGTTTTGGGACTGGCTGTGTGTGGTGTGGTTCTTGGACTTGTCCATATCTGCACCAAAGCCTGCAGCCCCACAGGCATCCAGACCAAGGATGTGGCTATAATACAGGTTTCCAAAGGTGCCCAGGCCCCCACAAGGGCTCCAGAGTAGAAAGCCCTATCTGCCCATATGTGGACAGAAGGACTGGTGTCACCCCTAGGTTACTGTCTGCAGGGCACTGGTGGCTTTCTATGCTATTTGTACAAAGAAATCTGAAGCAGAATTTCTCAAAACAAAACAAAAAAATATACATTTCAGGACTTGAGTCTCACAGAACCCACTAGTATAAAGGCTGTTAAAATTACTGACATCTCTGGCTTTGAAGCTTCTGATTCCAGAGACAGGCACAATCCTCAACAGAGCTGAGAAACTGTACCCAGCTTTCCCAAAGTATGCACACCAGTAACAACAGCTATGTCTTGTGTAGTACTTGGCAAATTTTTAAAACTATTTGAACATGTAATAACAAGCACAAGAAGTATTAACTCTCCATTAAAATGTCTCTTTGTTACAGTTAATTGAAAGGGTTCCCTGAAAGGCTGTGTGACACAAATTCAGTTACAGTTAGGTTTTTGTTGCAGAAGGATGACCATGTAGATAATGAACTATAGTATGCTCTAAGGAAAACTAAAATAAATCTATCCACTCGGTCTCAAACTTTATACCTGTAAAACATAGGAATTCAATTGCTAAAAGTATTATTTTTGTTCCTAGTTAAAAAAAAAAAAAGTCCCTTAATAGAAAGCACCAGAAGGAAATGCAGTCTGTCAATGACCAGTGAACTTGGAAGAAAATCCCAAGATCCAAAATGACAACAGCAGGCCTGGCTGACACCTTGATTTTAGCCAGGTGAAAGCCTGGACAGAGAACAGAGCCACACCATACCACATTCCTGTTCTATAGAAACAGTGACATGATAAATTGTTTAAAGCCACTATACTTGTGGTAATTTGCTATGCGCCACTAGAAAATAAATGTTTTCGCTAGGTACTCACTAGAAAAATAGGCAAAAGACATGACAAGGGCCATTCACACAGTCTGGTGCAAGTGTAGCTATTAGTCTTTCTTAGAGGAAATGTGGCACTGATATTAAGGTTCAAATATGTAATTTACTGGAAAAAAAGAGAGAGAAAGAGAGCGAGAGGAAGACAAATGATGCCATTGCATCATTATATAAAATGATAATAATAATAACAACAATAAAAGCCCAATGTTAGGAAAGTGGTTAACTTAATTAACAATGTGTAACTACAGCCATAAAAAAGTCACAATTTCAAAAAAATAATGTTTTCAAAGAAAATTTAGTGATATACATGAATGATTGTGAAATAATGCTAGATGAAAAAAGCAGCCTATAAAACATTACAAAAAGAATACAGTCATTTTGGAAAGTAATTTGGTGATTTCTCAAATTCTTTTTTTAAAGATTTATTTTTTTATTATTTTTTTTACATACAAGCTGGGGTACAGGCCAGAGGCGTGGGGCGGCGAGAGGGTTCACCAGAGACAGCGCGGGTAGCAGAACAGGCAGATCAGAAATACACTGCTGAGGGGAGCAGCAGGCGAGGCAGGAGAGGTCTGCCCCACCATGTGGGATTCTCCCCGGCCGGGCGTCGAACTCGCGTCGCCGCTGCCGACAGCTCCACAGCGCAGCGCTTAACCGCTGCGCCACCAGGGAGGCCCAATTTCTCAAATTCTTGAACATAGATGACCATATAACTCAGCATTTCTCCTCCTTAGTATACATCCAAGACAGCAGAAAACATAACCACCAAAAACCTGTACATGACTATTCACAGCAACATAATTCATTAATAGCCAGAATGTAAAAACAAGCCAATGTCTACCAACTATTGATTGGGTAAAAAAAAAGTGACATGTCAATAGGAAAAAATATCTATCAATAATAATTATAATAAAAAATGAAACAAAATTAGCAGGCAATCATAAATCATAAATGTCTCTTGCAGAGACATTCTGCAAGAGAGGGGGAGGAAAAGGAATCAAAACAAGGGAGAGAAAAGCACAAGAGACTATGGTGATGGTTCACAGGTGAACTGATAGTGGTACTTTTACAGGGAATACACAATGATGTAAAAGATAAAAAATTTTTAAAAAGGTGAGATGTCTAAACAATGGAGTATTAATACACATAGATGACCTTGGAAACATTATGTTAAGTGAAAAAGCCAGTCACAAAAGGCCACATATGTCTGATTCCATCTATATGAAATGTCCAGTACAGGCACAGAAACAGAAAATGGATTAGAGATTGCCAGAGACTGGGGAAGGGGAAAATGGAGAGTGACGCTAATGAGTATGGGAATTCTCTTTGGAGTAATGGAAATGTCAAACTCACCATGGCAATGACTAAAAGTCTGTGAATATGCTAAACCAAAGTTGTGTGCAACCAGGGAGTTGCACACTTCTAAAGAGTAGGTTTGATGCTATGTAAATTATATCTCAACAAAACTATTCATTTTTTTAAAAAGGCCAAGAAAAAGATACATATGATATGAGTCAAATGATGTGGAACAAATATGTGCAGAATAAAGAATGGAAGGAAATTTGCCACATACAAACACCAGCCAGACTTTGGTGGTTGTATTTCACATCATTTTCTTTCTCTTTTATGTATTCTAAATTTAATGAAACAGATATTTAATTATTGAAAACTGAAATTATTAAATGTTAAATATTAAAATACATTACATAATGATATTCCTAGCTATTTTATGTTCACATACAGCATTTCATGGTGTTTGGCAGAGCAAGCCATACATTTTAGGGGATCTTCCAATTGCAATAAAAAAAAAGAACACTGTCTAGTCCAACCCCCTCTTCTCAACAACCCTCTCTTTTTGATGGTGATAAAACATAAAACTAATTAGTATAAATATAAGCATATGGTGCTGTTTTAAAATGAAACGAAAATAATAAATCTTAGCTTTCTGAAAATTCATACTTACTGAGGTAAGAAACAATAATAAAAAATAATAATTTTGCTCTGCAGATATGCATAGAATAGCCAACTCACAGAAATCCACTGGACGCACACTATTCAGGGGAGGGGGGGAGCATGCCTCAGGAGAGATTCCAAAGTTCTTTGATAATTCAGACTGCTTGTGGCCACAATAGTGATACAACTACTCACATCCACACGAAATTCCATATCACCCTGCATGGTTATTTAATTCTTGTGTGTCTTGCCTTCTTAAATGTCACTCTGGTCTCTAAGAGCAGGGATCACAGAGCTTCTTCATAGAGCCTAACATAGTCATAGTCCAAGGCAAGGGATGCCCTAAAATAACTAGAAGAGAAGGCCACAAATTTATTATGCTGTGCATGAGGCACTGGAATCCATAAATGACCTCATTAAACCTACAGTAACTCTTACGTATGTATTCTCAGCATCTCTACAGGTGAGGAAACTGAGGCTCAAGGAGGTTAGGTAACTTGTCCAGGTTACAAGAAAGAGGCAGAGCTAGGATCTGAACTCAGAAAGTATAAATGAATAAGACAACCAAAACAATAAACAATTTATTACAATTCAGGCAATGTTTTATGTTTTATTAATTTATATATGCAATTATTAGCTTATTTATAACACAATATTAAAACTTACTCAATCCTCAGAATATCCCTATGATAGAGCACCAATTATTATCTCATATTTCCTCTTTTCATAATAAAATGATTCATATTTCTCTTACAGATCACAGCTCTCAAATTTCAGCTCTCCAAAAGTGACTAATCTAGTTAAGGTAATCTAGTTAGGCTGCCTCTTGTATTCCATGATTGAGAGTGTATTTTTCTTTCACCTGAATAATTTGTGTGGTCATTTAATTTTTGCCTGTCCATCTGCACTATAAGGAATGTTATTCATAGCTAAGGAAATTCCCATGACTGTGAGGGAAACACCCTGAAGTCTCAGGAGCTTCACAGACCAATTTATTTCGGTTTCATGCGGCCGGTCAGAGAAGGATCAGTCAAGTCAGATTAGCAGAAAGACATTCACGTTGCCAATCATGAAACACGGCTCCTTGCATCTTGCCCTCTGCCTGTCCTGGGGCCTCCAGTCCTTTGTGGCCAGCAGGTGAATAGGGAAAAGAGAAACAATGTGGAGGATCTACTAGGAGGTTTTGGTGGGCTAGACCTAGATATAGGGTGTTAACCTTTGAACACATTCCAGTGGCTAACACTCAGGCACGACGGGGTTTGGGAACATGGCCTAGCTGAGCACCTGAAGAGGAAGAGAAAAAAGGTTTGGTAAACAGCTAACTAGTCTCCTTCACAAAATGGATCACAGACATATGTATCTTTACATCTTCTGCTATTGAAAGAGACCGTGCAGAAATTGCGGGACTTAAATGGCCTGTTCCACCACCAGTCTTGTTACCTGCAGTTCTGCATTCCTACAAGGTCAGAACTGCCCTGTCAATCAGTTATAGCCAAACCTTACAAGATGCCTTTCAAATCAATCAAGAGCAGAAAGCTAGATGACCCTGAGAAGGGCATGTGTCACGAGTTATGACCGGGAAAGCGCGGGGGGCTGATTATGGATGCATAAACTTACCCCCAACTTATACATCATGAGGTATGACCAGGAACACCCTGGGGGCCGAGCACTGATGTATGAAAAGGGACCCCAGAAGCTGATGAGTGGAATGCCTTGTTGATAAGATTAGAACCATGGCCGTGGGTGTGAGGCATTATTTAGATTACAACACTTGGTCGTCAAGCAGGTAAGAATTATCTGGTCAGCAGACTCATGTCCCCCTGAAGCTCTAGATAGCAAAAGCACATTCCTCAGTTTCACCCATCTTTTTCTCCTTGTCCTCCTACCCCATGTAACTGATGCTGTATGGTTATTCTAGCAATAAAAAGATAAGGATCTTGCTCATTCAGCAGCATCCTGCATTATGTAGCCTGCTCCAGGACTCCTGTTTGTCACTGTGGTGTCATCCAACGCAACAGAAATGAGTTACGTGGGGTAGGAGGACAAGGAGAAAAAGATGGGTGAAAATGAGGATTGTGCTTTTGCACCCTTCCATAAGCTCTCTTGGTCTTACTCAGTTTCCACGATGGGATAAAGACCTGCTGGAACATAGGCTCCACAATGGAAACGAGGTCTTTCTTATTTTCTTCATTACAATATGTTTAGAACTAAAAAATTTTTTTTATTAGGACCTGAAAAAAATGATTACGTTCCAAAGCAATAATTTATTGGTCAAAATATGAAAGAAAAAAATACAATACTAAGGTTAATACTAAGGTTACTAAAAAAAAATACAATATTAAGGTTAATAGATGAAATTTCTTCCAAAGATAAGATCTCAATTAGTAAACTAATAAGTTTACATGGTCAAGTAGACTTTTACAAAGCTGGAAAAGCAGAACCATATCATTTATTATTTAAAAAGTAAGTATAAACATCCCTTCAAAAACGTAAAGCAAAAGTTCTACTTAAAATGATTTACAGACAGGGCGTCCCTGGTGTCAAAACGGGCTAAGCGGTTAAGCACCGGGCTGCGGAGCACCAGCGTGAGTCCCACGCCCAGCCGGGAGATTCCCACGTGGCGCTGCAGACCTCTCCTGCCCCGCCTGCTGCTCCCCTCAGCAGTGTATTTTGGTCCATCTGTCTGTTCTGCTCCCCACTCTGTCTCTGGTGAACCCATTCACCATCCCACACCTCTAGCCTGCACCCCAGCTTGTATGCAAAAATAAATAAATCTTTAAAAAAAAAAGATTTACATGACATAGGGAAGAACTTCAAAAATAAGAGTCCATCATGGAGTGAATGAGATCATAATTAAATGGCCCTCCCATACAGCACTGCACACCTAGAAGGTGTTTTGTTACCATTTTCAAACAGTATTATGTTTGAAAATGTAATACTGTTTGAAAATGAGGACAATAAGGACCTTTGATATTCTTAACTGAAGTCCCAGAAATGCAGAGGTCTTAGAAGGAAGGAAACTGAAGGTTTGATGAAGATGACCTGGAGTAAAAACAGCATTATCTACCAGAGGGTAAAGGGACAACAAGTGGGGAGCTGGACTTAACCTTTACCTCTCTTGCCATATCTTTCCTGGGTCTCAAAGGCTTAGCAGGAAAAATCTGTCACCTCTCATTAACAGACCTATTTAAGAAAATCTGCATTTTTTTTTCAGTTGGTATAGGTTTGATTTTGTCAGTTGGAAAGATCAGCAAGTTGATTTCATCGAGAGCTGATGCTCTTGGAGCTGACCATCCCTACCTCTCAAGTTGCAAGACCATTTATTCATTTCTTAAAAATATGTCCTAGGCTCTCAGACCTGCATTTTATTTGTACTGACACTATTCCTGCCTATTTCTTCAATCTGGACTCTGGCAATTCACAAATCTGAATTCCATTTACTTTTTATAATTTAAAGTATTTACTAGAAAAAAAATAAACTAATCTTTCCCCTGTAAAATAGCCTAACTTCTGTTTTTCAGATCTGCCCTACTTTTCAATTTCATTCAGAGACTGGAAGGCTGCCTCTTACTATGGTGACTAGGTCCTTGGCAGCCCCAGCTCCTGGTTGTCATGAGAAATCCCAAATCCCTATTCCTCCCCTCATTCAATGACTGTGAGGATATTTCTAAGACAGAGCCCTCACATTGGAGCAGCCTGGAGCCCAGTCCTCCACCTATACCTTCCCAGTGCAATTCAAAAAACCTTTCTTGAGGGCCTACTGAATGCAAACCACCCTGAGAATTGACCAGCAAATGCAGAGGTTAACATTGATAGGTATAAGAATGGACCAGGAGGTGCACAATCGAGGAGGGGCAATGGTCTACAAACAACTACCTTTCACAGAGTGAAAAAATATCGGGTGTGCTAAAGATACTGATAAAGTATACAATATTTGCTCAGACAGAGGATACATTCTTTCACATGGAACACCACAATTCATGATTAATAGCAGTAACAGGAATAGAGATCACAATCATAATGGCAGCAGTTATGATCTGTTGGAATAATTTTTATGTGCTATGTTCAACATACTATCATCTAGCTAATCTTCACAATTCTGCATTAGGTGTTATTTTCATTATTCTCATTTTACAGGTGAGAAAAACTGAAGACTAGGGAGTTCAAGCAAATTTCTGAAGGCTCCATTGCAAGTTAACAGTGGAGCTGGGACTCCTTCCAGGGTCTAGCTCTTAACAACGTGCTAGGCTGCCTGTATAACACATTCCACACTTATGAAAACTCAAAGAAATAAGGGTCCTTCCAGAAGTTTTCCCTTCAAAAAACACTCCTCAGAACAGTATACGCTTCAGATTCACAGGGAGGATTTTAAAGCATGTCCATGGCAATTAATCAGGAATGGCTTGTTGCAGTCCAAATTTTTTTCAATTTGCAAGCACCAAATAAACGTTTAGTCATAGAGTTGGAGAATAATAAAATAAAAATGAAACCTTGGGGGAATAATATGAATCATACCTTAAGACTATATTTTCTTACTCTTCCAAAGACATTGTTCTTTATATTTAAAGACAAGCACTGGTTAACTAGGAACGAGACACGATGCTCACTACCTTTATTCGCAAGCAATAATTACTTTTTCTGTCCAAGTAGGAAAAGACACTTTGGATTTTCTTTCCCTCTTTTTATTTTTTAATTAAAAAAAGGAAAGGGGGGGAATTCTCTGCCCATGTGCTTAAGAAAGTAAAATATAATGTGTTTAAATTGCAGTGTGGAGTCTAGATATGTTTTTACCAGCATAATTTCAAGTTTCTCCAAAACACATCTGTAAAAGAAATCACCAATAAAAATACTCCAGGGCAAATTTTAGAATCAGGTGATACAAAGTAACAGATTATCTACTGGGGGTCCCTCTCCTGTGCTACCCAGCTAGGCTTTTCACCAGCCCTTGGGGGTGTAAGAAGGAGGAAGTGGAAGAGGGAATCACACATACCCTTTTTCCAGGTTTTATTATCTCCTCATAATGTGGTATTAAGGGGGAAGAGGGATTTAGAAAAATAGCTATCAGAGGGCTTCTTTCAAGATTATTAGTGATATTTCTTACTAAATGCAACTGAATTGAACTTTGGAAACACTGCTTTTGGCTTTTTACAAGCCCCTAAATTCCCATTTGGGCATTCTTTTCCCCAACCCCAATTTAATCAATCATGGGTCAAATACACATGCTCTGAGAAGCTTTACCCAAAGCTCTATTCTGGGTAGAAAGAGTTACAACATTAAATAAGAAAGTCATGCCTTCGGGAAGCTTAAAACTTACATAGAATTCACAGGAAAGGGGCTAGAACCAGAACCAACACAACTGTGAATTTAGGGGTAGAATAAGTATGGGGGAAGAATAGGGATGGAAGAATCAATCATTTAACATTTTTGTGCACCAAATTTTCTTTACAAGGAACATGTATTACTTTCAATTTTTTTAATTAAAATCTAGTTATAGAGATAATATACAAAATACAAACTATGGCATCTGAGAAATGGGGGTCAAATGACCATAAGCCAACCCGTGGTCTATAGGTAGTTTGCAGGCCACTGTTCACTTTGGACCACACTGCTGAGAATATTCATATTCAGTATGTTTAAGTACCCTCAAGCACCATGGGACAGACCATATTCAGTCCCAGTCTATTCAATTCTAAGTCCACTTTCTCATACTAGGGGTGACTTTGAATTTTAACTTCAGGGCTTTCATGATAAAGAATGTGCTTTCATAATGTCACAGTCTCCAACAATGCATGTTTGACCAGGGTAATCAGAAAGCTCTGGCTAGCTCTAGTACGCATGCGCTTATCTCCAGAATTTATGGAGTTATGTATTCTCGTGACACATAATTGTGTATCAGTTATGTACTATGTGAAGGGCATAATTTCTTTTCAAGTGAATCAGTTTCCCTTAAAATGAGGTATAAGGATAAAGCAGATACTTGATCAACTAGATATAACACAGCAGCTGGCAAAATCTTAAAACATGATTCTCATTCATGAAAAACAGTGAATCTCTTCTGTAATTACAGTTTCAATTTCTTCTAAGTAACTTTGCAAGTCCATGAGCATAAGAGTGTTAGAAACAGGAGAATAATACATTATTCATATATCTCCTGATAAAATATCATCTTATCATACAAGCATTCTCGTACCTCCCTTATTGAAATAGCATTTTCTTTCCTTTATCCTCTATTCTGTATATCTGTTACTTACCATAAATCACCATGTGCCTGTATAATATCTATAAATTTGTGTTTTTCCCCTCTATTAGGATGTAGTTCTCCAGTATCTATTCTCCAGTGGACAGGGCCTTTAAATATATATGTGCATATGATCTTTCAGAATCAAGACTAATTCTCACCTTCCCTTGGAGATAGTCACCATGTAATAAAATTCTGGCCAGTGGACTATTTTGAAAGTGAAGCAGACAACTGCTGGGTTGTGTCCATTAAAAGGAGTGGCATGCTATTTCTTCCCCCTTGCCTTCTTCCTCCCACTTAGAACATGAATGCAACATTGTGCCACCTTGGACCATCTGCCTGAGGAAAATGTACCAGATGGAGCCTAGGTCTCTGGGTGCTGATATGTGGCAGAATTTTTAAATAAACATGGACCACTTTTGAGTGACAAGGAAATACACCTCTGTCATTTAAGTCACTTTTATTTGTGGTCATTGGCAAAGAGAGCAGAAACTACATGCCAACTAATATATTTGAAAAGGGCAGGGATGTTTCTGCTTTGTTTAGTCTTGTTTCTCTAGTTCATTTAAAGCACTCGGCACATAACTATAGCTGTCATGTCATAGTCATAGGTGCTTGAAAAACATTAAATGAATGAATGAACATTAAATGCCACATCCAATT
The DNA here is from genome assembly GCA_004024925.1 of Scalopus aquaticus. Lineage (NCBI taxonomy): Eukaryota > Metazoa > Chordata > Mammalia > Eulipotyphla > Talpidae > Scalopus > Scalopus aquaticus. The sequence goes on from PVIJ01000323.1 coordinate 311,466, forward strand.
TAAATCCAAGTATCTCTAGTTCTCTGAATCAGCATTACGATTATTTTCACTTGTTTGCTTTGGATTTTGCTTTTACTCTAGCATCTTCTAGTTCAGTGTGTTCAGATGTCTTGTTTCCATTACAAAGAAAATGGTGCATTTCAGACTACTACTAACTCACACAGCCTTTTGGTCCCCAAAAGTTCTTAATAGGAAAAGGTATTTGAGGAGATGCTTTCAACACATGTCCATTGCCCAGCCATGTGATGGCATTAAAATAAACTAAACATTAATACTCTGCTTCAACTTCTTCCAAGTATCCCATCCCATAAAGTGGCAATAGTCAAAGGGAGAAGCACGTACAACCTTGATCATTTTCTCCATCACATCATGCCACGCCCCTAGCCTATACTTTCTCTTTGAAGAAGGATGAAATGTGAGATACCTATCCTAATCATCTCTTACACTTTTTGAACTCCTTTTACTGTCCCCTTTCTTTGTACATGACAAGTGAGCTCAGTTTCTACATGTTTAGGAAAAACTTTCAAAATTCCTTCTTGGCAAGTAGTATCTGGATAATAATAATTTCGTAAAACTTCTTTTTAAAACCCAGTATTCCCATTTAGGGTTTACTCATGGGCAACAAGCTTAAATGCCCTGATAGAGAATAACTTGGTATATTGGGTAGCCTTAGAAATGTTCACAAAAAGGATAGGACATACTTACCCAGGCTTTATAAAATGACCAGAATCATAAATAGTGAAATGAATGGGGGTATGACAGGAAGAGAGAATCAGTTTGAACAACAGCTTACAGGCTGGCAGGGAACCACAATAGCACCACTTATAACAGCTTCAAATTGAAAACAGGTTAAATGGACTGCAAAGAGTAAAATGGATAAAGAGTAGAATATTCATAAATTGAATGGAATAGTAAGTGGTAATGAGAATGCATTGACTACAAATACATGCAGTAATATGGATGAACCTCACAGATAAAATCTGGGGTTACAGAAGACAGACAGAATAGAAACTACTGAATGCATTTATGTAAAGTTCAAAAATAGGTCAAACCCAATCTATAGTGTTAGAAGACAAAACTGGTTATTTTGTGGGAGAGGCAAAGAGACTGGAAGAGAATACAAGGAAGGTTTCTGGGGTTCTAATGCTCATTTTTTAATTTAGTGCTGGTTATATCACTGCTCACTTTGTGAAATATATTGGGGTGTTTATTTTGTGTGGTTTGTATGTTTCTCTGTAGGAACATTATACTTCAGCAACAACAAAAACAATAGTAAAAGAGTAAAGAGCCAAGAGGATACTTTCGAAAACAAGCTGTTAGGACTTCCTAATATTATGATTATAATATTATGATAATTACATTTAACATAATATAACATCATTGCTATTATTCCTAATATTATTATAATATATTAACCAGTGAACTAGATTAAAGGGCTCAGAGAAGATCTATGCATGCATGGAATTCTGGTTTATGACAAGAGTAGTATGTTAGTCTAGAGCTGGGAAATGGATATCAATGTAGAAATAAATCAAAATGGGATCCCTGCCTCACACCAATTACAAAAGCAAGGCTTTAAATGTATTAGGGACCTAACTGTCAAAAATAAAACTAAAATAAAACTAAAATTTTGTTTCTTAAGATAAACTCTACAAAAAAGGATGACAATGTAAAACTAGAAGTATTCTCAGTAACACAAACAAAACAGAATACTGTCAGGAATATATAAAGGACTCCTGCCAATCAGTTAGAAGCATCCCAATAGAAGATGGGTAGAAAAGCTGAGGCATTTCACCTAAAAGGAAAAACATATGGCCAATGACAACATGAAGGTCTGATTAACATAATTAGTGATCAGGAAGATGCAAAATGAACCACAGAGAAGTATTTTTATATATGCTTGATCAGCAAATATAAAGGATATAGATCCAGAGAATATTTTATATAACATTTCTTGGGAGGTTGGGGGAGAGTCTAAATTGGTACAGTCACTTTTGAAGAAAACAGTTTACCACTAGCTCCCAAACTGAATATTGGTATGTCCTATGTTCCAAAAATTCCACATTCAAGGACAAAATTTTGGACATGGATAACAAGTAACACATACAAAAATGTTAGTGGAAGTACTGTTTAAAATAGTAAAGACATGGATCTCAACGACATTCTTCAAAGAAATAGATCGACTACTGATGAAATTCATATGGAACGACAAAAAACCTCGCATAGCTAAAGCCCTACTAACTAAAAAGAAAGAAAACGGAGGAATTTCACTCCCTGATTTCAAATTATACTACAGAGCCATAATAATTAAGACAGCATGGTACTGGAACAAAAACAGACAGAAAGACCAATGGAACCGAATAGAATACCCAGAATTAAAGCCACGTATCTATGAACAACTAACCTTTGACAAAGGAGCAAAGAAAATGCAGTGGAACAAGGACAGTCTATTCAATAAATGGTGCTGGGAAAACTAGACAGCCACATGCTAAAAAATGAAGCTAGACTACTACCTCACACCCTGCACAAAAGTCAACTCAAATGGATAAAAGACCTGGATGTAAGACCTGAAACCATAGAATGTATAGAAGAAAATATAGGCAAAACTCTACACGACATACATCTCAGCAAAATCTTGAAAAACACATCCCTCAAAGCGAAGGAAGTGAAAGGCAAGATAAACAGATGGGATTACATCAAAATAAAAAGCTTCTGTACAGCAAAAGAGACATTAACCAAAACTAACAGACACCCTACCAACTGGGAAAAGATTTTTGCACACAATACATCTGATAAAGGACTGATAACAAAAATTTACAAGGAACTCACACAACTCAACAAAAACAAAGCCAATAACCCAGTCAAAAAATGG